>JAGWCC010000317.1:0-532889 GCA_022651775.1 Drusus annulatus | reverse complement strand
CAGAGGCAGTCACAGCCTTCTCCAATCAATGGCGTGGCCTCCTCTAAACACTGGTTAAAGTTTGCACAGCCATGTGAGAACTACACGGCTATCTCCTTTAAAGTATTCAGCAGCGAGATTGTCGAATCCAACAGCTTTTACCATTCTTCATGCATTTAATCGATCTTTTTATTTCATCCATGCTGATTTCGACAACATTCACTTCATCATCATTCATACCTGATTCGACACTGGGAACACTGTCGCTTGGGGTGTGCTTTCAAAAACCTCTTCGAAAATTTTCATCCATCTTTCTTTTATTTCTTCCTCATTTGTCAACATTTTTCCATCTTTCGATTTTACAACTTTCACGCATCCGCTTTCTGGGCCGTTTCGGGACCTCTTGACCTCCTTCCAAAACAATTTAATGTTTTCTTGGAAGTGATTTGTCATTTTTATTCCCTCTTCTTCTTCCAGGCGTTTCTTTTTTTCTTTCACTCCAACACTTACTCTTTTCTTGAATACCTTGTATACTTCTTTCGCTCGATCCCTCTCCGCGCTAGAAGCACTGTTTGCAATTAAAAAATATTAATTATTAAACTGCCGACATCTTAAATATAAATTAGATAAATCTGTTTAGGTGTCTCATAAAACAAGTCTCGATCTTTCACCTCTGACATCGTGAAAATGCACATTTTTTTCTACGTGGAAATTCTGGATCACCTCAATATTCTAAAATTGTAACATTGCGAAAAACCGAAGAATATTTGGAAAACTCCTACTACCATCACAATAAGCGGAGAAGGTAGCCTGTGCAGTGGTGAATGACTCAGCTAGAAGAGTAATTCAACCCACGACTCCTAAAAAGAAATCCAACGCATTTGTCTACTTGGCTTCTAACTGATTTGTTACACGCATTGCTTGGTCCAATTAGACAGCAGTGGGAACTGAAAACAGTGTTTAATGACACAAAAGCTCTCCATTCGTGAGTGTTGGCTCCATTAGCATACACCTTAACGCTTTATACTCGTAGTGATATCAATGAATACTTTTTATAACGTTCAAATTTTAATAAACATGTTTATTTCTTGAATTAACCGCAAAATACAGGATACGTCTTTACGTTAAACCCTTAATGCTCTATATTTGATGTGTTTATTTTGAACAATAAATATTATTTAACTTCGAAATTGGATTTCTCAGATAAAAACAAATCATTTCATGAATAGCATGCAGACCATATCGATTGATTTCCAGTATCCCTCATTTTTGAAAACACTACCCATGCTTAAAAAGTTACATTTTATAAAAAAAACACCACTAGAGATTGGAAATTATGTCCTATTTACACTGTGGTTACAAGAACAAAGTACCAAATGTTTTCTACCATAAATAAACTCCTAGCTTATGGAAATGAGTATTGTAAAATAGTAAATTAATTTAGTATGTCCCTGGGTCAAGTAAAAACAAATATGTTGAAGCATATCGTCACCACAAAGGCAAAAGAGCTGAAGCTCTATTTTGGGAAGTTTACACCAGGGCATTTTAAAGTGTTTTTTGTTTTACAATAAAAATCTTCAGTAGCTGGTTGAATTTGAAAAAAAAGTTAACTCAGGTAACTCAATGCTCTCAATGAGTTACCTGGAGCGACAAAAAGTTTAAAAATTCACAAAATTGTATCGCTTGAGTCAAGCCTTCTACCAAATGGTAAATATGTTTTAGATGGCTGAAGGGAAATAAAAGTCACCAGAATCAAACGAGAGTCAAAATATTTGATGCAGAAAAAAGAATTGACCAAAACTGTATATTTAACTCATTTTTGACCAAAGTGCCGCTCAAGCCCATTTGCCTTTCCAGCGACGATATTATGTTCAATTAGTGAAAAACTTTAATTTTAGCGTATTTTCCTATGTTTTGTCTTGTAAGTTCCTGTTTGTACGCTTTTTGCTTTATTTTTTATGAATAATCACTGAGTTTAATGTAAAATAATGGTTTGTGTATATGTACCTACTGATATTTTTATATTAATTTTATTTGAAAATGATCATTGACCGTTAATAAATAAATCAGTAAAAAAACTAAACATTTTTCAGTAAGCCCAATAATGAAACGTCTACATGGAAAAAAGCTTACAAACCATCCCTTAAAAGCTTAAACTTAACCGAACGGCACCAATCTCCGCTCAATTATAAGGATACAAACGAGGAACAACTTGGGACCAATCATGTACCCACTGACCAATACTAAAGGTGGTATTATGTGAGAGGGCACATAAAAGGGTGGTTTTATTTGAACACTTGACTGGAGATAGCAGCTTCGCTAATCTAAAGCTTTTAGGATAAATCCGCTTAGTAAATTTTAGAGGTGGTTATTTTTAATTTTAATAACAAATATTCAATTGAGGAACAAATACATAACAAGTTCTGAATACATTGATTATGACTGAGCATATATTGAACCATTTTATTTAGCCACGACTAATGCCTATAATGTAAGGCTTTAAAACCTAACACACTTTAAGCCGTACATAAAATAAAGATTCTATATAAACTCAAGTACGTTGGGTAAAGAAATGGGTTCATGTGCAACAGCACGTGTATTTTATAAAACAATTGGCTTTATAAATTGCAATAAGGCCAAGAAAAACTGTTTGAATTGAAAAATTATGAATTTACATTTTAACTTCATAAATAAACATAATGAAAAGCGAATTTTATCAGTGGTCTAATCTGTTGCTCTTGAATTCGGTGGCTTAAGCAGTTTAGAACGTTGCTTTCGAATTCAATGGCACATGTGGCGGCTGTAATTAGTTAATCTTTATAAAAAAAATTCTATGAAGCATTATTGTTTGTAGATTCACCGAAAAACCAAAATTTAATATATAATTAAATTGGATACGTAAATATTTGAACCTGCTACAGTTTGAAAACATATTGTTGACAACTACGTCATATAATTCAATAAATAAATATGCCAAAACCTCTAAAGCACTGGAATCCCTGGAGAATTTTTCTGGCACAAATGGGTTAAGGTGTATAACTTTGCTTTCACCGTTTTTTTCCGAAATTTGAAGCTTTGTTTTAAAAAACTGGTTATACATTTATGATACAAAGTATTGTCCATCGCTGGCCACTATTTTCTCCCATGTTTCAGGCAGCGTACGAATACCACTTTGAAAAAACTGGTCATCTTTTAAAGCGATACAATTTTTACTTCTTCATAATGCTGGTCAGCCAGGTCGTGTGCCATTAATCGAAACAAGTGGTAGTCAGAGGGAGCACTAGCGTTTTAGACCACTCGGCTTTTTTATCTATGTACTACGTACATGGTATTTATAGCGACCTTGAGGTGATTATTCACAAAAACGTCGCCATACAAATTATCTATATATTATTATTATTAAATTACGTTTGTTTGATTTCAAAATGATAATTTGTCAGGTTCTCACCTTTTTGTTTTTCATTCAGTTCCCACCTATTACGCCATTTCACCATTCGTTTTCTCATTCAACAATGCTACGTTGAAAAACAATTGACACTCAGTTTGGTGAAAAATGTGTCGCTTGTTGGTTTTCTCGCTTTTACGTCGATTTTGTTGATGCTCTCAAAATGATTTAAAAATAAATATGGTTTTGTGAATTAAGAAGACTAAAGTCAGTGTGGTTTATTCGTTTTTGCCAATAATACAATTGATTAAAAAGCTTTCAAGAACTCCAAACATTAACTTTATCGGTGAGTGAATTGGCTTCGTCGTTAACCTTTTTTACAGTCCACTATTTTCAAAATTCATCTGACGCTGAAAACATATTCGGTGTTTTATCCCAGCTTCAGATGCAACAACGTTCATGTACCCGTAACGAACTGTTTTCAGTCTCAAATAGCTATAATAATCGGCCCTTCACTGTACCACCACAAATTCCTTGACTTTAAAAAAATGTTTCAAGACGAAAACTAACGTGTTTTGACACTAACGCCGTTAGTGGATCAGACAACCTCGCCACTGTAAATCCGTTAAATCGTTAAAAGCGTTATAACGCCGTAACGGGGAATATCGGACAAGCCTGAAAATATTTTTCACTCGGGATAATCTCATAAGTCTTTGGTTTCACAGCCAACCTGATATGTATTGGTTATTTACGGCGATATTATGCTGGGTTTTTGTCACCTTTCTTAAGCAAAAACCTGGATGTTTGTATGGAGCCTACACAGGCTTTATGGTTTTGGCATCTTACTTTTTTTCCAGAAGGCGGCATATTTAATTATTTTAATAAGATAATATCAATAATATTTAATGAAAAGTATGAGATTGATTAAAAATTACAGTTTCTAATAAAGTCCCAATGGCTGAATTGGTTAAAGCGTTACTCCCGGATAGAGTAGATGATCTTAGTTCGAGTCTCGGTTGTGACCATCGTCTTTTTTATTTTCTGGCTCTTTCTGTTTCATATTTGTGTTGTTGATTTTTGATGATATTTAAAAATATTTTTTTAAATAATCATTAATGCTTTAAAGTTTATTCCAATTTCAATTATGTAAAGTTTAATATTTAGATTGCTTCAGTTTCAAATTGGCCAAAAGAAGTATAACACTATTAATGTGCCACCACAAAAACGGTAAAAAACTGATTATTCTATGATTAGTTAGCCAATGTTCAAAAAAATTAGAGTACCTACATATTTAAGATATTAGTAAACGTTGGATGTTATAGTGTCTTACCTCAATCAAATAATTCAAAGGTTCATTCACAGTTATTAAAATGCTAAATATGTTAAAAACAGCTCGACACACTCATCTTTGCAGGCGACCATAGAGGTACCGACGAATGAACATTTTTTCAAATAACAAGATTTTTTATATCTACACCAGTAATCCACCGATTTTAAAGTAAAGTATATCCAACCCAAGTGAATCAATTTATTACGCGTCATTTAAAAAAATCACAAATTTCATGAAAGCTCTTAAAATTTATTTATTTCCGATATTTTTGCAACTATCTTTATAAGTGAAAGCAAAGTTTTATCAGAAAACAATTGCAAACATACATTATTTCAGTCATAAATATTTCGATCAAGCGTAAAGCTTGAAACCTTTTTTTTTAATAATTCTAGACTTTTAAAAGTCAAAATGGATAGTTCTATTCATGAGGTCATCTATGTTTGCAATTGTGTTCTGGTAGAACTTTGCTCAAAATTCTTTCTGCAAACAATGAATAAAATCTAAAATAGGACTTTAGTAGATTGCGACATATTCTTTGATACATGAGTACTTTTAGTAGAAAATTGAAAGCTCATGTAAAAAAAACAACTTAGTCGTACTTTGTTTATACATTGTGTACCTACCTACTTTTTTGTCATTTCCCCGAGTAATACTATTTTAATTTGACAATTCTATTTTTTCTTCCCTTTAAATTCTTCTAAAAAATATTTGTATATATTATTTATCTGGTGCTACTTCGCTTAGACACTGCATTTTTTCATTTTTCTGTGTAACTCAATCATTAATTATTTATTTGCTACTTATGTTAATCCGGGAGAAGTAGTTAGGATGTAGACGAATTCTCCAGTTAATGCATATTTATTACGAATTACAGTCTGTATCTGTGTTTTCTCATAAAATTAAAATAATGTACATAAATATACATAGATGAAACGTTAACCTTCAAAGGGATTTAAAAATAAAAATATATAAATATATATATTTAAAAATGGGTATCATTAATTTCATAAATACCAAATAATAATAAAAAGTCAAACACGACTCTAAAATATAAAAAAAGTAAGGGGTGATAAACAAATAATCATAATTAAAAATACACCACAATAAAATGAAGAGAGGTAATAAAAAACACCCACACTAAGGAAGAAGAAAACGATTTATATTAATGCGTTAAAATAATTGTACGTTTCAAATAATAAAAACAAATAAGATATTTAATTGTTATTAACAAATTTGTGCTGAGAACGACCATAATATTTTTCATATCAGTAGCGTTATTATTTGATTTACAACACCGTTATAATCAGGGAGTGGAATTTCATCCCTTAACGACCTGCAATATAAAGGTCCGAGGGTCGAACGATGGCCCATTCCACGGCAATATTCCGCAAAATAAATTAAATAACATAAAAACCCCATAAAAATTACGATGGTTGAATAGAAACACAGATATTCATTTATATTAACTTTGCGTTTATGGGTCGTTACATCGAAATGAACATTTCAGATATGTTTGATACGTTATATTAGAGGGGTGTGACAAAAATATTTTACTGTATTTTTTGCGACTAACTAACTAACTAACTAACCATCACGCCGTTTCTCTGCAGGGGTAGGCAGAGAGGACGGACCTCCATACAACTCTGTCTTGGCACACACTCCTTACTTCATTCACATTCATACATCGTCTTATACATAATTTTCTGTTATTCTGACTCTTCACATGACTCGATGTAAGTATTTGATTCACTTGATCATACCATGTCTTTCTCGGGCGTCCCCGACTTCTTTTTTCATTCACTTTCGTATCATATGTTCTTTTCACACTCCTTTCTTCCATCATTTGCTCTACATGCACATAAAATTCATGCATGAAGATTCTTAAAGGCCAAGACAGAGTTATATGGCGGTACGTCCTCTCTGCCTACCCATTCGGAGAAATCGCATGATGGTTAGTTAGTTAGTTACAACACTATGAAATTCTATTCATAACCATTGGTCTAAGTCACACCTTGATTTCATAATGGACCCGGACGATCCCCATATAAGTACGACCCTCCGTGGCAGAGTGGTAAGATCCTTGGGCTTGGACCCGGAGGTGATGGGTTCAAATTTTAGCGTGGGCAAGTACCTCGTTTCAGCATTAATCAACGAAACGTTATTTTCAATTACTTTAGCTTTGTTTCGTGTTTAGGTCTGAGTTTAAATTAAAACTTCCCAACCTATATGTAAAGCTCACCCTTTCTGTTCCCCACTTCACTAAGCTTTACAACATTCGCCAAAAATAGTGAATGCCGTAGGTTTTAATCTCAGAGCAATAATATTTGTTTATTTATTTATAAATTAACGGACTAAAGTCCAATTTCAAAAAATACACATAAAACACGAAATGGAAAAAAAGCAACAGAGAAGGAATAGCATATACATAATAATAAATTAAGCGATGACAAAAATAAGGCAAAATAAACATGAGAGAGAACATTCAAGCCATGGTCCAGTCAAAGTTTTGGTAGAGTCGTAAAGAATGACGAAAATCATTTAGACTGCTACCAAAAATTTCAAGACCATATATAAAAATACAAGAGAGAGCCGTGTAGAGAGAGCTGTAGTCAGTTTTTATGAGGTTTGCCGGACTTGGCTAGACCTGAGCGTGGCTAGAACTAGGGTAAGGCTATTTATACATGCATTCATAGGACATGTTGACATAATGTTTTTGTTTATTTGTATGACCAATTTTTCACAGTATTGTTAAAAATAAATAAATAACATGTAACCTAATAAACCGTTGAGTTATGTCAATTTATTTTGCGTATCATAACGTATGGGCGGAGTCAACGGAGACGCGGGACACGAAGAACATTCTTACAATACTTTAAAGCGGTGTGATAATTCGTGAAAATTGGTTGTCACGTTCTTTTTCATGGTGTACGACGTAAAAACCCGGAGAAAGTGATTTATCCTAAATCTCTATAGGTTGGGTAAAAATAATTAGCTCTCTCTCCATATATTGTTACTTCAAGGTTTTAATTAAGTCAATTTGGCATTTCACGAAAGCTCAGTCAAAATGTGATGTAGTAGAAAAAGGTTGTCCTTCGTCAAATTTGACGGCCTCGGTGGTCGAGGGTAAGACGCTCGACTACAAATTCAGAAGTCGCGGGTTCAAACCTGGCGTGCACATATAATTTTTATTTAATTATTATACAATGTGTCATCACACATATAATTCATGTAAACTTATAAAAATAAAAAAACTTACAATTTAATTTTTTTTTTTGTAAGAATCAGCTAAGTTTTAAATTATTATGATATGGTGATTGTGTCCTGCCAGAAGCGACCTGCCAGGTAAGTATGTTGCTGTATATTTATATAAACTAACAATTAATATTAAGTAGAAATTAAGATTTGTACAGCGCCTTTGGGGTGATTTTTCACAAAAACGGCGCTGTACAAATTATCTAAATATTATTATTATATAGTATTCAAGAGTAGTAGATACTCTAAGCATCGCAGTGATGAAAGACCACCATTCAGAATCGAAACGTTGCTTGAAATGCCTTTAGCCGTGTTTGATGAACGGATTTGAATATCCAGGTACTTTCCAATCTTCTTCTTCTCCGTCTCCTTCCCCTCCCTATTACCTTCTGCCTCGCAACATACCCCGCTCGGGCCTACCATAGTCACATTGGCTCTAGACGGTTGGAAGCAGTTGAAACTCTTGTGCAGTATTTACATATTTTTTAAATATTCCTCTTTGAGTAAAGTTTTTACTTATCTGAAAAAGACCGCTTACACCAATCAAACAAATTGACGCTAAGCTAGTTAAATAAGTTTATGAAAATTGTATCCCATATGCACCAATGTAGTTTGTCATATCTCCATACGGCAGAGGAAAAATCTATTTATAAAAATTAGAATTAAGTGTTAATTAAATTAAAAATACCTCTTTAATGAGGTCTTAATGGCTCAATTGGCAAAGTGTTACTTCTAGATAGAGCAGAGGTTCCGAGTTCGATTCTCGGTCATGACTATTATTTTTTTTTAGGTTCTGGCTTTTTTCCGTTTCATATTTGTGTTTTAGATTATTAATATTATTTAAAATCTATTTTTTATCCAGTTTATTTACGGACATGCTGGTATTTCATAATATTTATATTCTAAGAAGAAACTTATTTTTGCAGGCGACTGAAGAGGTACCGATGAATGAACACTTTTTTAAATACCGAGATTTTTTTAAAATCCACACAAACCCACCGATTTTAAAGTTAAGTGTGTCAATCTGTAAATACGATCCATAAAACAAATGGCAAAGATGTTAAAACAGTCAGGGTAGATATAGTTTTGCAACACGAAACTCATTAAAATATTATCTTGTAACCGAGACTCAAACCTGGAACCTCAGCACAATCCATGCGTGGAGCATCTACCAATTCCATCATCTGAACCAATTCATTACGCGTCATTTTCATATATTTCATATATTATTGAAGGTCTTAAAATTATTATTTTTTTGATATTTTTTGCAACCATCTTTATAAGTGAAAGCACAGTTTTATCAGAAAACAATTGCAAACATTTTTTTTTTCAGTCATAAATATTTTGATGAACCGTAAAGCTTGAAAAGGTTATTTTGTTGTTTTTTTTTTTAAATAATTCCTGACTTTAAATCTATTTTTAATCCAGTTTATTTAAGGAAACGCTGGTATTTCATAACATTTATATTCTAAGAAGAAACTTATTCAACTTGTGAAATATTAGCAAAAAATTGGAAATTTTATGCTTTTCAGTTGATCACTTTTTTTCAAATACTGCAACGGGCCTAGAATCGACGATCAACGTGGACCATTGAAATAATAAAAAAAAAACAAATTGGTGCTAATCGTTGATTTGTAACGATGTCAAATGCGACGAAAGTTTGAAACAACTCACCCTTAATGTGATTACAAGCCGACGCTAAAACTAACCGTCAAAATAATTTCTCAAGTCGTTTCAACTTACAACCCAAACTTACAAAAGCTCCAAAACAATTTTTGTTGTAGGTATTTCGCTAACCTGAAGATATAATCGCATCACGAAGCCTACTTTATAACTTCGTCCTTTGGTATTTCAAAGCGAAATATGGTACAATATCGTGCATAATATAATACGGCATAATTGGCGCAAATTTACTTTATTTCGGGGAAGTTTAATGTTAATACAAAATGTATTCAGTGGAATTTCTAAGGGACATTCACTGAAGATAATATTATGAAGCAGAAAGCTTAGTAAATAAAAAATAGACACAAAGGAACCTTACATACTGGTACTCGCGTGTATCCGTTTAAGAAGCGAGGCACAACCTTTTTGACATAAATAAGAATAAATATACAATAACCCTCAACAAAGCTAAAAGACAACTCGAAATTATAATTTTGATTAATGAAAACATTTTTTTTTATCCGTATTTACGTAGTGCAATAAACGTTATTTCTGACATTGTCTCCCGTGTTAACAAGATGTTTAGATTCCTTTAGCGTCATGCGAAATCATTCACTAACGGAATTGCAATCCGTAGAACGTACTAAGCACTTGTTCGCAGCGTCCTGGAGTATAGTTCGACTGTATGGCCCCCTTCAGAACGGACTCGGCATAGAAAGAGTGCAAAAGAGGTTTATGCGTTACTTGTAGATGAAGGAGTATAAAAATTACTTCATTTTTATTTACTTCGTTGTTTTAATGCGGAATGTTTGATTTCCACACCCTGCAAGCCCGGCGAAAGATGTTTTTGGGTAAACATTTTTATAAGTTGATTTCTGAAGGTATTTATAACCCACACATACTAAAGGAGATCAACTCGTTTGCCTCGAGTAGGTACATTCGTGCGAGGCACCATGTGACGTTTTACACACCGACAGTCAGAACTTCCTAATTCAAAAACACGCCAAAATATAGAGCTATGGAACTATTTAATGAAGCTGCATCTACTTTAGATATAGTTTTATAATGCTCATGCCTGTATATAGAGTTCTGTCACTATCTATCAGAATACCTGCAAGAGGGACCGTAGGTGCATAACGACCCACATAGTTAAATAAAAAACACACATTTTCACAATCGCCATGTTCAAACATTATTTTAAAAAAATACCTGTTATACTATTGCATTTCTTGGTTCATTATGATTTTTTTATTTACATTGAATTAATATTCTACTTTTGCTTTCAATAGATATTTATTTGACGGCTTCTATAGTCGAGTGGTAAGACGCTCGACTACGAATCCATAGACTAACGGTCGCGTGTTCAAACCCGGCGTGCGCCGATAACTTTTATTTAATTAACATGTGTCATAACACATTTAATTAATATAAAAAAATTATAAAAAGTATATTTGCGGCACGTTCCAGAGTGGTAGATACTCTAAGTATCGCTCTGGTGAAAGACCACCATTCAAAAACGTTGCTTAAAATGGCTTTAGCCGTGTTTGGTGACCAGATCTGAATAACCAGGTACTTCCCAATCTTCCTCTTCCCAACCTTCCTCTTCCCAACCTTCCTTTTCCCAATCTCCTACCCCTCCCCAGTACCTTCAGCCTCAAAACATACCCTATTTGGTGATGTCATAGTCTCACTGGCTCTAGACGGTTGAGAGTAGTTTAAACTCTTGTGCGGTATTCATATAAAAATTAAAAAGAATAACTGTGTAAGGAGATAATTTAAATAAATAAATAAAGAAGTTTTTTGTGTTGTTTAAGGGGATAAACTAAAAAAAACAAATTGATTGCCTCTGATGTCATTATATCCCAATCTAGAAGCCATCGTGAAGAGATTGATAATGTGACAAGATTAAGTTATCTAGTACAGTATCCTATGGCGCATTAAAACTTCTAATTCAACTAGATTTAATTGTTTCGAGTATTCTATTTGAGTTATTTGTACATTAAAAAAATAACTAACGATAATTATTTAATTATTATGAGTTTTAAACTACTTGATATAACACACTAAATGATTTTATATGGTTCCTGCAAACTGTATTAAATTTATTAATCGGTGTAATTTTGATGGTTTCCGGCAGTGCATTATAATATTTCATCCCTTTGTAAAATAAAGTGTTTTGCGTATTGGATTAATTATTTTTTGGTAGTCTGATTTCTTTGCACGTCATTGAATTAATTTGATAACAAGTTGTTTCTTTATTTATGTATAAATATCAATGTGTTTAATGTCAACATCTGTTTCACTGTTAGCCAATTAACTTCCTCTGATATTTTAGTTACTTTTGAGTATCTATTTCGCCTAAGTATATTTCTCATTGCTCTATTTTGGATGATTTGAAACTTGTTTATGTTCTCTGTCGTTACACAAGAAAACAATTGTCTAACAGTTATAAAAATGTGGAACAATAATGGAGTTGTAAAATGTCAATTGTATATTTAAATAACATAATAAAAAAAGGAAAATTAAAAGGATGGGCGATGAAAATCTGCGTACAAGTACAAAACGAAGAAAATAAATAAAAGTTAATCACGTAAAGCTGTTGCATTATTTACCATGTTTGAAATAACCAATTTTTTAACTAATACAATTTAAAAATCAGATCAGGTGTGTTATTGATTGTTATATCCATCAGAATTTTATCTTGTAAAATAGGCTGCAAAACATGTTAAAGTGGGCCGCGGGTTACGCATCACTGCGTTAAGCCTTTAGAGCAATTTCCTTTGGCGAATGTTCAATGAAACTATGCGTATAATATTTATATTAAGATTACAAAGAAAAATATAGGGACTGAGATAAAAAGGGGAGACTAGTATTCGGTTTTATTTTTTCTTTGACCTCTTTTGATCTCAACTCTAAAGCATACATCCGATTGTATTTGGGAGCAAAATTGATCAAACGATAAAGTTAGGCATCATGAAATTTACACAGCTATTGTTCTAAAACGTCTTCGTCAACGGTCCTATTATCATCTGGTTACGTTATTGCCTTTCTGCGCCTAAGTAAGTCCAAAGTCATGGTGTTTGAAAGAGAGAGTACGAGAAAAACGTGCAATATACTTGCGAATGATGAATATTTGGAGCATGTAGATAATTTTGAGTATTTAAGAAGTATGTTTACGAGAGACGGAAAGGCTGATAAAGAAGGGTGAATGCAGGAAACTCCACTAATGGAGGACTGAACGCTGTTGACGCATTTTTTTAAAAAATGCTTTATGAAGCGAAACTAGCAGTCAACAATGGAGTACTTATACCAACCCTGATGGATTACAGATAGAGAGGTACCTATCCACGGGAGTGTAGTCAGTTTTTGATGATTTTTGCCGGACTCGGAAGACCTGGGCGTGTAGCCCTAGCTAGGGTATTTATACATCCATTCATAGCTCATGTCGACATAATGTTTTTATTTATTCGTATAACCACTTTTTCACAGTACTGTTATCAACAAAAATATAGCATATAACCTAAAAAATCGTCTAGTTCTGTCCAGTTTAAGAACATGTGGGCAGAGTTCCCGGAGACGCGGAAGATCAAGATCATCCTTACAGTACATAAAAGCGGTGTGTTATTTTTTTCTCTCTCGTTGTGTACGACGTAAAAACTCGGAGAAAGTGATTTATCGCAAGTTTGTATAGGTTGGGTAAAAATAATTAGCTCTCTCTCCATACATTGTTACTACAAGGTTCCAACTAATATAGTAAAAATAAAATTGTAATCAGTGGCGTACTCGTAACTTTTAAATCCTCGGGCAAGCTTGCAAATTGGGTATTCACACAAAATGCGAATACAAACAAATAATATTCATTATTTACTGTCAGTATGTTTTTTCAGTAATTCTTTGTAAATGGCGTTTTAAGGAAAAGAAAAAAATGAAATAGTTCTATTTAACGAGAATGATAAAGGTGGCGAATTATTCTACAGCCGACCTGTCAAGCTGAAAAAAGTCGTAAATATATTATCTATTCGACTTTTCCGAATATGTTTTTTCATGCGACAAATATCAACCGTTTACAAATGTTGAGCACGCGTTTGGCATGTCTCTCGGACGTTCATCGGTGCCAAAAGAATCTATAACGCTAGTTCTTAAAAAAACCTTACTTTGGGACCGGTAAAATAAACACAAAGTTGGATTTCAATGTGATAATTTTTTAGGTAAGAACCTTCACATTTTTCTCCCAAGTCCCCACCTATCCAACTATTTTCCCGTATCCAATTCCGTAATGAACAATACCGTGTTCGAAACAATTGAATATCGAACAAAAGACTTTTGGTGTGAAAAAACGTGGTTGCTCGTTCGTTTCGATCTTCAAAAATATAAAATAAATGTGGTGTTTCGTGGATTAGACGACTCAAATAAGTGTGGTTTTTCGGTAGGAAAATTGTGCAAGAACTTCAACTTTATCGTTGAGGGAATGGTTTCCCAAATTTTCTTCCTTAATTCTATTATAGTTCCATATCCATAATAAAACACTTCCATCCAGTATTATTGTTTATCGTTTACAGTACACTATTTTCAAAATTCATCTTCAGCTGGAAAAACATTCGGTGTTTTCAATTTTAGCTTCAGATCGTTCCGTGAATAATCCATTTTATAAATGTATGGATTTTATCTTAAATTCAAATAATTAAGAGCAAATAAAAAAAAACAATACTCCAAGTTAGCGCCTTAGACTAAAGTTTTATAAAACATATTTAATGCAACAATGGAAAAAGCCAGTAAATATTTCAATGTTTTTCCTAGAATTGAAATACTTTCGTGTATCATTACAATCACCTTCCGGGAAGGAAACCCACTTTTACATGATTAAATGACAAGGTCAATAAAGTAATTTTGCTCCTATTTAGCCCCAAATATAAACAAACAGTGTTGATAAACAATTTTGCTGTTTTATTTTATTTGGCATTTGAATGTTCTGGCGTAGGTCCTAGTCTCAGTCCTCGGGCGATTGCCCAGGCTGACCGGGCGACCGCTGCGTCACTGATTATGAGGTCATTAGCCAATCGCAACTACAATCTAAACCGCTGAGCAATAATTATTTACCATACAACACTGTTAATGGGCTTGTAAAGTGATTAGATTGCTTAATTATTAGGCAACAGAATTAGCGTTGAGACGTGCATGTTTTCAAATTCACGTGTAATATTGAATGAAGTAGAAAATATATTTAAAAAATAATTGAAGCTTTAATTTTGTTTTTCGTTCGAGAAAACATACCATTATTTAGCAAAATTTGTAATCACTGATTTGCATTAACCACAAGGTTGCATTAACCAGTGAAGTTTCAACTGCATATATCCAAATATTTTTTACAAAAAGAAAGATAATTTTTTAACCAAGAAAAAATAATTATAGCAAATCCAAATACAAAAATTTAAAAATTAAATCAAATAATTCTATAATAATATTTCATTAAGAAACATAAACAAATTGCTTGTATGAAAACAAAATAATGAAAAAGAAAATAGGTTTTACTTTATTTTATAAAATTAATGTTCTCTAATACATACGAGGGTCATCCAGAAAGTAAGGTTAAAACATTAATGTAGGATCGAAAAAAGGTTTTATTAAATTAAAATTCACAGAATACTTCATAAATATATTAAACTATTTTTCAACGTAATCGAAGTTGAGATCGAGATATTTCTATAGTCGGGGCACCAGCCTTTGTACGTCAGTGTCATAGACCTCCGCTGCCAGCTCTTTCAGCCACTTCCTCGACCTCCTGATCGTGGGAAAAACTTTTCCCGCCCAAAAAATCCTTTATTTTAGTGAAAAGGTGATAGTCCAAAGGCGCCAGTCGGGTGAAAAGGGGGAGTTGGTGACAATATCCCATCCAGAAGATGTCAGCAGCTCCTGTGAAACTCGCACGGTGTGGGGCCTGGCGTTGTCATACAGAAGACTGACTCCCCGGGTCAGCATTCCCTTTTTGCGGTTCTGAATGGCTCTTTGAGTATTTTTGGGATTATGCAGTAAGCATTTTCATTAATGGTAATCCTTTTAGGCATAAAATCCACCAAAAGGACCCCCTTACGCTCCCAAAAAACAGATGCGATGAATTTCCCATCTGAATGGGTTGTCTTGAACTTTTTGGTGGCTGAGGAAGATGAATGATGCCACTAAAGTGATTTTATTATGGATTCTAGAGTTCAGTAATACATCCACGACTCATTTGCCGTCTCAATAGTGTCCAGAAAACTTCTCCCTCCTGTGCACAACGATTGATAAACGTCGCGCGGATCTCACTAGGACGGGAGGTGGCGGGAACGCGCGACGACCTCTCCATCGGAAGAATTCACTCTAACAAAATGGCCGAAAAACACGCGGGACCAAAAGAACTGACCGTTAGGATCCCCCCTATACGCCAGGTCGGCCAATTTTGTAACGAAAATATTTCCCCGGCCTTAGGAGCCCTTGTAACTTTACTTTATGAATGACCCTCGTAGTAGAGGTAGGAAGTTAATAGTTAACTTTGTAATTTAATTTTTTCAAAGCATTCGTAAATATAAGAAAGTAAATAATAACAACTTCAATAAAATGTTATTTAAAACATTGTCACGGTGAATGACAGTAAATCCGTATTAGTTTTTTTCGATTCCCGACGGATCTAAAATAACATGAAAGGTTTTTCGTGAAAATGGTACATTTTTTCCACAAAAAACACACCGATTAACATACAGATTCTTTGTTTTCCAATTCACGTGTAATGGTTATTGAATTATAAAATATTTTGCTTCATATTTAATCAAAATACAAGCTTTTTTAAAACATTATCACAATGAATGGCATTAAATTCGTATTAGCTTTAAATCCCTATGGTATCTAGAATAACATGAAATGTTCTTTGTGAAAATGTTTACTTTTTTCATTAAAACATGTATTTAAACGCTGAATTGAGTCAGTTTTTTTTGGTTTAACGATCAACTAGCGTAAATATTTGTTATTTTTTTATTCCAGAGAGGTAGATACTTTAAGCATTGTCTTTTTTTTTTTAAAAGTGACTACCGCACAAGATTACTAACTGTACCCAAACTTCTAGAGCCAGTGAGACTATGGCCTACCCAATTGGGGTGTGTTGTCGGGCTGAGGTAGTAAGGAGAGTAAGGAGATGGGGAAGAGGAAGATTGGGAAGTACCTGGCTATTCAGATCTGGTCACCAAACACGGTTTAAGTAATTTTAAGTAACTTTTCGATTCTGAATGGTGATCTTTAACCAAGGCGATACTTAGGGTATCTACCACTCTGGAACGTGCCCCAAATAAACATAATGTTATTTTTTTTTTTTTATTTTTTTTTTTTCTATAATTCAATTGAATTAAATTTAATATTATTATTATTGAGTTCTCAATGGACAGTTTGACAATGGCCTTAAACGCCGAAACAGCTGTCACTATAAACTAAAATAAAAAACTTAAAATAGCAGAACTCAATAATAATAATATTAAATTTAATTCAATTGAATTATATAAAAATTAAAATGGAGTTCTACAAATTAAACACAAAAACCATAAATAAATGTTATTTTGTATCAATTAAATGTGTTACTTCATATATTAATCAAGTAAAAGTTATTGGCGCGCGCCGGGTATTGAACCCGCGACCTTTGGATTCGTAGTCGAGCATCTTACCACTTGACCATGCAGGCCGACAACTAACACAATTGTGTTATTAACGAAACAAAAAAATATTACACTGATTTTAGTTTTCTTATTCACAAAACACAACAGGTGTTGCACATTATTTGGGAACAAAACTACAAACCGATGAGCAAGCGAAAACGAACGAGCCAAAACTCATTTGTTTGAAATTCAAATGTTTCGAACACAGTCGCCTTGAGTACGGTATTCGATATATCAAAATGGTTGGATGGGTAGGAACCTCGATAAAAAACACAAAAGTAAGAACCTAACAAGTTATCAATTTGAAATCTAATAATACTCGCTGTCAAGTAATTCGTGTAAAGAGTTATTTGTTTTCAGAATTGAGAGGTAAAAACGAGTTGAAACTATTAGCATGACCGTATGTAGATAGATAAAGTATAGCAGTGGATGATACGGGGTATAATTTTGAAACAATATGATTTTGAAGCTGACAGAAAATTTTTGGCTGCCGGAACTCCACTAAAGGGGCGTCGTTAATTAGACAGAGGCAGGCGCCGTTCCAAGTTCCAACGTCGCCAGCGTCTTCATTACAAAGCCTTCTATTGACAGAAAGAAGCTTTCGAAATATAATTCGCACAACAGTTAACTAATTGATAAGTGGAAAATACAATTCCAGTTTGAAAGGCGAGGCATTAATATGTAGATTTAAGTACCTACTTTGAAATTGACATTTCTATCTCCTCTGAATCAACCACTGTATTATTGTAAGTAAATATCATTGAATTTCGACTAATTTGCATAATTTATTAAACCCTTCGTGATAATGGTAATATTCATACCTTAATTTATAATGTTTCCCTGAAAACAAAATGATATTAAAATCAGAGTAATAGTTATAATTTGGGATTCTCAATGCTAATAGTGTTATTTTGTTCAACTTTTAGGGTGATGAGTTGTGTTGCGCTTTATGCTTCTCTTTAAGCTAACGTTTCGAACAGCCTTGCAGTCTTCATCATTAAGGCAGATGTATAGAGTGAAGAGAAAACTTATTTTTATAAAAATAATAAAAAATTCTCTATTAAATTCCTTGTACATCACAAACTTTTAAATATAATACATATAAGAAATACAATTTTATTTTTATAAAATAAATACTTTTTTTTAATAGAGCGTAATGAATAGGATCAAGAAAGGGACGCTTAGATGGTATGGGCATGTAGAACGAATAAACGAAGAAAGGAGTGTGAAAAGAATATATGATGCGAATGTGAATGGAAGAAGAAGTCGAGAGCGTCCGAGAAAGACATGGCACGATCAAGTAAATCAAATACTTGGATCGGGTAATGTGAAGAGTCAGAATAACAAAAAAGTGTGTATGAGACGATGTATGAATGTAAATGAAGCAAGGAATGTGTGCCAAGACAGAGTTATATGGCGTTCCGTCCTCTTTGCCTACCCCTGCGGGGAAACGGTGTGATGGTTAGTTAGTTAGTTAAATATCAAATTCAAGTACGCAAGACAAGAAAATATAAACAATTTACAAATAAAAGAAAATCAGTCAATGAGGAGAAACTCTTTCTAGAATAAATATGATTTCACTTCTGAATCTCTCCTCACTGACATGAAATAAGTCGATATCGGAAAAGATTTTGTTCCGGAGCAAAATACTCCTCCCCACCGCGGAATCATTGGCAGGTTGGTCCTACAGGCAGGTAGATAGAATAATCTATGAAGACGCTGCCTTAGATAGTCATCAGGAACATAGAGACTTACGCGTTCCAAAATAGCAGGGTGTAGAATATAGCCTCGCAGCAGTCTGGAGAAGTTAGTGGCGGCATACCCCTCTCTCCTGAGCAGTAAGGAGTGAAGTCCGAGCGTGCCCAGGAGAAAGTTCGTCGGGTAAAGCCACGGATAGTGGCCGTCCTTTTAAGGATTATTACCCAAAACGTCAAGCAACATAACATTAGTACAAGGTCCTTCGTAGATAATTTTAATAAATGCTTTTAAAAAAATAATTTAAATGGCATGGCTCGACTGATGGCACTTTAAAAATCGGAGAAATATAAACTAGGTTATTAAAAAAAACTGAATTTATAAACAGGGTTTGTGGTACTTAAAATGAGAGTAGAATATTTTAAATAGTCTATTATTTTATAATAGAGGAGCAACATTCATGCAAAAAAGGTCATTTGACGACATCGTCAATTTTTGTTAAATCCGGACATTTTGACCGGTCGATAGCTGAGTGGACAAACGCGTCGGATTCCCACCCGGGCGTCGTGCGTTCAATTCCTCTGCTGGCTGGCTGGATCATTGCAAAAGCAACATCTTCCGCTTTTATGATGGCAGTAGTAGTTTTTCAAATGTTGTCAGGTTATTCGTAACCCGGGAATGTTTGTTATTTAAAAAAAATATACCTTCCAAAATGTTCAAGATTTCTGAATATTTCACCCGCATCGCTGCAGAAGACATGATGTCAAGGGTGGGATCTTCAATATAACTTAGTCAACCGAGGTAGTTGGGCGTCACTTTGCTTGTTAAAATTATTTCGCATATACACACTTATACAAAGCTACTTCACGTGAATTGTATATATATATATATATATATATATATATATATATATATATATATATATAAATATATATACACATAAATGTAGGCGGGACCATTAGTAACGAATATGTCGTTACGTATCACGTTCCAAGTCCTGATTTTTACGGGTGATTATTA
Organism: Drusus annulatus; assembly: GCA_022651775.1. Taxonomy (NCBI): domain Eukaryota; kingdom Metazoa; phylum Arthropoda; class Insecta; order Trichoptera; family Limnephilidae; genus Drusus; species Drusus annulatus. Next base: position 512,893 of record JAGWCC010000317.1, on the reverse strand, counting down.
TCTCAATAACATAGATAAAATGACATATTTTCGTAGAAGCCATCAGTTTGTGGTTTGATATATTTAATGAAAATTAAATATTTGCTTTCTTTAAGACCACCGATTTATTTTTTAAAAATATGACCGACCGGTTTCGCTTAGCCTAAGCATCATCGGGGTATAAAATCAAACTAAACAAAAAAAAACATAGTGTGTGGTTATATATATTCATACATACAGAGGGGGAACACAGTGTAAAATAAAGTAAAAAAGAGAACAGTAAGAAAATAAAACAAAAAGGTTTAAAATTAAAAAAGACAGAGAAAAATAATGTTGTCTTATACAAAGAAATTATTTCATTTCCATTTAAAAAAAATGATAATTCATTTAAAAAAAAACTAATATAATATGTGTTCTCTATTACTTATGCTATAACATATTTTGCCTCTAGTCCCAATCTCCTTTTTTTATGGTGTCCTCTCCTATCAGAGGTTGGCCGTTATCAGAGAAAGCCTCACCTGTAAGTAAGCTGCAGTCCGGAAAATCTCAGAAAAGCTGTCATCGTCATATATCAGTTTTCTAATTTAAAGCAACTATAGCTGGCTAAGTACCACTATGCAGTGAATTTAATTTCCATACGAGCATTAGCACTCAAAGCTAATAAAGCGCTCCATCCATCATGAACCTTCCTTCCAAGCTAGCCTCGGCACTTTTGCGTAAAATGCCCTCAGTGCCGCCCATAAATTGTGGGGCAGGACTGGCTAAATACCTCTCGGAGCACGCCGCCCATCGTTCACAGCGTTATACGGTTATACCCAACGACCCATATCAAACTACCTCACTGCAGAGAGGTTCAAATACTCTTACTAACTAGCAACTAGAACCTTAGGAGAGATGTGACCGAGTCGACAGTCAACAGTTAATTTCTCAAGATGTTTGTCTTTTGATATTTAGGTCTCTATTCTGAAGATGGCTGAATCAACAAGACGACCGCTCGGTCTCCGTATGTTGTGGTTTATGCAATAAACTTGCTTACTACACAAGTGTACAAAGTATCGGGATACAGTGGAATTACGGCATCACAATTTCGGGAAATATTAACAAGACGTGGGAAAAGGAGGACGACGAGCTCCCCAGCAACTCAGAAGTTGCGGTTTCAAATCCCGGCGTTGACCAAAAAAAAAAATTTTGTTTTACATTCCAGTTGTTTTAAAATAGAAGATACAGTCAGTAGGCTCTAGTGAGAGATTACCATTCAGGAAATATAATATAGAGACAAATAAAGGAAGTAATAAAATTCAGTAGAAACTAGGTCCAGTTAATACTCGTATAACGGCTAAAACTAATTATTTCACGTTTGATTTTAAATAAAAAAATGTTCAAAAAGAAAGACAAACATTCCTGGGCTACGAATAACCTGACAATATTTGAAAAACTCCTACTGCCATCATAAGAAGCGGAAAATGTTGCTTGTGGAATGATGGAGGACTTGGACAGAAGAGGAACTGAACGCACGACGCCCGGGTGGAAATCTGACGCGTTTGTCCACTCGGCTACCAACCGGTCTTACACCTATGTACATAGTATATTAGCGGCACTTTTTTTTTTTTATATGAATACCGCACAAGAATCTCAACTGCTCCCAACCATCTAGAGCCAGTGAGACTATGTCATCCCGAAAATAAGGTATGTTGTGAGCAGTGGCGGCTCGTGAGTTTTTAGTGTGCTAGAGTGGTAAGATGGAAAAATACGACATTATTAGTGTTGTTGTAGACGAAAACGATTTTAATTTTTTTTCAAGATTTTATTTTTTGTATGAAGATTTTCAGGATTTTTCAGTTTTGGTGGTGCACTGCACGGATTTCTGAAAAATCTTCTTACAAAAAGTTGAAATTTCGAAAAAAATAAATAATGTTTTCGGCTACAACAACATCAATGATGACGTTTCTTTTCAATCTTACTACTCTAGCACACTAAAAAGTCACGAGCCGCCACTGGTTGTGAGGCTGAATGTAGTGGGGAGGGGAAAGAGAAAGGGAAGAGGAAGGTTGGGAAGTACCTGGCTATTCAAATCTGGTCACTAAACACGGCTAATAAAGCCATTTCAAGCAACGTTTCGATTCTGAATGGTGGCCTTTCACCAGGGCGATACTTAGAGTATCCACCACTCTGGAACGTGGCGCAAATATACTTTTTTTTTACTATTTTTGTATGAATTAAATGTGTTATGAGACATATTAATTAAATAAAAGTTATTGGCGCGCGCCGGGTTTGAACCCGCGACCTTTGGATTCGTAGTCGAGCGTCTTACCACTCGACTATGGAGGCCGTCATGGCACGTTGGTATATAATCCTAGTATCCTGGTAAAAGACCACAATTTAGAATTAAAACGTTGGAATGGTGACTTTTAAATGGTGACCAGATCTGAAGATATTTAACAACCTTTCTCTTTCCCGTCTTCTTCACATCCCCCCCACTCCATTCAGACTCACAAAAAGTGTCAAAAAATTGGGATTAGCATAATCCCACTGGCTTCAAGCTTTCGGGAGCAGTCGGGACTCTAGTGCGGTATTCGTATACAAAGAGCCCATCACTGGAATGATACTGTGTCAACCGCTAACTTGAGTGATACGTTCATCTGCAGCAATTGTTCAAACGCAACGGACTAACCTAATCAAGATGAATTTCCTTGCGGCATTGCATACAATAGTTGCATGGCAATAATTCATCGCAATGGCTGACAGGCTGTATAACATTTGCCCCATCTAGTAGAGAGACGGCGTGTTAAAGAACTGCAACCTTAATATATGGAGAGAGATCTAATTCTTTTTACCCAACCTATACAAATTTTGGAAAAATCACTTTCTCCGGGTTTTTACGTCGTACACCATGAGAAAGAAAGAGATAACAAAATTTTCCAAATCGTCACACCGCTTTAAAGTATTGTATGAATGTTTTTCGTGTCCCGCGTCTCCGTTGACTCGGCCCCCACACGTTTTGATATGCGGCATAAATTGACACAACTCAACGATTTTTTAGGTTGTATGCTATATTTTTGTTGATAATAATACTGTGAAAAAGTGGTTATACGAATAAACAAAAACATTATGTCGACATGTGATATGAATGGATGTATAAATACCCTAGCCCTAGTCCCAGCAACGCCCAGGTTCAGCCGAGTCCGGCAAAACTCATAAAAAACTGACTACAGCAGAGCTACCTCTTGTATATTATTGCTCTGAGACTGCAACACTTTTATTGCAAATATTTAATAATATGAAATAATAAGAAAATGAAGTACTAAAAACAAAATGGATTTATGAATGTCAATCAAAATGGAATTGACGAATATTAAATCTCTTTTCCAGCATTAAATATGTGCTGAAATCTTTCGAATTGTCTTTTCTTTTCAAAATGTTATGTTAAGAATTTAATTAAATGTGTACACAACCGAAATTGAACATTTCTTGTTGAATACTTCAATTGTTGAATAAGGAAAAAGTTTTAATAAAAAACGGTATTAAAATCGGCCAAGGTCGGGTCGAGTAGTGACTGTTAAATAAAAGTATAAGATTATCAATTTAACTACAGGAATAATATACAGATTAGGTGCTAGGTCGTCGCTGGTAGGTACTATAATATATAAATAATTCAAAATTAAACCGTACAAATAAAATCGTGAGCCATTTCAGATCCGAGAAGCCGATTTATTATGGAAATTGGGCCATTCCGTGAATAATATGAGAATGGTCTATCGCTTACACCAGGGTTGCTTAAACGTTTCAACTGCAGATCCGAACTGGGAATTTATGTTTTTAAAATAGGTTGCCAAATTAGGTATGATTTTTGAGGGATGCTAAGATACTAGATGGACTAAGTCACTCAGGAATTTAAAAAATGGATTGTAGTGATTGTTCGGCATTTTTTATTGGTAAAACAATACGTTACGTCAATATTAGAATTAAAGAACATCTTAGATGTGTAAATAACTACGGTTTTTCAAAATTCGCTAATCATCTTATTAAAAAAAAAACATACCTTCAATAAAAGCACCGGTGCTCATATTCTTCACAAAAATGGTCATAGCAACAGACAAACAATTTAGAAGCACTAGCAATAAAGAAAGCAATTAAAATTCATAGTCATATTCTTAATAATCAGTTAAATTTGTCCAGTAGTCCAATAATAGGTGTATTTCCCGTATTTCAATAAAATTTCTCATTATTCTTTTATCAAGTTCTCTGTTGACGTTTTGCCTTTTTCATTTCAGATTATCTGTATCTTTATCTCTGTTCCTTTGTTATACTTTAAATATTATTATTTTGTTTTCTTACTATTATTTTATTTTATTTTAAATTGTGTTGTACTTCTGTGTGTTGAAGTAAATATAACCACACACTACGTATTTTTTGTTTAGTTTAATGTTTTACCGAGACGATTCCTAGGCTAAGCGAAACCGGTCGGTCATAAATGTAAAAATAAAATTTTTGGTCTTATACAAAGTTACTTCTGTTTACATTTTTACTAATAAATAATATAATAATTATTATTATGCAATAAATTATGTTCTCCGCTACCCGCAATCCGTAGATTAGCAGCCCTGCTATAATCTATAGGGGATGCTGAACGTCTACGTAAGGATCTCCATAAGATGCGAAGATGGAAGGGGCCCCATACACAGCCTCCGATACGTCTCCATTCATCTGTCAATGCGAGAGATTCTTATTCAATATTTACTACCCTTAACAACAACTGTGGAATGTACGACTGTATGGAATATTAAAGAACCCTTAATGTCTTTCTTAGTGGATTTTTCGCTTTTGTTATAACTGTTATGTTAATCTATACTATCTCCTTACGAAATTTATTAAGGTGTAAAAGCTATTTTTTTTGTGAATACCGCACAAGAGCTTATACTCCCCCGGGGACAGTGGGACTAAGGCACTTAGGGAGTTGGGAAGGAAAAGAAATTAGTAAGAGATAGGTTTAAAAATACCTGGCTATTCAGATCCGATCACCAAACACGGCTAAAATTATTTCATTTCTTTTCTCAATTTTTTTATAGTGAATACCGCACAAGAGTCCCAACTCTCTGGACCCAGTGGGACTATGGCATCCCCAATTGGGTTAAGTTTCCAAGGTGAGGGATTTAGGAGGGAAATGAGATGGGTAAGAGGAAATTAGAAAGTACCTAGCTATTCAGATCTGATCACCAAACACGGCTGAAACCATTTTAAGCAACGTTTCAATTTTGAATGGTGGTCTTCAAATATGAAGGTTTGGAAGTATATGGTAACCAGATCTCTTCACTAAACAAGACTAAAGCTATTCTGAACGGTGGTATTTCACTAAGGCGATACTTAGACGATATTCACCACATTATTTATTCTTTCTTACGAATTTATGTTTTTTTTTTAATGTATTTTTTCATTATTATTATTGTGTGTATCACAATTTGTATTTTATTATTATTATTATTAGAGTATTTACCACTGGATTAGCGCTACACAGGTATGCCAGGGGGGGCTGGTCGGAGTTCAGTTTCAGAGATGATAATGATGATGATCATAAAATTATGATATTTAGATATAGAGTGGTAGATACTTTAAATATAAGTATGGTGAAAGACCTTAATTAAGAATCGAAATGTTGCTTGAATTGGCTACAGCCGTATTTAGTAATGAAATATTAATAGCCAGCTACTTTCCAATCTTCCTCTTACCCATCTCCTTCCTCTTCCCACTACTTTTAGCTTCACAAAAACTACAATTAGGGATATTGTAGTCACACTGGATCTAGACGGTTAGAAGCAGTTGGGAATTTTGTGTAGTGTAATGGCCCAACCAGTTGCACCCATGTACAATTTATCCATGTCACTAAGCATTCATACCAATATCCTGTTGTATTTCTCAATTGCATCCTTTAATGTCCTTCTGTTTCAAAAATTATATTGTAAGATCGCTTTCTTACTATCTAACTAATTAACTAACCATCACACCGTTTCCCCGCAAGGGTAGGCAGAGAGGACGAACCGCCAAATAACTCTGTCTTGGCACACACTCCTTGCTTCATTCACATTCATACACCGTCTTATACATACTCTTCTGTTCTTTTGACTCTTTACATGACCCGATTCAAGTATTTGATTTACTTGATCGTACCATGTCTTTCTCGGGCGTCCTCGACGTCTTCTTCCATTCACTTTCGAATCATATTATCTTTTCACACTTCTTTCTTCGTTCATTCGCTCTACGTGGCCGAACCATCTAAGCGTCCCTTTTTTGATCTTATTCATTATACTCACATCAGCCTTTCATTCTTTCCGGATATTTATTTTTTATATGTATACCGCAGAAGAGGCATCCATGGCATCCCCAAATGGGGTATGTTGTGAGGCTGAAGGTAGTGGTGAGGGGAAGGAGATTGGGAAGAGGAAGGTCGGTAAGTACCTGGCTATTCAGATCTGGTTACCAAACACGACTAAAGCTATTTCAAGCAACGTTTCGATTCTGAATGGTGGTCTTTCACCAGGGGGATACTTGGAGTATCTACCACCATCCACATTTTTTTAATACGGTCACACATGGTTTTACCGCACATACGAATATTAAAAGATCGCTTTCTAAAAATTTTTTTTAACATGAATTATTTCATAGGCCACATGTTTGGACTCTGATACTTTAAGTTTGACCATAAATTTATAAAAACAGAGCATTTCTGTAAAAGCACTCTCTACCGTTAAGCTCTAATATTATATTACTATTACTATTCTCATCGCACTCCCGTGCAGAACTAAACCATAGGTTTTATTACTAATATTATATAAATTATTCGAATAATAAAGTATTCAAGAGAAAGTGATTCAATTTTTTTCTGTATCCCCGAACAAAAGCGCGCCTTACCCAAGAAGCATTTTGTCGGTCGCATCGCTTTTAAAAAACTTATTTATATGCATTGTTACCGTTTCGCACCATCATTTAACTAACTTTGTATAGTCTAATTGCAAATTCTATACAAAATTAGGAGCAAGAAGGTTCTATTTTTTAGATACCTACTTTCACATAAACACTTTAAATGACAAAATCCGCTTTGTTCTAAAAATTGAAAAAACCGTAACCAGAGTAACGGCCTGCTTATGCTTGCCAACGCGCGAAGGCGGCAGACATTTTGTTTTATTGCCTCTAAAACGGTCTCCTGTCGTATTACATCTGTCAGATTACCGCTGTGCACAGCATCCCAGCCGACAGATCACAAATTATTTTCAATAAACGATAAACTGCAAACGGCCCGAACGCCAGATAGGGCAGAATTTACGGCAGCGAGCTTGATGAAATGTACGCATTTTTTACGAATAGGAATCCGTAGCGCGTTGTCTATTGTTCGTACAAAAATGTTAAAATGTTTACCAATGTTCGTCGCAAATTGGAAAACATGATGGGTCGGTAGTTACAGAGGAAATATTGGAAGGGAAAAAGATTATTCAAATCTAGGCAACACAATGTAGCGTCCACTAGTGGAATTGTGACATCCCATTTGGGGAAATTTGTTAAAAGACTGATGCTGGAAGAGTTCGAGCGGTGCAAGTAAAAAGGGGAGATAAAGTTTTGGAAGTAGGTACCTGGCTTTTCAGTCTTAAAAGAGATAAAGTCATTTTGCACAAACTCTTTAGATTGTGTTTTTTTTTACGTGAATACCGAACAAAAGTCTCAACTGTTCCCAACCGTCTAGAGCCAGTGAGACTATGGCATCCCCAATAGGGGCATATTGTGAGGCTGAAGGAAGTGTGGAGAGGAAGGAGATGAGGAAGGAGAAGGTTGGAGAGTACCTGGCTACTCAAATCTAATCACCAAACACGGCTAAAGCCATTTCAAGCAACGTTTCGATTCTGAATGGTGGTCTTTCATTAGGGCGATACTAAAGGTATCTACCATTCTGGAATGTGCCGCAAATATATTATATTTTATTTTGTATCAATTAAATGTGTTACGACACATATTAATTAAATTAAATTTATTTGCACACGCAGGGTTCGAACCCGCGACCTCTGGATTCGTAGTCGAGCGTCTTACTACTCGACCGTGGTAATTTTAGTTTAAAAAATACTTTAAAGTGCTTTGGCGTAAACTTTCCAAAATGGCGCATCAGCCCTTTTGCCTTTCCGGTGACGATATTTACTAACTGTTTTACATTGGCACAATTTATTGGTTGAACAGGTAAAACATTTAAACAACCAGGTAACAAATAATATAACCTAGATAAATATTGGAAAAAGGTTTTAAATATTCCCCTTGAAATTTTTTTATTTTTAGGGTGCCCAAGTTTTGGCGTACGAGTATTTTTAAATAACTGCCCAGTAAAGAAATATGAAACAAAAAAATGGCGTCTTAATTTATGAAAATGAATCAAAGCTCCATTGTGGGTGATAAAAATAATGTTGCGATATTAAGTCTAAATGTTTTTTGTCAGTCGTTACGCAAATGAACGAGTGGTGGAATTAATAACAAATGTTTCATTTTAATATGACTTAAATACTCTTAAGACCTTGTTCAGGCGTTGACTTGTTATTGTCCTTGTAATATGAATTTTTGTTCAATTAATTATTTCTTTATTCATGCTTATTGTATTAGGAATTTGTCTGCTTTTTCTTATCTCGGGTTATAATTTAAAGATATTAAAAGCAAAATAAAAATAATTAAAAATTCCTATGTAAATACGTGCGTATGTCAATATGAAAGAATGTGAACTTTTCAAAATTGGAACTGACGGATGTGACTTACCTAGAATGTATTTCAGCACACATTATTTTATATTTGAGGGGCTTAGAAGCAAAGGCAGCAATCTCTTTCATTTAAAATTATTTCTTGGAAAATTGATTTAACGTTTAATGCACTTTTCTTTTGTAAATATGTTGATAAATTTAGAGATAATTGTTTCAAATTGTTCCTAGTTTAATGTGCACTAACATTTTTGTACACTTCATTCTCCATTTCTTTATAGTAATCATTCAAAAGTTGAAAATGCTACAGAACCGTTTTTGGAGATTGCTGCCTATGCTTCTAAGCCCTTCATTTGAAATGTGTGGATATTCTCTTAGCAAGTCAAGTTACATCTACCATACACTTTTAACAGCCTCCGTGGTCGAGTGGTAAGACGCTAGACTACGAATCCAGAGGTCGCGGATTCAAACCCAGCGTGCGTAGATATTTTTCTTTAATGAATATGTGTCGTATCACATTTAATAAATACAAAATTAATATGTATGTAGTATATTTGCGGTATGTTCCAGAGAGGTAGATTTGACCCTGACAGAAAATTTCCATTCAGGATTGAAACGTGGCTTCAAATACTTTAGCCGTGTTTGGTGACCAGATCTAACTAACCAGATGCTTCCCAATCTTCTTTTCCCCATCTCCCACCCCTAACTTTAGCCTCACAACATGCCCCGACTATGGATTACCCAGTCTTACTGGCTCTACACGGTTGAGAGCAGTTGGGACTCTTGTGAGGTTATCACTTTAGTCTTTTTTTAAACATCCCGTAATTTTTCAATACTCTAGAAATATATGATTATTAAAACAATTTATTTGACCTTGAAACTCCAGACAGTGTTGTTCTTTTTTCATAACACATGACCTTGTCACTATAGAAATTTTAATGAAACGCACAAAGAGAATTACCACCTTACGGGTAGAATTGTTTTTACCTGTGAAAAATCACTCAACTCCGTCAAAAGCCTTTATTATGTTTAAATTTCTTTTGAGGTAACTTATGCTTTGAGTTGAGAGTTAATTTTCTAGGATATATTTTGAGTTTTCTGTCAAAAGCACTACCTTTCTAATCTCAAAATTTCATCTGGTCAGGAGAGGTAAGGTAGCGAGAGTACCTTTGGCAACAGATTAGGCAGGGGTTTAAGAACAACAGACGGAAGGTAATCTTATTTAAGGCTCCATTCAAACACGTATTATTTCGTAGTGCTTTCACACAAACGATGCTTTGAATTCCGCTTAGGTATAAAAATAACGCACAGTTACTAGCGCTATTTAAGCGGGTTCCTGCAGAGCATCAGACCATCCGATTATACGTCCGAGCAGTTAAGATCCTTGACCACGAATTTGAATCCTGGCGTGCTCAAATAATATTATACATTACTATTTTTATTGTTTAAAGTGAATACCGCACAAGAGTCTCAGCCGTCAGTAGCCGATGGAACTATGGGATTCCATCCCCAATTGGGTTACGCTGTGAGGTTGAATGTAGTAGGGAGGGGAAGAAGATAGGGCAGAAGAAGGTTGGGAAAGTACCTGGCTATTCAAAACTGATCAAGGCTAAAGCCATTTCAAGCAAAGTTTCGATTATGAATGGTGGTCGTTCACCAGGGCGATAGTTAGGGTATCAACCACTCTGGAACGTGCCGCAAATATACTTTATAATATATTTTATTAATCAAATGTGTAATGACACATATTAATCAAAAACAATTAATTTGCGCAAGCCGGGTTTGAACCTGCGATCTTTGGATACGCAGTCGAGCGTCTTACCACTCGGTCACGGAGGCCGTCAAAGATGATTTAATCAAATATCTTTAGTAAACACACATCTTGGCCTTTGTTTTTAAACAAGTATTTTATAAGTCATTTTTAGTCCTTTTATTTAATTTTTTTTTTTTTCATAAATTGAAAGAGGCGTAAGGCGTCAAGTGGCAATTTCAGCATTATTGCCACCAGCGTAGGGAGTGAGTTTCGTTCGAGTTGGTCCGAGGGTATCGCCTTTGTATCAACATACGCAATATTACTTTATTAATTTGATTTCCAAGGCTTAAATTATTATTGTAATCATCTCATCATTAATGGCTTACTGAATATCATCAGAAGAGCGCCTCACATAACTAAAAAATAATAATAATGTAGCTAGCTGAAAATATTTGTACTGACCTCAATCAACAAATCTCCCAATAATGACGCTAAAGCTCAATGTTTGAGAGCTTTTCTATTTTAGACAAACCAAAAGGTACCTGCTTAGTAGTTATGCACATAAAAATGGTTTTTCTGATACCAATGAAACAGAAATTTATCGACGTTGAAATTCCAGTTTTAAAAGCTTAGCTATTAGTGCTTCAGAGAAGAAAAAAATATTCGTTTTTATAAAAATGTTAGTTACATAAAAATATATGAAACAGAAAAAGATATTGAAAATGAAAAGATCGGTTTCACTTAGCCTAAGCATCATCAGGGGAAAAAATTAAACTGAACACAAATACAAAGTGTGTAGTTACATATACATACAGAGGGAGAACACAATATATAACAAAATAAAAAAGTGAACAGTAAGAAAACAAAAGAATAGCATTCAAATTATAACAAAAGAAAAGATATATTAAGAGACAGACAATATTAAATAAAAGAGGCAAAACCTCAACTGAGAACGCAATAAAAGAATAAAGAATAATTTTATTAGTTTACTGGAAATATACCTTTTATTGGACTACGAAACAAATTTGATTAAGTATACGACTTTTAATTTGAATGGCTTTCTTTATTTATAGTGCTTCTTAATTATTAAATCTGTTACCATGACCATTTTAATGGAGAATATGAGCACCGGTGCTTTTATTGAAGATATAATCTTTTTCAATAGATGATTGGCGAATTCTGAAAAACCGTGGTTATTTAAACATCTAAGATGTTTTTTGGTTCCAACATTGACATTACGGGTTGTTTTACCATTATAAAATGCAGAACAATCACTACAATCCAATTTATAAATTCCTGAGTGACTTAGTTTGTCATCTTTATCCTTAGCATTGATTACAAATGTACCAAAATAATTATTTGTATAAAAGGCCAGTCGTATTTTCAAAGAAAAGTTTTTTATGCTGGAGGAAGAAAAATTATTGATGATAAAACATGACGCCATTGATAAAAAAGGTTATTAACATTGTTATTATTATGCGAATAAGCAAATAAGAAGTTATGTCTAGCTAATTGTTTTTGTTTCCTACAAGAGATAACATTAATAAAAGTCCGAAGCATATTCATTATTTATCGCTATTTTTAAATTAAAGTTAGTTCGTTGGAAATTGGCTATTAGATAATTTTGTCTTGAATATTGTAAAATATTATTGATACATATTCTGTGGTCTTAGAGAAAATTATAATTTCATTTTCATTAAATATGTCAAACCACAAAGTGATTGCTTTCTGCGAAAATACATTATATTTAATTTTCTTTAAGTATAATCACCATTATTTCAATAATTGATATCACAATGAAGCTTAAAGCTTTAGTACGTTCATTTTAATTTTTAAAAGCACATATTCCGTTTTAGTGTCAAGATTTGTTCTATTCTATTAAGTTACTAAAATAAATATTAAAAACACGTATAACATTATAAAATACACGAAAAGCGGTTTAGCATGTTTACAAATGGTTTAAACTTTCATTTGGCGAAAGGTTCACAGTTTTGCGGGATAAAATGTCAATATTGAAAGTTGAACAAGGCAAAGAGACTTTATATTTGCTTACCGTCGTGGATTCTGCAATACGTATTACGCCATAAATTGAAAGTCTTGGAGGAAAACCTTTAAATTGTATAAAACTTTCATTTTGTATGCAGACGTAGTTTACCAATATTTAGTAGGTTATTGGAGATATACTATGCTTGGTATGGTATACCGAGTATCGTTAGAACGCTTGAAAAACTGTATGTGTCTTTGAATATAATGTTTTTTTATAGAAGATTTAATACATATATGTATATTGTGAATACCACACAAGAGTCCCAACTGGTCCCAACCGTCTGGAGCCAGAAGGTATTATGAAATCTCCAATTGGGGTATGTTGTGAGGCTGAAGGAAGTGGGAAAGGAAAGGAGATAGGAAACAGGAAGGTTAGGAAGTACCGGGCTTTTGATATCTGGTCACCAAACACGGCTAAAGCCATTTTAAACAACGTTTCAATTCTGAACGGTGGTCTTCCACCCAGGCGATACTTGGAGTATCTACCACTCTGGAACTTGCAAGCAAATATACTTTGTATAATATTGTATGCATTAAATGTAAAATAACACATTTTAAATACATAAAATTTATTTGCGCATGCTGGGATTTGAACACGCGACCTCCAGATTTGAAGTCAAGTGTTTCAACTACTTGACCACGGAGGTGTCTATGTTATATGGAGATTGTATTTTTTTCGTCAAAAGGAGGATTGATTTTAAATGTCTGTAGATCTGTGTAGCACCTGCTGGCCAGGTTAAACTTCTGCTAATTTCTTAACTAATATCGTTTTGTAACGTGACCAGAGTTTCAAGGTAAAAAAACCTCATCCACAGCTACAAATGCAGTCATTAATAATTGTGACGGAAAAAATGGTGAACTGCAAGCAGATATCTTCAGTCACGGGTGGATTAAAAAAAAAGTCAACTCAAATAACTCGATGCTCTCACTGAGTTACCTGAAGCGACAAAAAACTTAAAATAATCCAAAAATTGTGTCGCATGAGTCCTTCGAGTACATAGAGTGGGTACCTATCTACACCTATAAGGCAGTGTAGTTAGTTTTTGATGATTTTTGCCGGACACGGCAGACCTGGGCGTGGCTAGGACTAGGGCTAGGGTATTTATACATCCATTCATAGCACATGTCGACATAATGTTTTTGTTCATTCGTATAACCACTTCTCACAGTATTGTTTTCAGCAAAAATATAGCATATAACCTAAAAAACCGTCTAGTTGTGTCCAGTTTAAAAACATGTGGGCGGAGTCCCCGGAGACGCGAGAGACCAAGATCATCCTTACAATACATAAAAGCAGTGTATTATATTTGTTGTCTCTTTCTCTCTCATGGTGTACGACGTAAAAACCCGGAGAAAGTGATTTATCGCAAGTTTGTTTAGGTTGGTTAAAAAGAATTAGATCTCTCTCCACACATTATTACTCCAAGCTTGAGTCAATCCTTCTTTCAAATGGCAAATAAATTTAAGATGGCTGAAGGGCCACAAAAGTTTTCAGAATCAAACGAGACTCGATGCAGAAAAAAAGCCAATCAAAACTGCACATTTAACAAATTTCTTGCCAGTGTCGCTTTAGCCTTTTTGCATTTCCAGCAACGATATACATTTCGTATTGGATTCATGTGTAGACCCAAACGCTCGGCAGGCTCCCTCGATCGCAATGAATGGTGCTGAATAAGTCTAGAAACTTCCCAAACCCCAGGTAAACTTTCAAGGAGCTGATAGCCGGTAGACAAACAACGAACTGACTGAAGAAACTTCCAGGATGGTACATTTATAGAATGACTTAAAAGCGGATCTTTCTAAAGTAATAATATAGTCGTGAAGATGTGCAATCACAAGTAGGAGGGGCGCAGCAAAAAGAAAAATGTTGTATTGCCCTTGACAGTACCAAACCTTAGAACAGCGTGAAACAACAACAACCTTTTTAATAGAAGGGCCAATTTTTCGGTTTCCAAATGTATCCGAACCGCGAAGATTACAAGTGTTGCTGATAGTAGTTAAAAAGTCTATTTTGTATAAACCAAACTAATTTAATACATCAATCACCTCACGCACAAAGAAAAAACGGTAAAAGATGACATAGTTAGACCCAAGGTAAAACCTATAAATGCTGCCGATTTTTATTACCCGAAAAATCGGGTCCCAAACAAATGTCCGTGAAACCTTTTACGATACCTTTTATAAAACGAAAATTTTTAAGTATTTCTTCTCGGCAAAGAACCAAGTAAAAAAAAAAATATCTACGTTTAAAGTAAAATAACAAAATGCTGTTATTTTTAACATACTAGAACATATTAACATAAAAGAAATGAAAAATGAACTTTGTAAAAGACCACGGATATTGTTTTAATTTTTATAACCTACGGGTTTCGCTTAGCTTAAGCATCATCGGCGTACAAAATTAAACTAAGCAAAAAATACAAAGTGTGCGGTTATAAACACATAACGGGGAGAACAAAATATAAAATAAAATAACAAAACAATGAGAAAATTTTCTCTTTCTACGAAAATATTTAATAGCATGTTAAAAAATCTTGTTATTTTGGGCGGCTGATTCAAAACATTGGAGGCAGATAACTGTCTATCGCGAAACCATTTTGTCAAACAGAACGGAAATTCTTGAACATTTTAATCATAGCACCGAGAAACTTAATCGATGGCTATTAACTGAGAAATATCAAGACTCACTTTTATTACTATGTCGAGGTATCGGACGGCTTTCTAAAAATATTTTATAAGCCGAGAAGGATCAAATCGAAGAATTTTTTTGTTTTCTTTTTTTTCCTTTACACTTCTTGTCAAATTCTTTATGTTGTGTTTAAGGATCAGCACCCTAAAATACACACTTTTTGCCTTTTTTATACAAATTATACCACAAATGATTTATTTGATAATTTTAATGAACAGTCAGAAAAAAGTCTAAAGTTATCAGTGAACTCAATTCTTAAGCAGTAAACTTATAAATTCTTTACTAAATGTGTTCTGGAAATTAAGTTAAAATGTTCAAAAATGCCTTCGTCAGTTTTCAAACTGCACCTGTTACTGACATTTTAGTATTATTTTCAAAAAAATTAAAAAGCTACACTAAAAAAAATATATTCACTGTACAACTTAGAAATTTTCTTACCCCCTCTAAATTTACAGATACATCATTTGTATGAGGTATTACTTGCATTACAATGCTACACAGTGAAGTTTAGTGCCACTTTTCAGTGCTGAGGCTTCAACAATATAAATAGTGTCAATTAAAATTATATTACATTGCTTCTCCAATACCTTGCTCACTTCATATCTAACCATTTTTATAAAATATTCATTGAAACAGTTTTTGTCTTTCCACTGTTTTTTTTAAGTTTTATTTTTCATTTTTTCACATGAATTAGTGGAAGCTTTTTCATATTTTATTTATCCAAGCGGTCCACGGTAAGAGAAGTAAGGTTTAGTATTCTAGAACGGCATTCAGAAGGAATGTTCTTGTCCAAGAAAACTTTTCGCCTGTTGGAAAGGTAACCAGTACAGGAGACAAGATGTATTATTCCTTACACTTGAATTAGAAAAGAGCACATAATATTTACGTTATGACCCATAAAGTCTTGGGCCGCAGTAAAAAATATGCTTTTTAGGAAATAAAAGTCTAGCGGAGCTTCTGCAAGATATTGCATTAAATTCGAAACAAAATTGTTATGGCGTATTCCTGTTGCTTTCCGTAATTTAATTAATAATAATATTGAATATAAAATAAGACCTATCTAAAGATAACATATTCATAGAACGAATACGAATTTCAAATTTCTTTATACGTCTTTTTGAGTGTAGAACCAATTTGAGGGTGAGAATTTAGGTAAAATAGTTTTAATGATTAAATAAAAACAAATTTATAACTTTATTCGACTTTTTTTATTATTCATACATACATAAAAAAGTGGAATAAAGTTATAAAATTTGTTTTTATTTAATTATTAAAATGGAATTCCACCATGAATTAACAGTTACAAAATTAGAAATAATAAAATAGTTTTAAATAAATAAAAACAATAACTTCGTACAAGACTACGAATATATATATAAATATTTTATGACTGACCGGTTTCGCTTAGACTAAGCATCATAAGAGTAATAATATCTAATAATTATTACAAAAAAAAAACGCATCAAAGCACTACGAAAAATATAAACACGGGGTTCGTTTGTAAATATTGGCACATTGTAATGTGTTCACTAATATTCTACTATCTAATGTCGCATACTGTTTCAAGCCTATCCCACGAAACCTAAGAGGTAGTTATTCTTAATAATAGAAGGAAAAAATTAAGATCATTTTAAGAGGAGCAGTTTTTAAAATCATTTTTATTAAAAATAGTTTTTTTTTAACAATAATTGTGTCAACCAAGCTTTACTTTTTACCTTCTACGGTAAGAAGTAGAGCTTAGTTCACCCAATATTTACGAGCTTCAAACGTAGCACGTGTTCGCATTACTTTTGGAAGGACGGTTATTATTTCAGGAAATATGGAAATGTGATGAATATAAAAGTACTTTACGAACTCTTTATCGACATGCAGAAAGATAACGGTTATTTAATAATATCCTCGCTATTTAGGTCATTTGAGGCGATATTGAAAAACTTGAAAAATAAAAACATTTATTAGACGAATAATCAACCTGTAAAGTATTGCGCTCTGAGCCTGGAATGTGAATAAATACATAAATATAATACTAAATAAAATAATAAACTTTGTAAAACACCACTTTATTTGAGTTAATCACCAACCAGGTTTCGCTTTTCTCAAGCTTCTTCAGGGCTTTTACATCAACTAAATAACATTACAAACAGACAGGATATATTTATATATATATATATATATATATAGGACAGTGATGAAAGAGAGCGCTACGAGATATAGTAGAGGGAGACAGAGAGATATAAGTATTCCATAATAGAGGTAGACAACTAATTAGAGGTGGAGCGGGTACAGGAAAATGGATTTTTTTATTTATTATTTTTACCTGAACAAATCAAACATGGGACTTGTAAATTTTGTTCGTTTATTAATTAAGTCTAAATCATTATCAACTGCTCTCTTAATTTCCAGGATTTCCAAATTATTCAATTTGATACCCGACGCATTTTTGTGTAAGAGGTTTATTCCCACTTTTTATACCACTCTTTGAATAATACTACATCAACAGGGTACAAAATTAAACTAAACGACAACAATAAAGAAAATATTGAAAGTGTCCATAGGAAATTTTTGCGTTGCCTCAGTTATAGAATGAGCGCACCTAAACGAACATATGTAAATATGCTGTCGGACTATATTTTGCCCACTCTTTCTAAGCGAAGAAGCTACCTTGACCTCATGACACTCAATAAAGTCTGCAATAATATAATTGACTGCCCTAATTTGCGTGAACTAATGAATATAAAAGTAGCACCTCGAGCAACTAGGTCTAAAGACTTATTCCGCATCAGCCGGACGCTCACAAATGCTGGTATCAGAGACCCAATTTAAAGAAAGTACGAATTATTAAATCAAAATTTACAAGATTCTTACATTTTCTTAGATTCATTAATTACTTTCAGTAAAAAATTGAAAAAATCCTGTAAATGACAAATTTAAATAAAAGTTGAGCGATTTTTTTCTCGTTTTTATTTTAATGTATTTTTACGCAGGTACTGTACTCAGCTTTGCCCCTTATAATAATAATAACAGTGAACTTAAATAGCGCAGTTTTCCGATATTTCACCTCAAGTGCGCTTCATACTAAATTAAGTATGCTAATAAGGCTAACTAACAAGGAGAAAATAATATATAATATCTTTATAAATTGAAACTATCTAAAATCATGATTGATATCATAAATCCTGAGAGAAAAAGGTTCAGATATGGGTATAACAGTGCATCAACAAATTTAAAAAAAAAATACTCGAAGAAGGGTGTAAAAATTCAGATGATACGTATGAATTCATTTTAACATATTTTTCAAATCAAGATAAGGGAAATTAGATTAAGGACATTTAATATGTTGGTACTTAAAACATTAACATTCAAGTATTTTAAGTAAACGATTCTAAAAATGCAAACAGTGTAAATATAACAAATAACAAAATAACAATAAATATTTTATGACAATGAGTATATGGTTTTCAGTAGATAGTGAGGACGTTGAGTTGTAACGATAAAATTAAAGAGAAACCCGAAACAAAGCATATTAGGGACGTTTTTAAAGATATTAAATTTTAATAGGTTACGTTTTGTATGTAGGATTTTTAAACAATTTGGTTTTTAAGACCAATTTGAGCTCTGCTAGGTTCTGTATGTTGGCAAGTTTTGGGGGAAGCTTAGATTCATCACTCATCTTAACAAGAAATATAAAGGCTTTATTTCTGTAAAGGAAATGATAGTAACATGAGGTTCACTGCTTTTTGTATTTAAACAACACTTACCATCACTTTTATATGTATTTAAAATTTATTTGTATGATGGTATTACGCCATCTTCCTTACTTCATATATTTATTTATTTAAGTAACAGTGTAATATATAACATAAAATAATAGTGACATAAAAATAACAAAGAGTAAATGATTAGCACCCAAAAACATAAGTAAGTTAATAGAAATATTGTAATGCAATAAATAAACAGTAATATTTTTGAAAGAGGTATGCTATTATAGCCTTCTTGTAACTAGATTCAGTGCAGTTGAATATATCTACTATTTCAGCGAAAGAATTACCACCTGTATGCAATCTAGGTACAAACGAATTTCTAAACGACTCGGTCCTGAGTCTTATTGCTGCTCATAAGTGCTTAATCCATGGAAGTAGTTTGGATACAGGCGGATTCTCAATGTTTTATGTTTTATTATGTTTATTTGTTAGTGTTAATAAAATGGTTAGTATTAAAATATAATAGTGGGTAATAAAAATTCATTCAATTAATTCTGTGGCCTATACAAAGTGAATATTTCATTTTCATTACGTAAATAGAACACAGTAACAAACCTTGTTACTAATCACGAAGACGACACAATTCAAGACTGAGTTCCCAAACCCAATTCATTTACATTACATTGAAGAAACTTAATCTGATTTCTGCGTAATTTACTGGCAAAATTCCGTAGCAATTAGACACCATTTGGGAACCATTGTAACGTGGAGACAATAACTTGTACAGTAGAGACGTTAAATTTAATCTAGAAACTTGAACCAGCTTACAGCAGGCGCAATCTGATCCAGCATCACTTATTAATCTGTTTAAACCGCAGTTATCTCTCTATGAATCGTGAACTGAGTGAAAATTTCTTGGAAACTAGAGTGAGAACGCCTCGGGATTGATTCCGAATGGGGGTGATTTTCTGAGAAGTTGGTAATTTACCCCAAACCTTCCGCTACCTTTTACTTTCCTGATGGTTTTCCAACCCCTAACCAAGAAATACGGGTAAATTTTACGATTAGAATAGATCGCGAATATGTTAGTTCGATGTATAATCACGCACAAAATGATGTGAGGAGAAGACACGGCACGATCAAGTCAGTCAAATACTTGAGTCGGTACTCGGTACCAACGAATATACTATGGCTCTAATTGCAAATTTAAGTCACGAAGTACTTTGTGGCGGCTTACGCGGTCGAGTGGTAAGACGCACGACTACGAATCCAGAGATTGCAGGTTCAAACTCGACGTGCGCACATAAATGATATTTATTTATTTATTGCGGGAAAATAAACGGCAAATGTAATATATAAATATTTAATAATAAAAATAACGAATAATGCCAATTACAAATCTTCTTCTGCTTATGACAAACACTCTAAATAAAGTACGACAATGCATATACAGTTAGAATTCAAAAAGAACGGAACATGGGAATGTAATAAATGAACAAAGACGGGAGCAGATGGGAGGTTAGTTTTAATAATATGTGTCATAACACATTTAAAAAACCACAGTATATTTGCGGCACATTTCAGTGTGGTAGATACTAAGTAGCGCACTGGTGAAAGACCACCATTCAGAATAGAAACGTTGCTTGAAATGGCTTGAGCCGTGTTTGGTGGCCAGATCTGAATAGGCATGTTCCTTCCCAACCTTTCTCTTCCCCATCTAATTCTTCTCCTCACTACCTTCAGTCTCACAACATACCCCGATTGTGAATGCCACAATCTCACTGGCTTTAGATGATCAGAAACAATTGGAACTTTGTGCGGTATTCACCATAAAAATAAATAATAAAATGTATAAATAAATAGAGCGAGTATACAAGAAAGGAGTGTGAAAATGATATATCATGCGAAAATGAATGGAAGAAGAAGTCGGGGACGCCCGAGAAAGACATGACGGAGAATTGGCAGACCTTGACGAGACAAGACATGACGGCCTCCATGTTTAGGTGGTGAGACGCTCGACCACGAATCCAGAGGTCGCGGGTTCAAACCCGGCGTGCGTCAATAACTTTTATTCAATTAATATGTGTCATAACACATTTAATTCATATAAAAATAATGAAAAAAGTATATTTGCGGTACGTTCCAGAGTGGTAGATACTCTTAGTATCGCCCTGCCAAAAGACCCCCATTCAGAATCGAAACGTTGCTTGAAATGGCTTTAGCCGTGTTTGGTGACCAGATCTCAAAATCCAGGTATTTCCTAACCTTCCTGTTCCCCATCACCTTTCCCTCCCCACTTCCTTCAGCCTCACAACATACCCTATTTAGGGATGCCATAGTCTCGCTGGCTGGGAGCAGTTCAGACTCTTCTACGGTATTCATATTTAAAAATAAAAAAAGATGTGGTACGATCAAGTGAATCAATTACTTGAATCGGGTCATGCGAAGACTCAGCATAACAGAAGAGTATGTATGAGACGATGTAAGACAGAGTTAGGTCCGTCCTCTCTGCCTACCCCTGCAGAGAAACGACACGACGGTTAGTTAGTTAGCATCTTCAACGGCCATAAGTAGACTCACTATACCTAAACGCAATCCCGACACCAATTTCGGAGACCGGGCATTTGCCGTAGCAGGCCCCACAGCTTGGAATAACCTCCCTTCACATTTGCGAAAGATCGACAGCTCAACTGAGTTCAGAGCAAAACTAAAGACACATCTTTAAAACGTCATAAGTATCACACCCACAATAACGTCAATTTGCTTCTCTGGAGTTTTGATCACTCAGTCCGAGTGCTACCCATAGTTTATATATATGTATATATATATATATATATATATATATATATATATATATATATATATATATATATATATATATATATATATATATATATAGTTTGCTATTACTTACTTCATTTTTTTTCTACCCTAGGGAAGTACTAAGTAATAAGTATATGTAAATATGTTAGTGGTAAGACAACAGTTATAAGTATTATGCATAAGTTAGTAATAAGTCTCAGTTTTAAAATTATGTTAATTATGCTGTAAAGCGCCCTTGAGGTTATATTTCCGTCACGAAAAAGGTGCTATATAAATCAGCTAATTATTAATATTTATTATTATTATTATAAAGTTATGATTCAACAAATTTCAAATCGACCTTGGCAAGAGCTACGATAGATAAACTCAAGAATCTTTGTCGAAACGATAGGCCTTCGACCCTTAAAAAATCACCTACAAAAAGCGAAGGGTAGAGGTGTCGCAAGAGTGGGTACCAGGAATAACCGTAGAAACGTATATTTACGACACCATTATTATAATAAAGTTGGGGAGTTTTTATACCTCCCTTAGGATTCGAAAGATTGTTTGTATTGTTGGGAGATAATATTTCATGGGTTGATGGATGTTTATGATCACTTCCGTGGCGTAACTGTTACACCATGGATGTTGGACCCAGAGGTAGCAATAAATAAATCATCGGTTAGTTTTAAGTATCAGATATATTTGCGTTCCATTGCAGAGTGAAAGAAGATATATTCCCTGGTGATGGACCATCATTCAGAATTGGAACTTTACTGTAACATGTCGTTTTAGATGCGTTTAGCAACTAGATCTTAACGGACAGGTGTTTTCAAGTCCTTACGTGATTTCATTTCACATTGGAGCATTCACCAAACAGGTGTGCAATAGTTGAATAAATGGAAGTTTTTTTTTATTACTCATTAATACTCAGCTGATTTCTAAAGCGCCATTTTGGTTAGGTATCACCTCGAGGGCTGGGTGAATACTTATCGTTTAAGTAAGGAATAAAATATTTTCCTAGAAAACAATCACTTTGTGGTTTGACATATTTAATGAAAATGAAAGAATAACTTTGTAAAAGACCACAGATTGTATTTTTTTTCAAATTCTCCACGAAAATGGTCATGACAGAAGATTAGTAATTTAGAAGCATTAAAAATAAAGAAAGCCACTGAAATTGATAGTCATATTCGTAATAATTAGTAAAATCTGTCCATTACTACAGTATTATTATATTTGATTATTTTTTAATCACGTTCTCATTTGATGTTTTACCTCTTTCATTTCATATTTGTCTCTTTCTCTCTGTTCATATGTTGAAATTTAAATGTTGTTCTATTGTTTTCTCACTGTTCTCTTATTTTATTTTAAATTTTACTTTCTCTCTCTGTATTTATATGTAACAGCACACTATGTATTTTTTGTTAAGTTCGCTCGATTATAATAATCGAAAGTTATTATTTTATTTTCATTAAATTCTTAAACACGTTACGAAATTAAAAGTTAAGTTTTTTTGTTGATCTGGAGCTTAAAGAGATGATTGCTACTATGTTGCAAGCCTTGCAACGTCGTTTTCATTTAAATTAATTCAAGTGCCCGTTAAGATAGAAGAATTTATTAATGTGATGAATTATACTTAATAACGTAAAATTAAAGATAGTTTATAAGTTAAAGTGCATTAGAAAATATTTGCGATAAAAAGATAATTAAAGGAGTGAAAATTTATTTTAAGCGGTCAATTTTTATAAATCATTTCAGTAATACATATCTCCTCAGGGAGGGTAACTCTTTTTTAAACGGGTAATTTTGGTAAACGAAATTTGTGTTATATTTTGCCACACTGACTGATCTGAAATTCAAAGTATTTGAGTTTTATTATATGTTGATTTCACCGAAAGAAAAATTCCACAAATCTTTTAGACCGTTGACATAATCCATCACTATCCAAAAAAGTTAACTTGTGTAAAAAACAATGCGAAAAATTCCGCGTATCTTTATAAAAACCAAAAAAGCTATGAAGTGTGTACAAATATGTCATGCAGCTGCTGAGCGCATAGGCAACCATGTATGTACAAAGTGATATGCTTTTATACTCTGTCATCCAGCAATATTAATAAGAAAAATGTAATTTATCAAAAGCAAGCCTTTGGAAGGGCCCAACATAGCGGAAAGTTCGCCGACCTAAATCTAATCTCACCTGAATATAACAACTTTTCATCATGATGTTATGTACAGAAAATTGCTTTAATCTAATTACAAAAATGTAACAGTCTTTCGTAAATTTTAATTAAATACGAGTATACAAATATCTACGAGAGATTTTCTGAACCATAGGAAGCCAAATTAAATAATTACTTTTAAAGAGACCTAAGGGTAGACAAATTAATACCTAGCTTTAAAGCACACTACCAGAAATGGCGCTTAGCGTAATTTTATAACATCTTATAAAAAGCAATACTGCACATAGTTTGTCTGTAATTTCTACATAGGTAGTTAGGAAAATGTTTAAGGTTTCTAGTGAATACAATTTTTAAGCTGTAATATTTTTAATTCAACGGAAAACATTCTAACACATACGTCAGTAGAAGGTGTTTTTGCGCATCCCGTTTCTAACGATTTAAGTTCTAAAATTCTAGTATGCATTTCATAAATAATTTAAAAGATCACTGATTAGTAATTGTATTTACTGGAAACCTTAGATATTACCTCAAGTACGCATATAGAATAAACAGATAAAACATTTGTAGTATTACTTGTATTAGAAAGCCAAAAAGTGTTTGTTTTTGTGTGCTGATCCTTAACTATAATTAACATGTCGTTTCTTTACAGTGTTCTTATAAAAGTGTTTTATGTAGCAGGATAAATTCGACCAACTGCGATTTTGAATTTTCGCGATAGTTAAAATTTATTTGTTATGGTGTTATTTTTATCTACTGGCCTCCCTAAAAACCCAAAAAGTGGCAGAGGAACGACCACGAGCCCGCCTGGAACGGCCAGGGCAGTTTGTTTTACATTAGACCGCGAATCAGACGGTTAATATTGGACCGAGTCAAAACCGTGTTTGCCGCCTATGGTGATATTATAAATTCAATTCAAAATTACGAGTGATAATCGGGTGCCGGGAATAAGACAAGAGACGCTACGATCCCCGTAGCAGCCATTGAAGAGCAAATTAGCTCGATTGCTCGGCTGGTACCCCGTAGGACTGGACTTAAGGACTCCGAGCACGCAGTTTCCACGCGTTTTCCAGTATCGGTGACAAATAAACAATTTTGTGTTTATAGTTTGTCTCTACGAATATCCAATTCTTACGTTATCCAACAACTTAATCAAGCTTTTCCTGGCTGTAGAATCACTTTTCTCAAATATAATCCAAGAGAGCATCTGCGAGTGAATTATTGTTAAAATTCCTAAAACCCTGCAAAGTATGGGTTCCTTTTGTAACTCCCAACTTTAACAAAGAAAAAGAAGGCCATCTCTAAATCAAAATAAACAAATTTCAAACACGACAAACCCGTTCTATCTGCTAGAGCTTCCGGGAGGGCATTTTAAAGGTAAGTGGATCAGTGAGAATCGCGAGGTTTCTCCGTTAATATCTTGTGTGCCTGTGTAAAAACAGGCACTACAATCCCGTGCCGTAACAAGTGTTCTATCTTGTAGGAAAACATGAAAACGGAACAAAGAACAAAATAACAAGATACTATATTATACACTTAACAGATAATTCCCAAAAGTATGATCTATACCGATTTAAAAAAGGAAACTGATTTACAAAAAAACATTTAAGTTCAATTTTTCAAAATTGTTCATTTTTCAAATTTTCGATCAATTTCAGTAGAAGTTAGAAAAATTTGAGCCTACGTCGGGCACACGGACACGTCCACTAGAGTTCTATTGGTTTATTCCTTTAGTGACAACAACAGAACGAGAAAAAGTTTGTAATAAGAAATACTTATTTTTTAAATTTGGCACTCAAGATTTTACAGGAAAAAATATACGGCGATGGAATAATCAGAAAAAAATTATTTCGTACATGGATAAATATTTTGTTTTAATAATAAAACATGATTTTATGTAGGGAGAAACTTATACTCGAAGAAAAATATTTAAGGGTTTTATTTGTAGGAAATATGTAGATTCATATAAGTTCGTACAGATATACGTAGCGAAATTGTCACTAACTAAAAGATTTTATTTTATTTATATTATTTATTGAGTGTGTTTATGGTATATAAACTTATTTACTTAAATTATTATTAACGTAAATATGTACACTCTTTTTTTATTTTTTATAATTTACATTTACACAGTAAGCATAACATTTTTATTTAAATACACTGTTAAATTTCAAAGAATTTTTTACGTTCTTACCTTGATGTTTTTCATCCAAATTCCTACCTACCTAACCATTTTGATATTTTGAATTTCGTATTCAACAACGTCGCATTTGAAACAGTTAAGCATCAAACAGAGGAGTTTTGTGTGTGAAAAAACGTGTTGATGGTTCGTTTTGCTATTTCTTCGGTTTGTTGTTGGATCTCCAAACAAAAACAGTAGTGTTTTTGTGATCCGTTTCGTTTCTACAATTGTGTAAGAAGAATTCAAGAACTTCAACTTCAACTACATCGGTGATTGAATAATTTCTCGTTTTCCCTTCATTCCATAATCTTTCTACAAGCTACAATTAGAAACTTCCATCAAGTAGTATAGATTATCGTTTATGGTCCACTTTTTTTCAAATTCATCTGAAACTGAAAACAAATTGGCACTATCATTGAATTGCGATGTCAAATGTGACAAAAACACGTTAACTTTATAGAATAAAAGATATTCCGCTGTCGAAATTGAACAGCTTTATTGTATGCTTGTGAAGACAAATAAAACAAACTTCAAGACGCAAAACAACAACGTACCTACCTGTAAAAGGATTTATGTTTTTCAGATAAGAGCGTCTCGAATTCAACTGAAATCGTTTTCTCTATGTTCCAGGTGAATCAATCGAAACAGCTCGTGTTTTGGTCGTTTAAAAGAAGAAATGTTTAAAAAATATGAAATAATAATTTTTGTATGATACCACATATTTTATTATAATTTTATTATAATCGGTTTCGCTTAGTCTAAGCATCATCAGAGTACAAAATTAAACTTTACAAAAAATACAAAGTGTACGGTTATAGTATATATATACACACAGAAGGAAAGAAATTGAATTGAATTGAATTGAATTGAAAAATAACACAATACAAAAAATAAGAGATCAGTGAGAAAAAAAAAGAATAACGTTTAAAATTATAGCAAAGGGACAGAGAAAAGTGACATACTCGTATACTATGAAATGAATGATTAATAAATAAAAATAAATTATTTAAAATTTAAAAAAATATAATAATGGGAAATTTTACGAGTTTACAGGAAATATACTTAATATTGCACTACTGGACAAATTTAACTAATTATTAAGAATATGATTATTAATTTTAATGACATTATTCATTTCTAGTGCTTTTAAATTGTTTGATCTGTTGCCATGACCATTTTAATGGAGAATATGAGCACCGCTGTTTTTATTGGGGGTATTATTTTTTTATTGAGAAAAGAATAGAATAATATTAAAAATTATAGCAAAGGAACAGAAAGAAAGAGACATATACTGGAAAATAAAAGTGGAAAAATATCAACTGAGAAGGTGATTAAAGAATAATGAGCAATTTTATGAGTTTATAGGAAATATATCTTATATTAGACTACTGGACAAATTTAACTAATTTTTAAGAATATGACTATTAATTTCGATAGCTTTCTTTATGTCTAGCCCTTCTAAATTATTTAATCCGTTGCCATGACCATTTTTGTGAAGGATATAAGCACCGGTTCTTTTATTGTAGGTATGATCTTTTTAATAAGGTGATTGGCGAATTCTGAAAAACCGTGGTTATTTAAACATCAAAGATGTTCTTTGATTCTAACATTGGTATTACGTTATGTTAAAATAATATAAATTAAAATAAAATCTTTGGTCTTATACAAAGTTATTATTTTATTTTTATTAAATATGTCAAACCACAAAGTGATTGATTTTTATGAAAAAATAAATAAAATATATCAACTTAAAATAATGTTTTCGGGTTCTATCAATGACCTCTCCTCTTCCCATCTCCCTCTTTTCACCCTTTCTTATCTTTCTCACACCAGCTTACCCTTCTATTTATAAACTTAGCTCAGGCCAAACTTTCACTCGACACTTATGAATTATAGCACCGGGAATGGACGTTTCAGTGACTAAATCGACATTCGATCCCATTACTGCTGTTTAAAATCGCAGTTTTTATTCCAAAAAAGCCCGCGTAATAAAAAGATAGATCGTAAATATCACGAATCTCTTTCATGATTAATATTCTATTGACAAAAATATGATGTCGTAATAAAAACGAATGGTTATTAAATGTTTTTGTGAACAAGATCTCACGAGGAATCTTAACAATAATAATATTTTGATAACTTGTAATAAGCCTTAAGCTCTCTCTTATTACTTATTAAAGATAATGTATTTCAACCACGTTTTACTTATGGCTAACAGATTTCATTCACGAACCAATCGATTTATAATACAAAACATAAGTACAGTACATTTGAGCAATGAGTAAGATTCTACGTAAAAAATACGTATTCTTTATATTATGTGCAGACAAATAGTATTAAAAACCACAGTTACCTTACAGGTTGTTTATAAAAATAGTTGAGTTAGTAAACTTAAGTTGGGTAAATATAAAATTTGGCACCCAGAGAATATAATATCGTCGTCGGAAAGGCAAAAGGGCTTTAACGCCATTTTGGGAAGTTTACACCAGAGCACTCTAAAGTTTAGGCAAGAGCAAGTCAGAGCAAGGATAGCGAACACAAAGGTCTAATTAGAAAATGTAAGCGACACAAGAAAGGTATATTAAATTAAAAGATATGAAAGTCTGAAAAAGTAGGTTTTAAGATAGCACAGAAAATTTTGGGTCGTTATGCATCTTAGTTAAGAAGGAAGTTTGTTCCAAACCGTAAACCCTGGTACCCCAAAATCGCGATCTCCAAGTGAGTGCAATCCAAGAAAAGAGTCGATGAGGCATCACTATGAGATCACACCTATGGTTTAAAGAGCTCATTTGTATCAGTAAAGATTTGTAAAACTGGGACGGCTCCGCTGTGCATGACATGCAGTGAGAATGGATGATAACCGACTGCCAAAGTTATAGATGTTTCTATATCAAAATGTATGCATCATTAAAGATTTGCTCTCCGATACGCTTTATCAAAGTCTCCAGTCGAGAAGGAGTGGGGCCCTTGCAGTAACAGCGTACAAAATATTAAATAATTTGATTGACAATCCATACCTCCTGGAATGTTATAAGTTGTTTGTGCCAAACAACTACTGCCAGGGGCGACATCACGATCTGCTGTGCATTCCACATGGCAGAACAGACGTGTTGGCTCAGCAAAGCATGACACGGGGTATGGTACTACTAAATAACATGTCTCTTGATATCTTCGACGTAAACCTTGAGGATTTCAAGAGACATGTTGAAAATATCTCTTAATTTACTTTTGTTACTTTCTTGTGTTTTGTAAATGGACATATACAGTCTGTAATACACAAAAAAAAAAATATTTTCAAAAATATATAAGTTATTCCCGAAGGATTAAAAGGTGTTAAAAGGCTCTAACTTTGGTGGTTGGAGGTTGTTAGGCCAGGAGAGGACGGAGAAAAGGCGTTTCACTGTAGCGGCCGGGACTTTGCAAGAGCTGCAGTGCAGCCGGTGACGATGTCACAGAGATCACATTATGCAATCTTATAAAGTTTTCGATCAAGAACTACTCTAAACTAAGATACGTAGAAATGTAATATTACACATTTTTTAAAGGGAGTTTCTACCTCAGATGATTCCCAAAATCAAACCAAAAATATTTCAAATTACGTTGCCACGTGAAATTTGTACTTTATTTCGCAGTCATTAATTAAAATGTTATTTTTTCATTTTCAAGTTATGGATAATCAAACGTTTGCAGGGTAAATGAAAAACTGAACACTGAATATCCATCATAAAAGAAGCCTTTGTTCTTTGTCGTGCCATTTTTTTCTTTGGTAAAACACTCTTTGTTACTGTCATCTGTTACTTTGTTGTTGGTTTGACGTTTATTATTATTCGACATGTCAAAATCTTATAAAATGTGTTGACACTTGGAGTAAATAATCTTATCTGACATAATTGGTTGGGACAATAATGATCCACTTTTTTCCCAGCCCCTGGCTAAGAAAGATGAACCTCTCTAATAGCCTCATATCAAATCAGTGTCAGGATCAAATGTCAAGGACTCTGCGAATATTATTTTGTCTACACACGTAGCCAGTACCCGGACGACATCAAAATAAAGGTGCGGAATTTGTTTAGTCTTTCGTACTACTGCATATACCTACTCTTAATACCTTTTGGGTAGAACCTTCATTTTACAGTCAAATAAAAAACAATACGAACTATAATATCTTTCACTGTGTTATTAAATTGACTTGGACTAACAAGTATGGCGTCCAGTTTAAATAAACATTAACCTTTCCATATCTGAAAGTAAAAATCAAACGTATGATTCGAAAGGGTGTGGCTTAGTTACTCCATTTGATTTCTTATTAAAACGTTCTAATGACTTAATATTAGGTAATTTGTTCGTGATAATACTTAGAGAGAAGTATATTCATAATATTTCAGAAATCTAAATTTAAGATATTAGCAAAACTATCGTTCAAGGTGACATTAGAACCCCTCTTGGAAACAAGAGTGTTAAAAAATGATTTGCACGTGTCTAAAAAGTTTTTAATATTCGTAAACCTGCTTTTCAATTACTTTTACATTTCTTTTAAATGAATTAATCTGGATCAGCTAAACTTTTTTTCAATTAAATTAAGTTAATTGGATTATGGTGGTTATTGGTACTTGGTAATAATGATGTGCTCATTCTTAAAATTGATTAAAACAAACTCTGCCAATTAAAACATTTATTTGATTGCATAATTAATTATTCAGCAAAAATGGATTATTTTGAATAGGTACAGGTAAAACGTGATAAATCTTAAAAACGTTTATTTCCAATCTGTTTTGAAACCGAAAATTCCCAGCGCGTACAAAGACTGAAGAGTGATTTCTTAATAATATCTCGCTGGAAACTTCGTTGCGAGGGACTTTTACAAAACTTCAACCAACAATTTTGTTCCGAAACTCCCATTTAATGACATTCTTAAAACATTAAGCACCGTTAACACTAATCTCGGGCAAACGGGAGGCTATGGAAAGCTCTCGAGAAGAAATGACTGGAACTTTATACTCCCAAGCACGGGAAAGTTATCGTGGTACTACGCTTGGTATAGATCGACTTATAATTAGAATTTTCCTAGAATTTTCATTTCTCTTTTAGCAAAATATCACGCAGAGCAGAATATAAATTTCTTTGGCTTTCATTTGTTGAAGCTTACACGTAGGGAGATCGGATAGGCAGCAAGAGAATTAACTGACATTTTGATGGTTTTAGTTTGACAAAAGCATAGAGTAAAGAAGCGTTGTTAAAGCCATCGGTTTAGCCAGTAGTGGATTTTACGAATAGGTAGCCTACTACCATCGCCAATTGGAGCGGAAAAATGATGTTTATTTTTATTTTTATGGCGATGAATACTAAAACTGATTTATTGAAATGAATACACAAGTGGATGGTAATATTAACCATGTCACAATTGTTCAAAAACCTTTGTTTTTGCATAGGTTGTGAAGTATTTCACCAATGTATGTATCAATTTCAGATATTATGAATTATACTATTTTTTGGGTGCATATGATCGGGTAACAAACAACAGTTACCAGTTTAAAAAAATATATATTTTAAAGTCATTGGTAGGTTTATTGCCAGTTTGGTTTGTTAGCTAATGCAAGCTTTCTATTCTTTTATTTTCGTTTAAATAAGCTTTCTTGTGAACTTTACAGAAACGATTTAGAGACATTAGAATGTGAAATAAAGAATCCAAACACAATTTGAAGCTTAATGGTTTTAACTTGGCAGCGTACTTATCGCGACGCAGCCTTATTATTGCACGCATTAATAAGGCTGTGTGTGTAGCATTTAATCCACTTCTTGTTGGTATACGCCAATTGACTAATCAAAGTTATTATTGAAAAGAAAGCGTCTAGACTCTTGTTTTTTTTTGTCTGTGGTCTAGACACACATGATCATGAAAATAAAATATAAACATAACGCTTCATCTATGCTTAAAAAAACTCAATACAAAATCAATGGTCTTTCCTTTTTAAATACGCCATCTCAGGTGAAGTATTAGGTAATTGGATTGATCTACCCATTATTTTTTCACAGCAGACTTACTTAAGGAATGCTTGCGCATCAGTTAACACTAATGATGCCATCTATGTTAAGCTTATCAATGCTCCTGCGTTTAAAGTAAATGAATCATTTGTTTTACATATTGACATGCGAGAACTTACAATCTGAAAACCAAAAATAACTTCGCTGACAACTCAAGAAAAGTCTAATGCCAATTTGTCAAACTACTTTAGCATCGGTAAGCCGAAGTTAACCCTCGCAAATGGATTCTAGCTGGTGTACCGAGTGACGTAAGTTATGCTAGACCACCCTAGGAACAGAGAGGTATAGTATTTGGACTTGGTTTAGATCAGGCTTCAGATATAGATTGCAAAGTTTGCATCTCCATAAATCATTATTAGTATAAGCGAAGTCGAAATCGACTTTAATACGTTGAAATATGCAAATTTCTTTGAAATTATGTAATCTAAAAATACCATATTTATACACATACACATGTGTGTTCTCCTTAGTAGTCCAGTTCATAAGTCATTTTTGCCAAGAAGTGGAGATTTATTGCGGCTGTAAGTTATCGACATGAATTACATCAGTGACAACATAGATAAAGATCAACATTACGAAGCCTTCCTCAATTTCCTTGCTTTAACCGTCTCGATCGAGTAGCAATAAAGATTCTATGGTTTTACAGAGTACATAAGAGGCCCATAGAACAATAGTATAACAAAAGCAAAACAAACAGAATGTGTGAGAGAAATGCTTCATTAAAATTTTAAAGTAACTTGAAAACAAACGATTCAGTCAATAAGGAACACCAGCACTTGTCGAGACTACGAATAAGTTTAATTTCCACTCACCAATAGCTCCAGATCCACCCCACCCCGGTGATAGACATATCGGTCCTCATATCTGTCGACCAGGGGGGCAGGCGACGGGGGCACCAACCCCTCCGTGTACCCGCTCTCAAGCAGGGCGCGGTCCAGCTCGTCGGGGTCGCCCAGCACCTTGGTGGGGATGATGGGGGCGTTGCTGGCGCCGAGAGACTGCAAGAATAGGGTACTATTTGTATGAAGATAAAAAGTAGGCAACAGATAACAGGTAATAAACGAACTTTCTTAAAGGAAGAACCATTCAGACCGTTACCATTAGTATTCAGTATTGCGTTATTGCCTATAGAGATTAGATCTGATTTCCAAACTTCTGTGCTTCCAGTGCTTCCTTCAGCCTTAAAGGGATATTCGTCTCCTGTATTACCACTAACTTTACCTCTTGAATTGTGTCATATAAAAAATTATCATCGCCGGAAAGGAAAAAAAGGCTAAAGCGCCATTTCGGAAAGCTTACACCAGAGCACTTTAAAGTTTTTTTGTTGTTTAACAATAAAATTGATAAGTCTTCAGTATCTGGTTGGATTTTGAAAAAACAAGTTAACTGAAGCGACAAAAAGCTAAAAAAAGTTCCGACTTGTGTCGCTTGAGCGGTCTCTCAAATGGTAAATATATTGTAGATTGCTGAGGGCTACAAAAGTCTTAAGAATCAAACGAGAGTCAGAGCATTCGATGAAGAAAAAATAACTGATCAAAACTGCATATTTTACTAATGTTCGACTAATGTTTTGCTTAAACCCCTTTGTTTCTCCAGCGATAATATTATGTTGAAAATCTGAACTTTTTTGTACGGTTTGTTGGAAGTTATACCACCAAATCTTCGTTTTTTTTGTATTGGAGAAGTAAATAAAATATTCCGTATTTTTATTGTGCAATAGTTTCTCGCAAATCTTTATTAAAAATAAAGAAAATCGGTGTTTTAAAGTGGAACAATTCTCAAACGGTCATCTCTATTTGTATTTAATCTGTTCAGCTCTCAACATAAACCACCATGAGCGTTGAAAATTAAAAAAAAAAAACATATTTTAACTTCAAAATTATCCAACAAACTTACACACATTTCAGTCTAAATCTCAGGTACAGCCGGTAGTAAAGTTAAGAAGTATATAAACAGAGTGATCACACTCAAAACATCATGTCGTGAAACTCCAAGACATGCTAATGAACCCACTAGGAAACACAAATGCTGACAGACACATATTTTAGTACAGCCGCTTTTCAGCTAACGTCGAAAGTTTGGCATTGACAGAACTTGTCACTAAAAAAAGTAAGTAAAAAGCTTTTAATTAAGTTTCACGATTCTAACAGGCGTTAAGCGAACGTTATCAAAGATTGACGGGCCCCATAGAGTCATTGTCAAGCCCTTAAGACATTGATAAATCTTTATAAGACCATTAAAATGAGATACTCGACTGTTTTACCGAATTAACTATATATTTTAAATGAGCTATCAAAGAATTCAGAGCTATGTCTTTATAACAAGGAGTTTTATTTAATTGTGGAAATGACACATCGACGTTCATTATGTAAGAGTATACGAACGTAGAAGAGTCCTATCAGAAGACACGATGGCATATTGACTGTTTTACAATTTTCTAAAACAAAAGCAATTTTTGTTTTATTCATATTGTTTGTCTTTCTCTCTGTTCTTTTGTTTTTATTTCTCACTGTTCTCTTACTTTATTTTATATTGTGTTCTCCCTCTGTATGTGTGTATAACCGCAGACTTTGTATTTTTGTTCAGTTTAAATGTGTACGTGATGATGCTTAGGCTAAGCTAAACCGGTCGGTCATTGAAATTAAAATAAAGTCTCTGGTATTACGCAAAGTTATTTTTTTCATTTAATCAAATATTTCAAACGATAAAGTAATTGCTTTCAACGAAAATATATATACGAGTTCATACTTTAGTTGGGCAATAATTCTTGGATTATTTATGTATCGCCATTTTTGCGATATATCACCTCAAGGCCGCTAAACAAGGCTAGAAAATATTTTGGAACTTTGGCTAAAATTTCAATAAAATACTAAACACAGCCTTATTTAGATTTGAAAATTAGTTTTTCGAAATAATATCATAACGATTTTAAAAATTGTCAGCTTATAAGCTGATCTCCCACTAAAATTCAACAAGGAAATCACTGCCAAACCTCTAATTTATTACAATAATAGAAAATAAGATCTGTACAGCGCCCTTGAGGTGATTTTTCACAAAAACGGCGCTATACAAATCATCCAAATATTATTATTATTAATGATTCAGAAAATCCGATGATTTGATGACAGAAAAAAACATTAAGTCATTAAGTTTACATAACTTATAAGCAAACACCGTAAGTGAAGAATTTGAAAGTAAGATTATATTTATGGAAAGGTTGACAAGATCTAAGTGAAAGCAAGTATTCTAAAGAGAAGAAGGCGTAAAAGCTGCTGATAAGCGCATGCATTACTTCAAATGGATAAACCATCAATTTTCATTGAAATGGTGGTGTTTTGGATTTCATGAGCACAGTCAAGAGGTATTTGAAATGTTTTATTATTTTAGCAGATGGATGAGCTTCCTAAAAAGCATTCTTACTTTTTCAGATTTAAAATAAATAAGTTAGATATTTGCAGCCCTTGAAAACATAGAGAAAAAAGCTTTTGACTGAAGCAAAGAGATCCTTGCGTAACTGCGTAGCGTTTAATCTTAGAGTATATGGAGTGGTATCTATCTAAGGCAGTGTAGTCAATTTTAGATGATTTTTAGCGGACTCGACGGACCTGGGCGTGGCCAAGAATAAGGTTAGGGTATTTAAACATTCAATCATATCAAATATCGACATAATGTCTTTGTTTATTCGTATTACCACTTTTTCGCAGTATTGTTGTCAACAAAAATATAGCATGTAACCTAAAAAACCGTTTAGTTGTGTCAAGTTCAGTGGTATATTAAAAAAAAATGGGCGGAGTCCCGCGGTGACTTAGGAGCCCAAGATTATCGTGACAGTACATAGAAGCGGTGTATTATATTTGTTGTCACTTTTTCTTTCATGGTGTACGACGTAAAAACCCGGAGAAAGTGATTTATCGCAAGTCTGTATGGGTTGGTTAAAAATAATTAGCTCTCCCTCCATACATTGTTACTCCAAGCGTTTAATAGTATGAACTTTATACTTGACCGGTCGGTAGCTGAGTGGACAAACGCGTCGGATTCCCACCCGGGCGTTGTGGGTTCAATTCCTCTGCTGGATGAGTCCTCCATAATGGCACAAGCAACATTCACGCTTATTATGATAGTAGTAAGAGTTTTAAAAATATTGACAGTTTATTCGTAAACCGAAAATGTTTGTCTTTCTTTAAAAAAAAACTTTCCTAATTTCAATTTTGAAGTTTTATAACTAGCCAGTATACCATCGTGCTATTTTTTATCTTTTTAACAGAAAGACAAACGTTCACAGATTACAAATAACCTGGTAGCATTTGAATTCCCTCTTTTACCATTGTAAGCGGAAAATGTTGCTAGTGCAATGATGAAGGAGTTAGGTCATACAGAATTCAACCCACAATTAAAAAAAAAAAAAAAAATTTTAATATGAATACCGCACAAGAATCTCAACTGCTCCCACCCATCTAGAGCCAGTGAGACTATGGCATCCCCAAAAATAGGGAATTTTGTAAGGCTGAAGGCAGTGGGGAGGGGAAGGAGATTGGGAAGAGGAAGGTTGGAAAGTACCTGGCTATTCAGATCTGGTCACCAACCACGGCTAAAGCCATCAAGCTTAGAGTATCTACCATTCTGGAACATGCCGCAAATATACTTTTTATATGAATTAAATGTGTTATGACACATATTATAAAAGTTATTGGCGCACGCCGGGTTTTAACCCGTGACCTCTGGATTTGCAATCGAGCGTCTTAACAACTCGACCATTATTATATTGTATTGTTACTAATCATTGCATTCTGACAGCAAAAAGCTTGAACGGGTCGCTTCTCGAACATAGATGTAATATAGCATGTAACATGTGATAAAATACAAAATTAAATAAAGCAAAACATCTACTAATGCGCAAGATAACGTTCTGAATATTTCAATGCGATATGTAACGACGAACATAACGCCAAAGTATTCACTCCGAAATACATTTGTGTTCCATCGATAAAAGTAATGACCGTATTATGGTCGCAATTTAGAATTTCTCGTACTTTGAGAAATGACATCTCATTTACCTACGTTTTTTGTTAAACCTTCTCCATCAGACAAGAATTTCGGGTGTATTTTCAGCATTTTCTTGAACGTTTTCATTAAAGTGTTGGTTTAGACTTAACGCTTTGAAGGCTGGTTTCTGACGTTTTTGACCTTTTTAATGACATTTAAATATCACGCACTAATGTTTTAAGACGTTAAGATACGTAGTTTTACTCTCATTTCAAATAGTAATATTTTTTAGACTTATCTAATGCCCAGAGAGCCTTTACATATTAAAGACCATTTAAAAAAAAATACAGAAATCAGGCAGGTTTATAGAAAAAAAAACAGTAGATTTTAGGAGAGGGTTGAATAAATATTACCCGCGAATTTAACCTAGGAGTGAGTAGAGTAATTGTTCTTTGGAATACTGCAGGAGAATAGTATATTTTGTACTCCTGCAATACTTATTTATTGCAGGAGTTTAGTCGAATTTGGTGTTAAGTATTTAATGTATAAAAAGATTAATCGTTCATTTTGTGTCTACCTTCTAACGCCTGTACTTTAATAGTATCATATTTTAGCAGGATTATAATTAAAAAGTAATGAAATACAAAAATTAAATTGAATTCGCTGAATGTTATTAGTTAATTTTTTCACAAGGGAGACCAAACTACTGAATTATATTTAATTTGTCTTCTAACTAGAGACACTTATAACAATACAATGACTTGCAAGGTATAAGGGTGTTAGTTTTTATTTATGGGAAACCTATTATTTTCATAGGTTTACTCATAATTTTTTTGATATGACCATTGAAATTTATTTTTTCATCCAAATTAATGCCAACATCTCTCATTTAGGTGTTTTTTTCCTGAAGTTGTATTGTTTCTTAAATATTTCAATTTTACATCAGTTGTGTATTTGTATATCTTAATTACGTGAACAAAGATCAATACCTCAACATCTTCGAAGCAATTAGTTATATCGATGATGAAAGTGAAGAATAAAACCCGACCAAAGTGACTACCTTGCGGTAAGCCACTAGTGGTATTTTTTGTTGTTGTTTTATTACAAAGATTATATTTGAACGAACAGCTTGCGATTGGGTAAATAACAAGTTTAATAACTAGTTTCTCATGTTATCGATTATCACTATTTTATTATTATTACTAGTTGATGTGGTATTTTGTCGAAAGCTTTTGAATGTCTGAAAAATTGTTAAAATATTGTCAAGATAGTTGCGGTTGATACTGTTATAATAAAACCATGTTGATTTTCGTCAATTAAATATATGATTTCGGGATAGATTTCAACAATGACTAATGATTCAAAGAGCTTAGGTAATACTGACTGTAAATAATGGGCGATAATTGGGTTTACCAGTGGCATTTCTCTTTTTAAATAAAGGGTCTAATGAAGTTAGATTTCCAGTGGCTTGGAAAATATCCAGAGGAAAAAAGATGGTCGAAAATTATTGTAAGTGGTTTAGATATTACAGCGGAGCATTTTGGAAAAAAATATTGGTAAAATGTTGTCTAGGCCTACGGATTTGTTAGTGTCTAAGGAAGGTTATTTGTTTTCGCACTATTTTGCAAGATATGGCATTTTGTTAAATAGGTGCTATTACTAAAGGTGTATGAAGGTGTTTTCGCATCTGAGATATTTTTATCGCGTACGTTTTTAATAAACCCAAAAAAGATTAACAATGTATTATTTGGACTGATACAGTTCATACGCTTTACTAATGGGTAGTTCATGGCTGTGTTTTCGTTATTATTATTTTTTGTAATAAATTTCCAAAGGTTGGATTTCAAAGCCGTGTCCTCGATATAAGCTATGAACGTTTTTAATCATAATTTGAAATAATTTGCATTGTTTCTACGTATTCATAGGTTTCTCAATAATTTATCTGATGACAGACTTAAGGTTGGTTGTTCGATCCAGAAATCGCGAATCGGTTTCTGGAAAGACTTGAAATGAATTAAGTGGACTGTAAATGATGATATACTTGGTGAATGATTTGAAAGTAAATCTGGTGGAACAATGGTAGAGGGTTTTACGCCATTTTGCTAACCTGGTTTGGATGTCTGCGAGGAGCGGCCAACTTCCCTGTTCGGGCGATGATTTTGAAGTGGGGTGAGACCGGTGTCGGCAGTTCGGACGACCCGATCTTGTGTCGTTACCCGAGAGTGGGGGTCGTGGTCACAGGCTGTTCAATGTATTTTACCCGGCCATACAAATAGTGCATGGCAATGGCGCAAAATGACGTATAGGAATGGGTAGGGACTGGGTACTAAAGAGCATCAGATTTGAACCTATCAAAGTGTTGATTTTAGGATCCAACAGTTGGTGTTTTCCGTGACGGAATAAAATGAAAAGTTAATGCTCAAAGCAAGTCAGCGTGTGGTGATGTACATCCATACTTAGGTATTAAAAATAATACTAAATATTTTAAATAATATTAATAATCTAAAACACAAATATAAAACAGAAAAAACTCAGAAACTTAAAAGAACAATGGTCATGATCGAGACTCGAACTCGGAACCTCTACTCTATCCGGGAGTAACACTCTGCCAATTAATCCATCAATATATCATTAGAAAGCGGCATTTTTAAACGATCTCATAATTCAATTGAAAATTATATAAATATTCGAATTTCTTCTAATTTTATTTTATTTTCAATAGAAGAATGAAATCGTTGAAAAATGCTGCTTTTCTGATGAAGTCTTGATGGCTTAATTGGCAGAGTGTTACTCCCGGATAGAGTAGAGGTTCTGAGTTTGAGTCGTCAATATGTCGAATAGGATCAAGAATGGTACGCTTAGATGGTTTGGGCATGTAGAGCGAATAAACAAAGAAAGGAATGTGAAAAGAATATGTGATGCGAAAGTGAATGGAAGAAGAAGTCGAGGACACCCGAAAAAGACATGGCGCAATCAAGTAAATCAAATACTTTAATCGGGTCTTGTGAAGAGTCAGATTAACAGAAGAATTATATGGCGGTCCGTCATTTCTGCCTACCCCTTTGGGGAAACGGCGTGATGGTTAGTTAGTTATATGTCGTATTAATTACTTCGTGATTGGCATAAGCATACACTAGTACAAACGTTTAAAAAAATGGCAATGGGTGTGCATTGTAATGTCGCAACAAAGTCTATGTAAACATATAAACGTAGATACTGCAGTATTACAATTTTTACGTGCAGCCACAATTAAATATTCGCATGGAACGTGAATAGACGTAGTATCCAAAACGTGTTATATCCTTAAAAACGTAGGTTTCCCTGCCGCCACTAAGTAACTGCACACTTTACAATTTTTAAGCTCCGAAAAGGTGAAAAGAAAATATTCTGCCTTAAAGCGATATTGATCGCGCCTATTTTCAAATCCTTTGTTTCAAGGACCATTAGATTCTACCTCATTAAGCAAATTTTTATTTTGTATTTTCTTTGCTGAAAAGATGCCCATCCCGACCTAATTGGGGCACCATAATAGGTTTATCTTAAATCATCTTTCTGATTGGAAAATAAATGAAGAACTCTCATTTTTCTATTCAGCCGAGGCTAAGGGATCTACAGCAAAACCAGAATCAATTAGTGAGAACTTAAGACAAAGAAAATAAAATTTGGCATGAAGTAATTGCAACGGCTGGGCTTATCTTAGCAAATATAATCGGTTTCACCCCCTAACGAAGGGGGTTGTTTTTTTTTCGTTTTTAATAGTAGCAATTAAGCTGTTTAATTATTAATTCTGTGTACGCAAGGAAGAACGGAATCAGTAAAAACGAACAAGTTTTGAGTTGAGTATGCGAAATTGTTCCCTAGATACATATCTATCAAGGAAAAATAAAATGTGTCAGAAAACAAAATAATGAGCTTGTTGGATTTCAAATAGACAATTTGTTAGGTTCTCACCTTTTTGTTTGTCATCCAGTTTCTACCTATCTGGCCTTTTTGCTATTCGATTTTGAATTCAACAACACTCTGATCGAAACAAGTGACAATAGAAGAAGAAGAGTTTTTGGTGAACAACGTTTTGCTTGTTGGTGCTCTCGCTTCTTTGTCGGTTTTGTTGTTGTTCTCAAAATATTTTTAAAATAAATGTGGTTTCGTAAATTAAAAATACTTCAGTCAGTGTGGTGTATTTGTGTTCATCAATAATACTAGTTTTTAAGAAGATTTCAAGAATTTCAAACACAACTTCATCGGTGAGTGAATTGGCTTAGTGAATCCTTAATCTACCCACATCTATAATCACACTTTCATCAAGTAGTATTTTAGTTTATCGTTTTACAGTTCATTATTCAAAAGTCATCCGAAGCTGAAAACATCGCAGCTTCGGATACAAAAGTGCAATTATTTTTTGAAAAAAGACGTGTGACTTATAACATGACAAAAAACAAATTCCCAAATTTTATTTGGCGCTTCTGAACATCTACGTTTATTGATTCATTCCGTTCTTCCTTGCTCACACAGATTTTATCTGAAAATTTTGAAAAAAAGAGCCAGATTTTCTCTATCCGATCTCTTGACTGCAATCTGGCAGCATCTCAAACATACACAAGGTCTGGTCTAATTTCATGGTATCATTAAAATCGATAAGAAGTTACAATAGTTTTCCAGCTAAAAAGAGTCAAGCGCATGTTAGAATGTGTTAATGCCTTTAATCATACTGCTGACAGCCTTATTGTTACCTTTCCTTCAATCTCATAAACTAAGCACGTATTAAAAAGAGCTCTCAGTGGCAGGACCATAGCGTACAGTTCCGAGTGCTTACCCTAAACTCAGCAGTTGGGTCAGCCGCCCTAGCCACCAGTAGGCGGACTCGCACGCCGCACTGGCGCAGGACTGCAGCTGCTTGTTCACACCCCAGCCCACGCATGCTGACCTCTCCGATCCTGAGGATGTGGTCTCCACTCTGTAGCCGCCCATCCTGCAGACAAAACACACAATAATCAGTATCATCACTAGCAAGCTGATTGGACTTTCTGTGCCCTTTGGAATCCTGTAAAACAAAAACCTGCCATAAAACGTGCGGTCATTAGCGTAACAATTTATTGGTGCACAATAATGATTTTTTTGTCGGAAACCTACAGAAATCAATAACATACATACATTTTTAAAACCATGTATTTTTGGAGTGTATATGCAGAATTAGTTAATGATGAATGTATGTAAGTCCTAAGTCAAGGTGTTTGAAAGAGAAAGTACGAGAACAGCGTGCAATATAGTTGTGAATGATGAATACTCGGAGCAAGTGGGTGAATTTGTGTATTTAGGAAGTATGTTCTAGAGAGATGAAAGGCTGAAAAGGATATTGAAAGAAGGGTGAATGCAGGAAACTCCATTAATAGAGGACTGAACTGAAATTTAAAAAAAAATGTCCAAAGAAGCGAAGCTAGCAGTCCACAACGGAGTGCTTTTACCAAACCCTGCTGTATGGCAGCAAGGCATGGATTTGGCAGAGGTAAGATGAAAGAAGACTGAATGCTGTAAAAATGAGATTCCTGAGGCGTTTGTGCGCTAAAACTATGTATATCCGTTTTAAAAATTTGGATATCCAGAAAGAATGCAAAGCTGATGTAGGCATTGTGAATAGCATTAAGAAAGGGAATCTTAGATGGTTTGGGAATGTACAGCGTATGAACAAAGAGAGGAGTACGAGAAAAATATATGAAACGAATGTGAATGGAAGAAGAAGTAAGCAGACTTTAATAAAAAAAAACAGAAAAAAGTGAGAAAATACCTGGCTATTAAGAACTGGTCACGAAAAACGTCTAAAGTTATTTTAAGCAACACTTTAATTTTAAATTGTGGTCTTTCAACAGGGCGATACTACGTGTAATTACCACTATCCTTTAGTTCGGACCAATGCACATTTGGTGCTATAAATTGACACTGGATTTCTGTCACTTAATAAAACATTGTTCTTTTCAATCTGAAACTGTGGAAAGAACCTTGAATTTTCTAAAAAAAAATTGCACACATTCATTAAAAAAATAAATTGAATATAAAATTCGGTATATTTTATTAAAAATCCGTACAGATAAATGTTATTCTTAAATGCATTCAAGCAATACAGTGAAATAAAATGCCTATGTTTTTCCGCAGAAGTAGAACTTTTTTTTTCAATTTTACCGCCTTAATTTATGTGGACTATTTTCGGGTATTTTTTTATTGCAAGTTGGTTCTTATATATACTAAACTATTCAGCATTGATTGAAAAATAAATAAAAAATGTTGATGAGCTCTTGAAAAACCACGCCAAAACCGGTTGGCGTGTTATATAATAAACTGATTTCATTTAATTTAATAATATTCGCAAATTGTTTCAGGATGGTAGATACTCTGATATCG
The DNA here is from genome assembly GCA_022651775.1 of Drusus annulatus. Classification (NCBI taxonomy): domain Eukaryota; kingdom Metazoa; phylum Arthropoda; class Insecta; order Trichoptera; family Limnephilidae; genus Drusus; species Drusus annulatus. The sequence continues at coordinate 469,426 of JAGWCC010000317.1, read as the reverse complement.
ACATAATGAGAGATTACCTGTCAAAATCTAAGCGTTACTTTAATTCGTTTATGCTGTGTTTAGTGATCAGACCTCCTGATTTTTCTCAACCTTCTCCTTTCTTCCTCTTTCACACTTGCATAAGTTAAACAACATGAGGATGATTTTGACTTAATCTAAGAATGGGAATGCCAAAGTTCCACTAGCTCCGGGGGTTGGAATTGTAGATGTAATATATAAAAAAAACATTTGTATTTCTAAAAACAAAGAACATGTCTTGTATGAAATCCTCGAAGTTTTTGAGATTCTGATTGACAGTGGTTGTGAAAAGGTTGAGGCAGCAAAAAGCTTACAAAAGCAGCATTCCGTTCAAAGCTAACAAAGTTACCTCCATAAATTGTAAGACATAAGTAAATAGAAACTTTTTGCGAAACAAATTCACCCCTGCTAAGCCAAAACATTAAAAAAATACCCAAAGTTTGCGGAGAATGAACTCAAACAAAGCCAGATTTGAAAAGCTTCAGACAATATGTACAGTTTTTGTTTGTCATGAACTAAACGATTTCGGTACAAACATCTGAATGAAACATGATACGCCATTTTCTGCTTCAGGACAGGAAGGTTTCAGCTTGAAGCGTATTAGAAAAACTAAGTCAATGGACATCAAAATTTAGGTCACTCAAAATATCTTCACCGAAATTAATCAGACGGTGTATGAAAATACAAGTTCTCATAGTGATGAGTTTATTATCTAGATCTCGTGGTTTTTGTGTTTATTTGATCGTAAAAACATGTTGCGGCTTGTTTGAATTATTATGGATTATACTAAAAAAATACTTTGTTGGGAACGATTACTTTATAAACACCAGGATGAAAGCTCAAATGAAAAGCCATACAGAAAAATTATACTGTGAAAATAAATTATTAATATAGTCCATGTACTCGTAAATCGTCCAACGATATGTTTCCCAAAGGGAGAAAGTAATTGAAACCACCCCTTGGAGCGCTGTGGGAGGGAGGTACCGGCAGATTTTTTTAAAATTACTCAAATGGAAGCAGCAGAGTTAAACAACAACTGATTTTCACGTAGTCATAAAACTGTTTTTTTTTTGTTTAATGTAAAACCGCTCCCCGGTAAAGACCTACTTAAACATTCTTAGGGAGGCTTTTCAACTTCGATTAGCCTTTAAGTGATTGATTTTAAGCGTGGTCGAAAGAGCTGTGAAGACGAACACCGTTATTATTATTTTATTAAGGTTTGGGGCACTATCCGGGAGATACCAAAGTTTACGACTTTAACTTTTAGATTTCGATAAAAAATCCTTACTTTCTAGTTTAAAACAATACCATAAAAATACCACTTGAGGTACGAAACGTAGTTGGAACACTGATCTGAAACTTGAAACTCTCTTTAGGTCGCTATCTCATATCATCTGTTGGTAACTTCGTTTTCTTTTTTCTAACAAAAGACACCATCCGATGATGTTTAAATTTAAGCGAGTATCTGTTAGCCGTATTGCGTAAGGTCTGTTTGATGTGGAGATTTTAAAGCGCCCAATAAAAATACTAATCAAAATCAGTTTTTCTTGACTGGTCGTAAAGAACACTTCACATTGTAATCGATAGCATGTTTCTGTGTTTTCTCCGGATCAAATTTCTCAAAGAACTTTTCGATGGTTAAGTCAACTCTTATAACACCATAGAGGCACTTGTAGTCCTACTAAAAGAGGTCAGATTAAGCGTCAGAACTATCAAGTGAAGGTAGAACGTGTACTTGTAACTACAACTTTTTACAAACACTAACCAAACAAATAGAGACCACAAAACAAGCTCAAAAAAATTAAAGTTTTGACGGCTTGTTGATTTTTCACTTTGTTGAACGCTTGCTCACTTTTATACGACTATGGTGTTTTATTTACCTGCGCGTTTTTGTTATGGAACGAAAAATTTTCATACAAGCGCGAAAGAAGTGTTTAAAGAGCTGCAAAGTATACACGAGGCCTGTTCAAAAGAAAAGGTGAATTTTGAATTTTCGCGGGCTGTGTACATTCGACTTTCGATTTTTTTGTTATGTTGGTACACATATGTTTATCATATGTTAGCATTATCGGCCATTTTGGATTAGTGGTTTGTTTTTGACAACTGGAAAGGTTGGTCACGTTTTTGTGTGTTCTTCGATTTTTTGACTTTAAAAAAAAAAGGACCAAAGAATATGTATTAAATTTTGCGTTAAAAATGGAATAAAGTGCTCCAACGCACTTAAAATGTTGACTGTGGCATTTGACGAGTCTACTTTGTCTCAAAAAAGTGTTTATAAGTGGTACATCATTCCGCTCAAGGCTGGTGAAGGTTCTGACAAGATTTTCCTTGTTTGGATCAATGGTGTGATATTAGAAGTGCAGAGAAGTATCTGGGCCACGGAGGCGTGCATTCCATGAAGGCACATAAGCACTGCCTACCTTGCCGTACTCGCATACGAATACAAATAATATTAAATTATAAATCAACAATTTGAAAAAATGCGTAAGTTCAACTAATCGCACCGCCGCGTGCGCCCCACAGATATCCTACTATAACGTGTCAAAAGCAGTAACTACATATGCCCAAACGCCGCCAACGTCAGAGTAGATTATTCTATGTTCACTTGGACTAGACTACACAAAATATGTGTGCTGTGAGCTGTGCGCGAGTTCAAGTGGCTTCATTATGTTGGTATCTTTGTAAGTATGTAGGCAGTACTTTTACAGAATAAATCCAATAGCAATCAGTGACATCTGTTGGTACCTATCTCTATTATCAATTAATCCCCTGTTTTTCTTACCTCCTACCCTGAAAAAATGCTCTGTGCACTGTGTTTTTTTACAGAAGTAAAGAAATATTGACCTTACTTTGGGCCCACGGACTTGCCCACAACAAACTTGTATCGTGGTATGAAGACTGACCAGAAAATCTCTCATCTATATGAGATGCCATAATATGAAAGATTGGCGACAATCGTTGAAGCTTTCCTATTATTTCTTTTTTTTTTTCACAAGAATCTCAACTGTTCCCAACCATCTGGAGCTAGTGGGACTGGATCATCCCAATTGGGGTATGCTGTGAGGCTGTAGGTAGTGGGAAGGGGAAGAGGGATGAAGGTTGAAAAGTACTTGGCCACTCAGATCTGATCACCAAACATGGCTTAAGTCATTTCAAGCAAAGTTTCGATTTTGAATGGTGGTCTTTCACTAGAGTGATACTCACAGTATCTACCACTTTAGAACGTGCATAAAATATAGTTCACATTATTTTTAATTAATTAAATGTAAAATAACACATATTAATTAGATGAAATTTATTTGCACACGCCGGAATTGAGCCCGCAACCTCTAGATTCGCAACTAAGCGTCTTAACTACTTAACTACGGAGGCTGCCAAGGTTGCAGCAAAAATATATGTACTGCTATGACCGTGGAGTACATAAACCGAAGGTTTTATTTTTTGTTCATAATTCTAGACAGCACAACGGCCATTAAAATTAAGCTTTGAGGTAAACGCGACCTTCGTTTACTTAAAGTGTAGAAAAAAAGGGTAGTGTTATTACTGTGCCTGACAGAAGAATAATAAGGGAGGTTTTTTTAAAGCTCCGGACGACAGGCTGTGAAAGGAGGTTGACAGGAATACATTTTTAGAGTTGAAAGCTTGAAATGTGTTATTAATTAATGTCTTTTCAACGTCTACTACGAAAGAAAATTTGAAATACCCTTTTTGTAAAGACTTGAATTTCTAAAAATAAATATCACATCATCTAGACGGAAAATACTCACATTTTTATACAAGTAAATTTTCTGTCGGGAAAATTGTCTTCATTAAAAACTGTTCACATTGCCTACAGGTTATTTGTTGAATCCGAAACTGCGATGAAAAACTGATTGTTTTTCCAGCTTCAGATGAATTTTGAAAATAGTGGACTGTAAACGACAAACTATACTACTTGATAGATGTGTTAAATATAGTTAGTGGAAAGAATCATCGAATGGAGGAAAAATGGGAAACTATTCACTCGCCGATGAAGTTGATGTTCTTGACCTTTCTTGCACAATTATAGTACCGAAAAAAATTATGAAAAACCACACTTACTTTAGTCTTCTTATTCACAAAACATCACATTTATTTTATATTTTTAGAAGATCGAATATAAACCAACAAACTAAAGAAACGAACGAACAATCAAGTTTTTCTTAGACACAAAACTCTTCTGTTCGATATTCAATTGTTTCGAACACGGTTTTGTTGAATACGGAATTCGATACGAAGAAATGGTTGGGTAGGTAGAGACTTGGTGAAAAACATGAAGGTAAGAATCAAACACATTATCACTTTTAAATCCAATATTGTTACTACACACTCGATGGGACTAAGAATTAAAATATATATTTGATTAATATTTTTCTCTAGGGGCACATAAAATATAAAAAAGACTCGCAGTAACCTGCTATAAAATTGATAAAAAAAATTCGGAGCATCCCTGTATAGCCACCATCAACTCTCCTCAAACAAAGATTTTTTTTATCAATAAGTCCCAATCTATTACAAACTAAACAACAGTTATAACGATAGTAAAAATACCTAAAAATGCTAATATATATAATATAAATATTTTCAGATTGTTGATTCGGTAAAAATCGAATCCGCAATCTTCCGACTTAGAGCCTGATTAGTTACCTAACCTCTTGTCCAATTTCAAGTATTTTAACGACTACGTCATGGATCTCGTAGATAGGTCTATTTTTTTTAATGCGAAGGTAAATGGAAAGAGGTATTGTGACGTTTTATTACTAGACTTCGAAGGCCCTAAAACAGGATTACCGTACGAAACAGAGTTAATTAGTTTGTAAAAAGAAAAAGCTTATCAATTCTAAAAATAAAGATAACTAACTAAATCACTCGGAAATTTATATATTGGTTTGTAGTATTATTTCTAATTTTGAAACTGTCAATTCGTGGTGGAACTTCATTTTAATGATTTGTAATGATTGGTTTGTAGTGATTGTTTTGCATTTTATATTTATGTCAATAATAAAATCAAAGAATATCTTAGATGTAACCACGGTTTTTCTGAATTCGCTAATAATAATAATAAAATTTTATTCCAGAAGGTTTGCAAGAGTAGTGCAATGCAATACCTTCCATAATTGATAATAATAATGATAAAATAAAAGTTGTAATACACACAATATTAATAAAAAAAAAAAAAAAGCATAAATTCTTAAGAAAAAATAAAATAAAAATAAAATATTAATATTGGATATAAGGTCTCATTTTTGCAAAACACCATCAAGAGGGAGTCCATCCTGGCAGCGTTATGATTAATGGGGCCAACACCTTACTTTCCACGTTCTAAAACGGGTACGGATTCCGCTGTGTGATTCAAACTAGATCTATCCAAACGCTAGCTGAATAAGTTGTTCCTCTTAGTAGTGAATGTCATTTTAATCATCTTTTCGATAAAGACATGCCTTCAATAAAAGCACCGGTGCTCACATCCTTCACACAAATGATCATGTAATCAGATATCTTAGTAATCAAGTGTTCTGAAAACTTACCACAAGCTTTCCGCAATTTTTTTACAAGTTTAGTGTTCCTCGACATTATGAAAGCATCAAACCAGTTAGGCATCTATGCTTTAAGGAACATTGGTGAACTTTTTTACTGTTAGTTTTATGATGTAACTGATTTGTTTTTAAAGCATTTTTTGATAAATAATCGGGATTACGATGTGATGGTCTCATTTAATTTTTTAAGTTCTAAGTAGGCATATTAAAAAAGCCCCACAAAGAAAAATATTAGGACGATTTATCGACGAGATGAAAACAGGATAATAAAAGAATTGGGTCGCTTGCCAGTTAATCTTTTTGGATCTTGTGTATTATACAATATAATCTTGTCTGCTTTCTATATAGTAAGCTCTCTTAAATCTGATAAGCCATTTTATTGGTCGCGAGGGGATCTTTTAAATTATTACCATACATATTATATATTAAATATTTGATGGGTCTCATGTTCGGCTAGAAGTAACTACCCAGCTACGTCCGAGCTTAATACTTAGCTAGGAATACTTAAAAAAAAAAAAAAATTTCATTTATCACTGTTCAATAAAATTTGTTTGTATTGGAGATTTATGACGGCCTCCATGGTCGAGTGGTAATATGCTCGACTACAAATCCAAAAGTCGCGAGTTCAAACCCCGCGTGCGTGAATATTTTTTATTCAATAGATATATAATAGTATAAAGTATATTTACGGCACATTCCAGAGTGGTAGATACTCTAAGTATCGCCCTGGTGAAAGACCACCATTCAGAATCAAAACGTTGCTTGAAATGGCTTTAGCCGGGTTTTGTGACCAGATCTGAATAGCCAAGTACCTTTAGACTTTCTTCCCCCCCATAAACTACAAGTTTACTGAAACTATAAGTTTACTGAAACTATAAGTTTACTAAAAATACTTTTTAAAAATTTGAGAAGATATCTTAAAAAAATTGAACCATCATTGTTGAAGGGATTACACTTTAACGACCTAGATAAATACAAAAAAAAAGTTGCCGGATTTTATCTTCTCTCGTCATATATTCTTCAGCACTCTTCTCTCTGTCCACCCGTTTTAAATATCTAAGAGATTTCGGTTAGTATCTAATTAACTCTGTTTGCAATCATCTTATCTGGAAATATTGACAGTTTGATTTCTTTGTATTTAGATTATTATATTAACAATAAACGTGTTTTTACTACGGCACAAAATTCATCCATGTATTTGTGTAAGATTTATAATAAAAAAAGAACACGTGTTAAATTAAATCAGATCAATCAAAAAAACAAAAACAATTTTCAATCCTCTTAAAAAAATGGTTTTCTTTTAAAAATTTCCCGGGAAATAATTTCTTGTTTTCATTATCTGGAACTCTGAAATATTAGCACCACTGGCGGGCTGAAGGCTGCGAAACATAAAGAAAATAATTTACGGATTCTTGGCAAATTCGTGGAATATTGCTTGGAAAAATGTTTAGAATTAATCCTCACAGAAATATTTGAACAAGAATTAGCTTTAACATTTTTAATCAAGTAATTTTTACAAGTACGTGAAACTATAATTGTGCTATTATATTTTATTTTCATTAATTGTTTCATACAGGAGCCCCTTAAAATGGAAACATCTCGGTCAATTTCAATCTTGGGGATATTGTGTAAATGTTCTTGGTATGTAGAGGAATGGGCAAACCCGACTCTTGAAACGATTAATGCAGTTGATAGAAGGAAACACAAAACCTTCCCATTCTTAGGCCTGTAAACACATTTATGAGTTGTTAAAATGACCCATTTTACGGCAACAATAGAGAGGTATTTTTTTTTTCTTTAAAAATTCGGCAGCGAGGGAGTTGCTGTAACATTCGTCAGACATATTGCGTCAGGCAGCAAAAATCTCCAACGATAAGCTCTACCATCGTGAAATTTACCCAACATGTTCATTCTAGAATGTTTAGGTCAGTACAATAATTTTCAGCTCGCAAAATATTGTCAGATCTAAGCTATAAAGCATTTAAATACAAATGTAACTGTTAAAAACAGGTAAAACGTAAAATGATTTAATAAAGAAAAAAAAACTTTATTCCACTTAAAAAAAAAAAAATTAATAATTTTTTTGTGAAAAATTAGGAAAAAGGGTGTTAAAACCATGAAATAAAATAGATTAATTAAAATGAAATAATAACTTTGACATAATAAAAAATAAAATAAGAGAACAGTGAGAAGTAAAATAACATTTAAATTATAAAAAAGGAACAGAGAGAAAGAGACAGATAGTCTACAAGTGTTTTTTTTAATTTTTTTTTATTAACTTTTTGTTTCTTACATAATTTTTTTACATTACCCACCTCACTAGGTCATAAGAACCTGTTCTGATGTAAGTAAAAGTGAGTATAAGTAGAATATTCTTTTTTAAATGATGATATTTGTTACACAATGCTCTAGTTTGTCATGGTGAAGAATTTCAAGTGCTATTTTTGATTGGTTTCTACGAAAAAAAAAATATACATATATGTTTGGAAAACTACGGCGTTTTAAACCTACGTCTTCTGGGTCCAGAGCCAAATCTCTTTCAAATGTGCCAAGAGCATTTCTTTAGATTTCCCACTAATGTACAGACATCTCCTTTTCACGTGTTTACGGAAAACCAGAGGGAGGATTTTTCCCAATTTTCATTGGTTCGTTTCTCGTGCCAGCGGGTAGTAAAACGTGTAATGTTTCGGTGGCACATTTTACTCTAAAAATCTCTTCAAAAAATAAAAATTCACGGAGCAAGTACAGTAGACACTCGATTGAATGGAATGGAAAGAATCTCGGTCAAACGAAATACCCGATTTACATGTACATTCCATTTATGACCTGCCATTTTATAATAATAAGTTAATTAAAAACCTTCCTTTTTAAGGCTTCGACTTACAAAATAACATGTAAACAGAGCCTGTAGTTAAACATGGTTATATTTAACTATTAATTTAATTATGTGTTAGTTTTATTTATTTCATATTAGTTACTTGTACAAAACGTCTACCAAGTATCTTATTTTAATTCATATTCTTTTTGACTTACTTACTTACTGATGTATTTTAAGTGGTTCTTACAGGCAACTTTAAAATTATTAATTGGCATAATTTTTATGGTTTCCGGCAGCGCATTATAACATTTCATCCCTTTATAGAGTAAGCTGTTTTGTGTATTGGTTTTTTTTTTGGAAGTCTGACTTATTTGCATGTCCTGGTGTTGGGTCCTAGAATTGACATTTTGTGGATTCCAATGTGATGTTCAATTGTACCCCGTCCTTATCTATTTCCTATACGTCACCTTGCGACCCTGTCCTGCCCTATTGGCATGGCTGTGTAAAATATGTGTTAATCAGCCTGTCACTTGACCCCCACTCTCGGATCGTGTCGTTCGAACGGTCGACACCGGTCCCCAACACTTCATAATTAGCGCCCGGAGAAGGAGGTTCCTCCTTCAAAACCATCGCCCGGCCCTGGAAGTCATTCACAACTATCACCGGAACAGAGGGGTTGGCCGCCATTAGCAGATACACAAATCAAGGTGAGCAAGATGACGTAATCCTTTACAATTGTTCCTCAGATAAATCAAGTCATTTACCAAGTACTACCTCGCTTTACAGTCCACTTAATTCAATACAACTCTTTCTAGAACCGATTCGCGGTCTCGGGATCGAACACATTGAATTTCATCGTTTCACAATCCATTTAATCATTCCAATTCCTTCCGGAACCGATTCGCGGTTCCTGGATCGAACACCTGGTATTAAGTTTGTAAATATCCACAATTAACATATTAATAAAACTGCCCATAGTCAGTCGTACTATGTCGTCTCTAATTTAAGGACGTTTGTAAGGTTGGGAAGTTAGGAGTTGGGGAAGAAAAAGATTAACTTCCTGACTATCCGGTTTTGGTCACTAAATAAGGCTAAAGTCATTTTACGCATAGGTTTTGATTTTGAGTGGTGAACTATCATCGGTGCGTTAATGATATACCTACCCCTCTCCATGGCTCATCCAAATTTATTTATAAAGTATCCGAGATAGTGGATAGTAAATCCATGCAGATATGTAGGTCTTTATAAATTTTTTCAAAAAATATTCTGCACAATTTTTAAGTACTTAAGATACTTCCCAATCTTATTTTTCCCCATCTCCTTCCCCTCCGTACTACCATTTTTCAGTCTCACAAGATTCCTTTATAAGGGATGCCATAGTCTCATGGTCTTAAGACTATTGCGAGCAGTTAGAACATTTTTTTTTTTTTTAAGTTCCAACTACTTTCCAACCGTCTTAAACCAGTGAGACTATGGCATCCTCAATTGAGGTATGTTGTATGGCTAAAGGTAGTACAGGAGGGGTAGGAGATGGTAAGAGCAAGGTCGGTAAGTACCTGGCTATTCAGATCTGATCACCAAACACGCCTAAAGCCATTTCAAGCAACGTTTCGATTCTGAATGGTGTTCTTTCACCAGAGTCTTCCTCTGCCATTTTTATGCGTCACTGAAATACATCAGGGTTGGTATAAGCACTCCATTGTGGACTGCTAGTTTCACTTCTTTGGACATTTACTTATTTGCGCCAACAGCGTTCAGTCTTCTGTGGAGTTTCCTGCATTCACCCTTCTTTCAATATCCTTATCAGCCTCTCCGTCGCTCGTAAACATACTTCCTAAATACGGTATTTAAAAAGTAAATAAAAAAATTAATACTCAAAATAAATATGATGGAAGATGTAGTACAAGAAAACGTCATACTTCGAAGCTTTTAAACCAACCTTATTAGTAATTAAGAGGGCAGTTCCGCTGGATTTTTCTGGACTGCAGCCTGCAATGTGAAGATTTCTCTGAGAATAGCTTACTTCCGTTACGATAGGGCACCAGAAGAAGGAAATTGGATTTTTTTCGTACTTGGAAAAATTCACAAAACCATTTTCTCCAAGAGGACGGTGTCATCTTGCTGCTCATAACAGTCGAGAAAATTTTTCAAGGTCGATGAAACGTTCCGGTTAAAACGTTTCCCGGTTAAGCGGAACCCGATAAATCGAGAGGCTTCTGTGCTCCGGATCCTTGCAATAAAATTTCCGTGTCCGTGTTTGAAAGACGAATATCTTATTTTTCATTTATTCTAGTGATAGAGAGAGTAATAGAAATGTACATTTTTTTGAAATGACTTGCGCTTTGGAAGATTTTATTACGACACTAGAGAGCTCGACACATTAAAAAAATGTGGGCTTAGTTTATTGCGCAGCTTTGCCGAAGCTATCGGATAGTAGACAATCCGTACAGTGGTGACCCAAAATGCGTTTCTCTATTTTCTAATCAGCCGTCAGCCGCATTTGTTCGTTTGTCAGACTCTACGAAAATAACGCTTGGTATCATCTCGAATGATATTCAAATTATAATATGTGAGTTTCAAGCTTTTTGTATGCATTCTAAGCAAAAATTTAATTTCCTTTATTATAGGTGGTCGATAACATCGTTAAGATCTGAATACTTCGAACTGCATCCCAGAAGAAAGATATCGTCACCGGAAAATCAAAAGAGCTGAAGCGCCATTTTGGAAAGTTCACAACAAAGCACTTTTTCTTTGTTTTACAATAAAATTCTTTAGTTTTGAAAAAAAATAAAAATAATTCAGGTATCTCAATGCTCTCACTGAGTTACATAAAGTTACGAAAAGTTGAAAAATCGCAAACTGCATATTTTACTTATTTTTGACCACAATGTCGCTTAAGCCCTTTCGACTATCCAGCGACGATATGTTGTTTTAGCCCAGATCACGTGGAAAATGGCATACCCACTTGGGGAATGTTGTGACGCTGGAAATAGTAGGGAAGGTTAAGGAGAAGGGAAAGAAGAAGGATGGAAGTAACCCGATTAGGAACTAATTGGACAAATGCGTACTACCTACGTGTCGCGGAACTCTCTCTAGCTAATCCTCTTCTAGCTTTGTCTTTCTCCACTACAGTAGCAGAAGAGATTAAAATATTTCAGGTTATTCGTAATCTTTTGCTTTAAAAAAAAAATACATACCTGGCTAATTAGATTTAGTTAATTGAAAAACCTATGGCTATTTGAAGCCAACAATCGATTCTGAAGGTTGTCTTCTAAGACAGATTTCACTTTGGAACGAGAAACAATAATAAATAAAATAAAGTTGAATTTGTCCCTGCATCTTTCTCAACCCTTAAATGCATAAGGTAGCCTTAAGGCGGAAGCTTTTTTAAACGAATATATTTTCGCACATAAACAAACTCTCCCATAATTATTGACTCATGCAAATTTGTGAATTGACGTGATAAAAATGAGGTAAACCTTTTTTTTTCACCTCCCCAATGTACAATACCTCCCAAGGTACTTTATTTTCACTCCTAAAATCACCCTTAAATTATTTTGTTTTAACTCATGAAATAAATTTTATTCTGCTCTCCTTTGAATTCCATGTAGAATCTTTTCAGTACAAAAGAAATATGTGTGCATTTAAGGGTTAAAAAAGAAATTTGAGCCATCTATGTGATGAAATCTAATCTCCTGGATTTGAACCCTTGGGGATCTCACCGCCTCGCCACGGAGGTTGTCAGTGAGTTCTTTTAACACCCCAGAGAGAAATTTACTAATATTTTCCTGTTTCACATTTAACCCTGACAGATCTAGAAACGAAATAAACTAGCTGAATATACGATTTTGGCCGGCGTTGGATATTTTTTTTCGACTTCCTGCCCAGTAAAAGGCACCCCGTAAATCTTTCGTGAAAAGAACTACGTGAAGTTCAACCGGCAACAGGATTTAGTCGGAAGAGAAATGAAAACGCTAAATTTCAGCGAGGCGAACATTATAACAACAAAAACTTGTGCAACATGGTGTAACTGGAGCAATACTGTACCAGGAGAGATAGCTTGTGTAGTCAGAATTGTTGATTCTTGCTTGACTGGAGCGTGGTCAGGGCTAGGGTATTTATACATTAATTCAAAGCACATGTCGACATTTAAAAAAAATAAAAATTATAAATACCGCACAAGAGTCTCAACTGCTCCCAACCGTCTAGAGCCAGTGAGACTATGGCATCCCCAAATAGGGTATGTTATAAGGCTGAAAGTAGTGGGGAGAAGAAGGAGATGGGGAAGAGGAAGGTTGGGAAGTACCTGGCTATTCAGATCTGGTAACCAAACACGGCTAAAGCCATTTCAAGCAACTTTTCGATTCTGACTGGTGGTCTTTCACCAAGTCGATACTTGGAGTATCTACCACTCTGCAAGGTGCCGCAAATATACTTTTTATTATTTTTATATGAATTAAATGTGTTATGACACATATTTATTAATAAGAGTTATTGGCGCACGCCGGGCTTGAACCCGCGACCTTTGGATTTGTAGTCGAGCGTCTTACCACTCGACCATGGAGGCCATCAAATAATGTAGCGTTTATTTGCTTAACCACTTTTTTACAATATTGTTATAAACAAAAATATAGGATATAACCTCAAAAACTATTGATTTATGTCGCATAACAAAACGTGGTGGGTGGAGTAACCGGAGACGCGGGAGACAAAAACATGCTTACATACCAAAAAGTGGTGCAATATTATGTGACGACATGTCTTATCTCTTTCTCTCTCACGGTTTACGACGTAAAAACCCGAAGAAAATGATTTATCGTAAATTTGTATAGGTTGGGTACAAATATTTAGCTATCTCTCCAAATATATTTTTGCTCTGAGGGTGTAACCAATCATTTTCTATTATACTAACAGAAAACATTTGTTTTGCTAGTACGTAGGTACAAGGGTGAACTTTCAAATTTGGAACTGACGTTAGTTGAAATTATCATAGATATCGTTTTAAAGGGTAAAACAATTGTTTTAGATTGATATATCAATTTAGAGCTGAATACTAAACCTTTGAGAGTTTTTTTGTATGAATTAAGTATAGTTAAAACTTTTAACTATAAACTTTTAAATTTATTTAACTTTTTAACTATATATTAAAAGGTGTATTCTGCAAATTTTAGCGTTTATAGCGTTTTATTAAAATAATAAAAGAATCTCTCAGGTGTAGTATTTTTCCAAAAACATGTACATATTTAAAGACGCGTTTTGGATGATACATTTTTAATTCGATCAATTTTTTTTCTCCAAAGTTAAGGCCTCGTTTTCGCAACAAGAATCCATAGGTGATGAAACAAAATAATTTATTAGGTTTCAAAATGTTTTAACGTACTACGTTTTGGAGTATTCATTTATTATTCGTTAGGCATTTTCTTCGATGAACAGATTATCCCTAGAAGTGTGATCCATACTAATTTAAAAGAAAACTGATGTTTCTAAAAGAAAAGGGATAAGGATATTGAAAGAAGGATGAATGTAGGAAACTCCATTGATGAAGGACTGAACGCTTTTAGTGCAAACAAAAAAATTAGTAAAGAAGCGAAGCTAGCAGTACAAAATGGAGCGCTTATACTAACCCTGATGTATGGCAGTGAAGCATGAAACTGGCAGAGGAAAGGTTAAGTTAACTGAATGCTGTAGAAATTAGATCTTTAAAGCGTTAGGCGGTACAACCATTTATGTCCGTGTTAAAAATGTGGATTTCCGGAAAGAATTCAAGACTGATGTAAGCGTAGTGAATAGGATCAAGAAAGGGACGCTTAGGTGGTTTGGGAATGAAAAACGTAGGAACAAAGAAAGAAGTGTGAAAATAACATGACATGAAAGTGAATGGAAGAAGAACTCGGGGACGTCCGAGGAAAACATGGCACGATTGAGTGAATTAAATACTTGAGTTGGACCATGTCAAGAGTCGAAATAAAACAATAATAAATACTAGCAGATAAAAACCCGCTCCCGCGTGTTTTATTCACGACACACACATCAAAAGTAACATAGTGAGTAAATTGTGAAGTAGCGAAATCGGAATAAAATATAAGACTTTTTTACCTATGAGCGAAAATTACCATTCATCATTTTTCCCGTGTATTGTATTGGGCAACATGTTTTTGCAGACATTTGCGCCCCGCGCGGCGATCGAACGAATCGTGTGCAGAAGACGGCTTAGCGTATTAATACTATCAGATGAGGCGATGTAGGAATGTGAATGAAGCAAAAAGTGTGTGCCAAGACAGAATTGAATGACGGTCTGTTCTTAGTTAGTTAAACTAATTTCAGCAATAGGGAAAAATCAAGCTTACTTCAAGCACACGGACACGCCCACGCCACACTTCTGTCGCTTCTGTCTATTCAATTACGTTACTTCCACCCTTTCACCTGCCAAGCCTCCCCACGACATAACTTACTCCAACTCAAGTGGCCCATTTACACTTGTGTGAGGTCCAATAAGCTTGTAAAGGTTTCGCGCTGGAAGTCTAGAATTAACTATTGCATGGCAGTAGGCAGTAGGCACTAGACAGCAGGCAGCAGGCATTTGGGGCACTAGGGGTGATATATCACCCTACGCGTCTGATCCGCCCCTAGGTCTTATATTCGCCCCTATCTCTTACGGATAGGTGCTTAGTGTTGCTCATAAGTGAGTTATTTTGTTTGAATGGGTGACTGGTGTCGGTTGATCGGTGTTTCCACGTCAATAAAAAAGAAAAACAAGAAACAAATCCAAACAGTCTCAACGTAAAAACTATGGGCAGTTGTACATATTTTTGTATTACATGATTTTTTTAAATGCTTTTTTTTAATAATGAATACTGACATGAGTTCCAACCGCTCCCAACAGTCTGGAGCCAGTAAGACTATTACATCCCCGATCGGGATGTTGTGAGGCTGAATTTAATGGGGAGGGTAAATATACGAGGAAAAGGAAAGTTGAGAAGTACCTGCCTATTCAATTTTTTTTACGTGAATACCGCACAAGAGTCCCAACCGCTCCCTACCGTATAGAGCCAGTGGGACTATAGCATCCCCAATCGGAGTATTTTGTAAGGCTAAATTTATTGGGAGGGTAAATTTATGAGAAAGAAGAAGGTTGGGAAGTACCTGGCTATTCAGATCTGGTCACCAAACACGGCTTAAACCATTTCAAGCAACGTTACAATTCTAAATGGTGTTCTTTCACCAGGGCAATACTTGTGGATCTACCATTCTGGAACGTGCCACATATTTTTTTTTTTTTTACTTGACAATACATTTTTTTGTTGGTTGGTATAATTGCCCATCTCACTAGGCATAAGCCTGTGTTGGGATGGCAATTTGCAAAAGTGGTTTTTTAGCTACATAGTAACATGTTAATATCAAAAATATAGTACATACATAATAAAAATAAAAATAATAAAAGTAAATGACAAATTTGAAGATATAGAATCTACATAATAAGAACTAAATTAAACTTGGTGTATAAGGCGAGTAAAGATATTGCTTTTTTATATTCCTTATTTTATTTTATATCGATTAGATGTTATGACACATATTATTCAAATAAAAAATATTTACTCCCGGCTGTTTCGAACCCGCAACCTTTGGATTCGTAGTCGAGCGTCTTACTCTATGTGGAAACCTGTTTTGACAAAAAGTTTTTGGCTGGCATAATGAATTGATTGTTGATTTTAAAAAAGCTGAGAAAGCCATTTCTAAAAAATTATTTTCTTTTTAACCAAACTTCTAAATTTAAAAAAATACATTCAGTATGTTGCGGTTTTGCAGAATATTTCGGGTAAATTACAATGACAGGCGCATTTGATAGTCGGTCGAAAATGTAGTAAAGATATGCATATTAAAATAAATACTAATGATTATATGTATTTGGGTAATTTATAAAGCGCCATTTTTGTAAAATGTCGCCTCAAGGGCGCTTTACAAAACTTTAGCTAAATTTACCAAAAAACTATCCAAGTCCTAAAACGGCAGCTAAAATTACTTTATTGATTTGTAGATATTAGTTATTTACATTTGCCGCGGGCTGTGAAAAATTGACGAATTTTTTGTTAAGCACTAGATTGAGGATTGAGGATCGCCGATCATTGCAAGATAATATATATACTGGTGAGTTTAGATCAGTCATTTCCAAAGTGGTCTATATCGACCTAACCTGCAAGGGGTCCACGTCAGTGAAAAAAAAAATAGGGGGTGCACGAGACGTAAATGGGGGTCCACGAGAGTGGATTCGATTTAGGCAGGCCGTCACTAAAATGTTGGCTTTCCGCAAATGTAATAATCCACCTCACAGATAGTACCTATGTAGGTACTTATGTAATACTCTCTTATAATAGACAGTAATTCCCTAGTTACATAATTTTTTTGAGGAGGATATTTTGTTGATTTGCTAGTACTTTTCGTTTTTAAATCTCTACCGACTAGTGCTTTTTTTTGGAGGGTAAATTTTGTGGATTTGCTAGCACTTTTTAATTTGAGATCTCTACCGACTAGTACTATTTTTTGGCGAGTTTGACTTTAGTTGAAGTGTTCACTGCGAAGGGTTTATTTCAAAGAACTAGCAGTTCCTGAAGCGTTCACAAAACTTTTAAGTTTTTCCTTACGCTAAAAAAAAACAATATTAGGAAAGCAGTGAGTCTATACAAAACAGAAAAAATCGGCAGGTGGCAATTTTTATAATGAACTGACCGCATTACGGTTTTTTTTTTCTGTTATATCTTTAACGTGTGAAGAATAAATAAATAATAACTTTTATAACCTTAGAGTAAGAATATACATGGGGAGAGAGCCAAATATTTTTACCCAACCTATGCAAATTTACGATAAATCACTTTTTCTGGGTTTTTTACATCGTAAACCGTGAGAGAGAAAGAGACAAGACAAGTTGTCACATAATATCGCACCACTTTTAGGTATGTAAGCATGTTTTCCGTCTACCGCGTCTCCGGCTAATCCGCCTTCTACGTTTTGCTATGCGACATAACTCAACGGTTTTTGAGGTTATATCCTATATATTTGTTGATAACAATACTGTGAAAAAGTGGTTATACAAATAAACAAAACATTATCTCGACATGTGCCATGAATGGATGTAAAAAGGTGTGTTTTGAAAACCCTAGCCACACCCGAGTCTGTTTCGTAAAGGTATCCCTCCTGGCATATTATTGCCCTGAGGGAGTTGCAGCATAAGGTAATCATGTTTTTTTTTTATATTCCAACAAACAACACTGCTGCCTTTTATTCCAAAATACAAGATTGTCTTGCCAAAGATTAGAGTCGCAACACAAAAATACCGCTAAACACGATTTTTTTTCCGACTATGCGGTTTTTATTCCACCAAAAGCATCGGCAAACATAAATCTTGGTCTGGCACCAAAAAAGCAATGCTTTCTGGCGCACAGTGATTTACTGCAAATTGAACGAATGAACCACTACACCAGGCAGTATTTAGGCCAAACGTTGTTTCGTACAATTACGAAGCCTCGCTCCTGTATTTGCCAGCCATAATCGAGTTCAAATGAGTATTTATTTTAAAATTAATCGTCGTACGACCCGAATTTAAAAACTCCACAAATCAATTGAATAAATAGAATTGCCAGCTTTACTAATTATCTTCTTCTTACCTTTCGCATTTTCTTTCGTCTTCCAACATTCCCCTAATTAAGGACTCTTGAGTAGTATTTAAATTAAAAAATGAGAAAAGCTTTTTTTATAAAACACGTAGGCAGATAAAAATTTTCAATCACTTTGTGGGTTGACATATTTAAAAAAAAGAAAATAAAATGTAAAAGACATTATTTAATTTTTATGACCGACTGGTTTCGCTTAGCCTAAGCATCAACAAGGTTCAAAATTAAGCCAAACAAAACATACAAAGTGTAGGTTGTATATACATACAGAGGGAGAACAAAATATAAAATAAAATAACAAAACAATGAGAAAACAATAAAATAACTTATAACTTATAACAAAAGAACAGAGAGAAAGAGACAGATAATATAAATTGAAAGAAACCATTATGCTTAGGCTATGCGAAACCGGTCGGTCATAAAAAAATAAATAATATCTATAGTCTTATACAAAGTTATTTTTTCATTTCTTTATATAAAATTTAATACTATGTATTTTAACACAATATCTCCCTTATATACAGCGTCTTTCAAGATGGTATCGCAAAACCCCATGGAGTGTATTTCCATACGGCAACGTGTAACCGATCCCTTATAGTAAACATTTTTCCGCCCACTAAATGCGGTAATCCACCGTTACTTAACGACTGACTCTTTATTTTTGATCCCACCAGATGTTAACGAGGACTTGATTAACGATTGATTTGTTGTATGGCCACGAACTCGATAAAAAAGTGCACAATGTCTACTTAGTTTAGACATCATGCATTTAAAAAAAAATCTGTGTAACCCAATCCTTAATTATTTTTTCCCTTAAAAAAGTCCAAAAATTATCAATAATGATTTGTTTTCATCTTAATCCGTAAGATACATTTAGAATTCTGGCGAAATCTTTAAATAATATATAAAAAATTAATAATTACTCTCTATGTTTAAGTTGAATTGCTCTGTTCAATTCATTTGACGGCCTGCATGGTCGAGTGGTAAGACGCTCGACTACGAATCCAGAAGTCGTGGGTTCGAACCCGGCGTGCGCAAATAAATTTTATTCAATTAATATGTGTCATAACACATTTAATTGATATAAAGAATAAAATATAATATATTTGCAGCACGTTCCAGAGTGGTAGATACTTATAAGTATCGCCCTGGTGAAAGACCACCATTCAGAATTGAAACGTTGCTTGAAATGGCTTTAGCCGTGTTTGGTGACCAGATCTGAATAGCCAGGTACTTTCCAACCTTCCCCTTTCTCATTTACTTTCCCGCCACACTACCTTCAGCCTCACAACATAATTTTAACCAAATCCTGTACTGTATGACAAATTCAGATAGTCCATTCTTTTAATTTCGCTCCCATGGCCTAAATCGGAAAAAAAAGCATAATTATAATTTTGAGTTTATAATTGTATCTATCTGATAGGACCTGCCAGGTAAGTATGTTCCTGTATTTTTTATTATTTAAACTAGGAATTAATTTGCAGTGATAGAAAATAAGATCTGTACAGCGCCCTTGAGGTGATTTTTCACAAAAACGGCGCTATACAAATCGTCCAAATATTATTATTATTATACCCCTAATGGGGATGCCATAGTCTCACTGGCTCTAGCTAGACGGTAGGGAGCAGTTGAGACTCTTGTTTGGTATTCATGTAAAAAAAAAAAAATGAAATTAGTATGTTTTCTTAGAAAATTCTAAATAATCAGAAGCTTTTCGTTACCATCCCTAAACGAGGAGTACATTTCTACTAAGCAATTCTTGGTCATTTTCGGCTCTCATTTTGTGCTGGAATGTATTTATTTTCATCTAAATTAGGGTGGCTTATCTTTCTTTGGATATTTTTGATCAAACAAACTACCAGGTACATTTTCCAATTCGTCAAAGTCGAGAACACAAACAAACAATGGAGCAGATAATCCGCACTCCCATTTCTCGCCGATGTATTCAAATGGAAGAAATCTCTAATGTTGACAGTGAAATACTGAAAACATTGCACAGGGTAAATCACTACAATCGTAATATATAGAGGTGTTCTTGGGGCAGGATACTCCGGGCGGTCCGTTGCTGAGATGCCGTATTTAATGATGTAGCTTCACAATTACTACAACACATCCTTGTGTAAGCGCCCATTCACAAGCAAATATCACAAATATTATATCAAGCGTAAAAAAACTTGTTAACTGACTAACTAACTAATCATCACGCCGTTCTTCGCAGGGGTAGGCAGAGAGGATGAGCCGCCATATAACCCTGTCTTGCCAAACACTCATTGCTTCATTCACATTCATACATCGTTTCATACATACTCTTCTGTTATTCTGACTCTTCACATAACCCGATTCAAGTATTTGATTTACTTGATCGTGCTATTTCTTTCTCGAGCGTCCTCGCCTTTTTCTTCCATTCACTTTTGCATCTTATATTCTTTTCACACTCCTTTCTTTGTTCATTTGCTCTACATGCCCAAACCATATCAGCCTTGCATTCTTTCCGGATATCCACATTTTTAATACGGTCACACATAGTTTTACCGCATCATTTCTCATTTCCACAGCATTCAGTCTACTTTCATCCTTCCTCTGCCAGTTCCATACCTCACTGCCATACATCAGAATTGGTATAAGCACTCCATTACGGACTGCTAGTTTCGCTTCTTTGAACATTTTATTATTTGCGCCAACAGCGTCCAGTCCTCCATTAACGTTTAACATATTTCCAACATTTTTTTCATTTTTATGTTATTTACGTAACCTTGTTCGCAATTCTATTAATTTATTTATTTATATTCCAACGAAACATTGTTCAATTACAAAAAAAGTACAAAACACAAAATGGGAAAAAAGAGCAACGTAGGAAGAACAGCACATACATAATATTTAAATCAAGCAATGACAAAGATAGGGTAAAAATATACACTAGTACGAACATTCAAGTCAAAGTCAGAACAAATTGATAGAGTCGTAAAGAATGACAAAAATCATTTAGACTGGTAACAAAATTTTCAAAACCATGGCTTTAGTTAACAAGTCTTGACATTCTGTACAGTGGAGAATGATATACATAATTAGTAGAGAGATGATTGAGGAACAGCAATTCATTGTTTCTAATTCTACGGCAAGAAATGTTGAACTGGATGAGTTGCAACAAAGAAGGTGAGTTCAAATCCATGCGTCGTGGGTTTAATTCCTCTGCTAGCTAAGTCCTCCATTATTGCACAACCAAAATTTTCCGCTTATTATGATGGCAGTAAGAGTTTTTCAAATATTGTCAGGTTATTCGTAACCCAGGAATTTTTGTCATTCTTTAAAAAAATATATTACGTTCATTAAGGTCATATGACGCGCAAGTAAATCGTGGTGACTTGAGAAAGACCAAGAACAACTTAACATTCATATTATCTGTATCCTTCTCTCTATTTCTTTGTTGTTCTTTTGTTTTCTCACTGTTCTCTTATTTTATTTTATATTGTGGTTTCCTCTGTATATATAACCGCACGCATTGTATTTTTTGGTTAGTTTAATTTTGTACCCTGATGATGCTAGGATAAGCGAAACCGGTCGGCCATAAAATATAAAATTAAATCTTTGGTTTTTTACAAAGTTATTTTTTCATTTCATTTAACATGTCAAACCCTAAAGTAATTGCTTTCTACGAAAATAAAAAATAATATGTAACTGGCTCAAAATATTATATTTTGTCATGAATTTTTTTGACAGATGAAATAAAAGAATTTCTTTCATAGTGTTGCTCTCTGTATTATATAAAAACTCCACTAGCGCCTATAGCGGCGATTCGTGGAACTAACCTATCCCGTTTACTAGAAAAAGCGCGCCAAATGAAATTCCGTCGCCATTTTTTCCCTGGCGTTTTTCCGAATTAATAACGTGCAAAGATATTTTTTGGTTATGTTTTTTTGTGAGGGGAAAAATGTATTCAAATTGGTACAGCTCGCTGTCCATAAAATAAAAGTACAAAAGTTTGGCAGTGAGTTTTGGCGCAATATTATTTTACATTCCGTAGGAATTTGGCGTCGCTAACTCTTGAACGAAAAATGAGAAGTCAATTTCACGAAACCCGTTTGTATAATAATGAATGGTTTTGGAGTTGACCCTTCTCACAAACTACAAAGAGAAATATTATGAGCAAAAAATTCATCAAATTTCATTTAAAAACTGATTGTGCACTGTGATTTTTATTTCGGTTAGAATCGGATAAAAGCTCGTATACAAAGAGGAGGAAACTTGTACACGGGAGGGTAGATTTTTCCAGTCTGGTCTTTATATGGTGACTTATTTTCAAATGGAAAAGAGCTGAATTGGATTAGTTCAAAGCTTCTTTAAAAGGTTGAGCGGCGCCAGGTAATAGCTTATTTTTAAAGGGATAATTGTTTAGATGGAGTCAGGTACGATGACAGCGGACGCTTTAATGGAAAATAAACACAGGGAGGATATACGAGGCCTGTTCAAAAGAAAAGGTGAATTTTGAATTTTCGCGGGCTGTGTACATTCGATTGTCGTTTTGTTTTTTGTTTGTTGGTACACTTATGTTTATCATATGTTAGCATTATCAGCCATTTTGGATTAGTGGTTTGTTTTTGACAACTGGAAAGGGTTAGTCACGTTTTTGTGTGTTCTTCGATTTTTTACTTTTGAAAAAAATGGATCAAAGAATATGTTTTAAATATGGCGTTAAAAATGGAATAAAGTGCTCCAACGCACTTAAAATGTTGACTGTGGCATTTGGCGAGTCTACTTTGTCTCGAAAAGTGTTTATACGTGGTACAAGCGCTTTACAGAAAGCCGAGATGATGTTAATGACGATGAGCGTCCTGGAGTTGTGGAAAAACAAATCATGGATTTTATTCTTTGATACATTTTTTACAAAAGTAAAAAATCGAAGAACACACAAGAACGTGACTAACCTTTCCAGTTGTCAAAAACAAACCACCAATCCAAAATGGCTGATAATGCTAACATATGTGTACCAACACAAAAAAAAATAAAAATAAATCGATAATTGAATATACATAGCCCGCGAAAATTAAAGATTCACCTTTTCTTTTGAACAGGCCATGTATCAAGCTTGAATGGAATAAGGTGAAAATTAAGTGGACTTACGTTAAATCTGGAAAATTATCGGGGTAGATCGTGGATGGAATCATGTAAAATTTTGAGAGAAAGGCGAAAGTTTTAGTTTAAATAGAATAAAGTTAGTGAAAATGAAATTATAACTTTATATAAGACCACAGATTTTATTTTTATGACCAACTGGTTTTGCTTAGCTTAAGCATAATCAGGGTACAAAGTTAAAGAAACAAAAAATATTATGTGTCAAGTTATAAATACATACAGAGGGAGAACACAGTATAAAAATAAAATAAGAGACCAGGGAAAAAACAATAGAATAACTTTCAAATTATAACAAAAGAGCAGAGAAAATGAGACATAATTAATTAATTCTTAAGGTATTTTTTTCCAGTAATCCAATATTAGGTATAATAATAACTCGTAAAATTTTTCATTATTCTTTAATCACCTTTTCAGTTGACGTTTTGTCTCATTCAATTCATATTACGTGTCTCTTTTTCTGTTGTTATAATTTACATTTTATTGTTTTTCATTGCTCTCTTATTTTATTTAGTAATTTGTTCTCCCTCTGTATGTACATGGCCTGTTCAAAAGAAAAAGTGAATTTTGAATTTTCGCCGGCTGTGTACATTCGATTATCGATTTTTTTTTTGTTGTTATGTTGGAACACATATTTTTATCATATGTTAGCATTATCAGCCATTCTGGATTAGTGGTTTTTTTTTGACAACTGGAAAGGTTAGACACGTTTTTGTGTGTTCTTCGATTTTTTACTTTCGAAAATTTTGAAAATTCAAAATTCACCTTTTCTTTTGAACAGGCCTCGTATATATAACCGCACGCTTAGTACTTTTTGTTTAGTTTATTTGTATACTCTGATGATGCTAAGCGGAGGCTTAGTGAAACCAGTCGGCCAAAAAAATATAAATAGTATCCGTAGTCTTATACAAAGTTATTTTTACATTTCTTTAAAAAAACTTTTCCTGCACGACTTAGATAAAAGCGCAAAAGGAAAGAGTTTAAAACTTAAGCGCAATAAGGCAAATGCTTCAATGTACACATTGTTGTAAAAGCTACTGCAGATTCAAGAAAAACCTTGCGTAATAGGATCTTGTAAGAACTTTTTCCACTCACGTAAAATTGCTTCAACAAAAAGGATTCCCGAATTCTACTTGAATTATTGCGGATTTTTTTCTTACCTCCGTTTCGTATGAAAATAGCTCTAAAACGTTATTTCTCACAACTTACAAAGCTCCCATCTCGCGCAACAACAAGGCGACGGGTAAAATTGCTCATTATTTAGAAGCATGTGAAAAGGTTCTCAGCCCCTCTGGGAATAAACCGTTGGTCAAGAAAAGCTTAATTGGGCCTAAAATAACCCCCGTTTCGGGTCTCACTTACCTATTAGTTTGTAATAGTTGAAAACTAAAACGATAACTTACGACAACAACCGCAAGACTACTTATTTATTTAGTTTAAGAATTTATGTGAAAATATTTCATTTGACCGATGCTAAAGGGACTATAACAGAATATAACAGCGCCCTTGAGGTGATTTTTCACAAAAACGGCGCTTTACAAATTATCCAAATATCATTATTATGAGTAAATTATGTTTTTGTAGAAAAAAATCACTTGTGGTTTTTTTGCTCGTATTCTCCATAAAAATGGTCATGGTAACAGATTTAATAACTTAGAAGCAGTAGCAATAAAGAGAGCCATTAAAATTAATAAATCGATTAAATTTAAAACTAATATCTGATTTTTCTTTCATCACGTTCTCAGTTGACGTTTTGCTTTTTTCATTTCATATCATCAGTATCTTTTCTCTGTTTTTTTTTACTATACCTGTAATTCTAATGTTATTCTTGGTTTTATTACTGTTTTCTTATTTTATTTGATATTGAGCTCTCCCTCTGTATTTATGAGTATATATATTCACAAACTATGGTTTTTATGTATAGTTCAATTTTGTATGCTTTTGTATTTTGTAGGCTAAACGAAACCGGTCGGTCATGAAATTTTTAATAGAATCTGTGGTTTTATGCAAACTTATTATTTCGTTTTCAGTAAATTTATTTTCTTCTAGAAACTTCCCAAAATATAGCTTGTAAATTTTTTTTAAAAACATTGGAAGACATACACAAGCTAATGTTTCTAATGGAAGAGTAGTATAACATCTAACTAGTAAAATAATTGTAGTATATGACCATGTAACTAAAAGTTCATTAATAAAAAAATAAAATAAAGACACTTCAGCTTTTCTGGCACGGTCTTATTTCCACAGAATCAACCCCAAAATATGAAAAGGCTAAATTAAAGTGCTTCAAACTACAAATAAATGCGTTGAAAATTCTACGTAAGTTTATCGTCCACAAACACCTTTAACACGCCTTGAGGAAACATACTTCCTTCATATTAAAGCTTCCTTATGGACTTAGAGGAATGCAAAGTGAGCTTGATGGATCGATGTGCAAATGTACACACGAGATGATAAAATCCACTCCAATCTTCGTCGAGTGCCTAGGACACATGTTTTTATAAAATTGTTGTATGCTTTATGAAACTCTTTAGCTTTTATGTATGCACTTTTTTCAACAAGGAACAAAATAGACCCTTCTGAAGGATGCCTATTTTTACATTCTAGACATAATCTTACCCATGTACTTTTAATAAATTGGAAAATATATTACCACACCGGGGAACTTAGCTTGCTCTTTTAAAATGGTGATCTTTCAAAGTTTTTCTTTCAGGTGAAAACCGCACATGAGTCCCAACTGTCCGGAGCCAGTGGGACTATGTCATCAAAAATTGTGGTTTGTTGTAAAGTTAAAAGAGAAGAAAGGTAAACATATGGGGTTGAAGAGGTTGTGAAGTACCTGACTATTCAGATCTGGTCACCAAACACGGCTAAATCTATTTCAAGCAACGTTTCGATTCTGAATAGTGGTCTTTCACCATGGCGATAATTAGAGTATCTACCACCCTGGAAATCTACTATATGTGTGGGTAGTGTTTGAGTAAAGTGGCTACTAGCAAAAAAGTACGGTGCTCAACAAACACCATTGATGCCACAACATGAGGGACCAAAGGTCTATTATAAATGAGGGAATGATAAGCAAAAGCAGAAATCTACATCAAAGGTTCTGTAGAATTGTTGACCTTTGAATGATTATTATAAAGAAACAGAACACGTTGTGAGTGAAAATGTTTGTGTTTATTAAACTAGGAACAATTTGAAACAATAACCTCAAAATTTATTAACATATTCATGAAATAATCAACTTTTCAAAAAACAATTTATGATGAAAAAGATTGCTGCCTTTGCTTTTTTACCCCTCAAATAGATCTGCCGATGGAGAAGAGAGTAATTTTTGGATTCCACTTTGACCTCCACCAAAGCTCCTCTACCACACAAAGAAGAAAAATATTGTTGAAGGCAGGGAAGTTGACTATATATTATCCATGGGATAAAATACTCACCCTGTCAGCCACCCCTCCCGGGAGGATGGTCTTGACCACCACCCCCGTGCTGCGCCCGCCGATGATGCCGAACGCCAGTCCGCTGCCATCGTTCTCCAGCTCAATGGCCTCCACCTGGGCCCAGTCGCTGTTTACCTGCAAATTAACACTCCATTAGTATCATTATTAAATATCATATTTCTAATAAACATTGAAAAAACCAATTCTAAAAGTTATTCTTAAAGTTATTTTAAGGATGAGCACTTAATTTTTTTTTAAAGAACTTGACGTTCTCAACTTGAAACAATTTTACTAAAAAAATATCCTATTGCAACAATTTAACAATGTCCATATCTTTAAAAAGAAAAATTACCAGAACCCTAAGATAGTCACATATAAAATCTTTTAAGATCCCAGCTTATAAAACCCCTCATGGACAAAGTTTCTGTTAAGTACAACGGCATTAAACAATTTGATTCTCTATCCAATACCATTAGAAACAAAAAAATCGAAAGCCCTTTTAAAAACCAAATCATTACTCACCTTAAATAACAATTTAAATTTATTTATTACTATGCAGGTACTATATTTTCAAATTTTTCATATACTAGGTAGCTGATAAACCACTTTTACAAATTGTTATCCCAACACAGGCGTAGCCCAATGGGATAAGCAATATACTAACCAATAATGAAATATGTTCAAATTTTTTCTGGTTATTTATGATTTTGAAGATGACAAACGAAGATGACCTGTCAAGGATGGTAGTCGATGATGATGAACAAATAATCCCGTGTAAGCAATCTCGAGGGTGATGGTTGGAGAAGACAGTGAAGAATAAACCGTGTAAGATTTTAGTCAAAATTGATAGTCAAGTGTTTTTATTTATTTATTGTTTAAGCCCGAGGGGGCTTTTACATAAAAAAAGGTTTTCAATCAACATTGAAAAAATGAAAATTATTTGCACAAACTTAATTAGGAATAAGTGTAAGGTAGTAAAAAAATTATCTTTGATTACATTACATTAATATTCATTGAAGGTATATGATATCATCAGCCTTCTTGTATCTACATTCCGTGCAGTTAAATTTACCAGCCACCTCTGCGTATGTATTACCAACTACATATTAATAGTAAAATTGAAGATATTGGTCGGAGATTACGGTCAAGTGTGACGTTGGTGATTACAGTGGAGGATAAATCGTGGAAGAAGAAGAGGAAAATGAAAATGATATAAATATAAATATATTTATATTTATATATATATAGATATATGATATTATAGCACTCTTGTATCTACACTCCATGCAGTTAAATACATCAGCCACCTCTGCGTACGTATTACCAACTACATGCAATCTAGGTGCAAGCGAGTATTTGAAAGACTCAGTCCTTATATTATTATTTCAACTTAATAGAGTTCCGGATCGAGTAGTTCTCGATGGTATGTTAAAAGAAAAGAGGTCCAGTAAAAAATAGGGCTAAATAGTACCATTGACAATTTTATAAATAATATTGAAAATTACTCTATAATGCAGAACATGGCTGATGACAATATCCGAAAACGTTGGTCAAATATGATATGATCAAAGATGTGTAGGTGATAGCTGAGGATGGCAGTCAAAGATGATGGGCACGTGTGATATCAAAGATTATAGTCGAAGATGGTGGTCAAGTATGGTGTTGAAGGTGACAACCAAGATGACTGTCAAAAATAATATCACAGTTTACAGCCAAACATGATAGTTGAATATCCTCCTCCCATCGAATATGATCGTTCAAACGATGGGAAAAGTTTATGTCGAAGAAAATCTATATATCTACGAGAGAAGATAATATTGTGTAGGTACATTACTTCCGTTTCCTTTCATTGGTTTGTGGATGGTATGAAAACCCATCGATACTTACGATGGAAGAGCATTCACTTGCAACCGATGGTTATTTTTGTCATTGAGTGCAGTGAAAACTGCAGGTGGGTGGGTCATTCCGATGTTTAATCGAATCGCTTTAGTTATCGACATTTTTTGGAACAGTGAGGTTGCATTTAAATGGCTAACGTAAAATAACACTTCAGTTTCTTAAATATGTTTTTATAGTCATATTGTAAAGATATAAATATTTTATGGTTCATACTGCACACGAGTTTCAACTGCTCCCAACCGTCTGGAGCCAGTGAGACCATGTCATATCCAATTAGGGTATGTTGTGAAAATAGTAGTGTAGGGAAGAAAATGGGGAAGAAGAAGGTCATTAAGTTACTTGGCTATTCAGATCTGGTCACCAAACATGGTGAAATCAATTTCAAGCCACGTTTCGAATCTGAATAGTGGTCTTTCACCACGGCGATACTTAGAATATCTACCACTCTGGAACGTGGCGCAAATATACATTATTTTATATGAATTAAGGATGTTATAGCACACATTATTTCAATTCAAAATATTTATATTCACCGGGTTTGAACCCGCCACCTCTGGATTCAAAGTCGAGCGTCTTACCACTCGAGCACGGAAGCCGTCAATATTGTTTTAATTGATTGTTTTTCTGGTATTTTACCCGTTAGTAATTCCATTGGCCACCTTTTTTACATTGTTTTTTTTTTTAATTTTAATTACATTTGACTTCTAAAAAAATTCCTAAATACATTCAGATTTTTAAATAACTTAAGAAATTTAAATGTAAAATTGTATTCATTTAAAGCTGATATCAAATTTGACAGTTGTAAATAGCACCCGAAGATGATAGTCAAAACGAAGAAGATAACGATTGAAATGAAAATAAGAGAAAGGGAATTGTAGAGGAATTTACCAAAGATAGGGGAATAATACAAAATTGTAATGACTTATCTAAGCGATGGGTTCCCCAAACTTGCTGAGAAGAGGGAAGAAAATTACGTAAAATAAAAAAAAAGAGCTTAATTGAAACTGAAAATATTAAATCTGATTGTTTCAGGCTCCAGATTTAGAAAGGATCTTTCTAAAATAACTATGTAAAACTGGAAACTTTGACTAATTAATTTGTTCAATCAGTTTTAATATTTCTAACACTCGTCTTAAGAACAACGTTATGCTTTTAAATGGTAACGTTAAAACAGGTAATTTGTATTTGAATTAATTAAAATATTGAAATTCTTACAATTAAGTTGATTTATAAAGGCAAGTGCTGTTTTTGGTATGTAATACCGCGCAAGGTACTCGCTACCAGTGTAACTACGACACTTGAGGTGAAATATCACAAAATGCGATATTTAAATGTGATTTTATTATTATCATCCTCCCGACATCATCTTAAAATAAACTTCTCAATACATTACTCAAAACAGTCTAAAATGGTTTTATAAAAACTTTAACACATGACCAATAAACAAAAAAGGAATGGCATGACAGTTGCTTGCAAAATCAAAAGTAACTAAAAAAAAACCTTTTTAATGTATTTTTAAATGCTTTGATGAATTAGTTTATATTTTTAAACTTTTTTATTTTCTTAATTTCATTTTTTTTAATTGGTACCGTTCTCAGAACAGACCAGTAAAATGGTACCTGCCTGTATTTGTAACTACCGATTTAATGCCAATAAACACGCCCGGGTTGCCGGCAATGAAATTAATGAATTATCCGTACATAAAAAATTTCATGAGGCTAAAAAAATGTTAAAGGAGATGGGGAAAAGGACGTTTGAGTGGATCCTGATTTTTAATATTTAGTCGTTAAACACATAAAATGGCATTTCAAGAAAAGTTTCTATTTGAAATTGACCGTTTTGTAGCGGAGTGTCGGTAGGAATGGCAGTAAAGTGTTTTTCTTTTTAAAAAAAAACTAAGATAACGATCACCGGGGCAATACTGAAATTATCTACCAGTCAAGGAACGGGACAGTCCGCGAAAAGATTGTGTACGTTCAAAAGAGGTAAGTTTATATACATATCGTTGCCGGAAAGGCTAAAGAGCTAAAGCACCATCTTAAGTTGAAGCTTACACCAGAGCGCTTTTTTAGGCAGAGAGGACGGACCACCATATAACTCTGTCTTGGCACACACTTCTTGCTTCATTTACATTCATACATCGTCTCATACATACTCTTCTGTTATTCTGACTCTTCACATGACCCGATTCAAGTATTTGACTAACTTGATCGTGCCATGTATTTCTCGGGCGTCCTCGACTTCTTCTTCCATTCTCTTTCGCATCATATATTATTTTATTTATACATTAAGGCGTATCCAAAATGGTAAATATATTTTAGATGGCTGAAGGGTAACAAAATCTTCAGAATCAAACGACAGTCCGAGCATACTATGCAGAAAATAACTGATCAAAACTGCATATTCAACTTTTTTTTTACCAAAGCGTCGCTTAAGCCCTTTTGTTTAATAAGTTTACTCTACTGATTTAACAACTACATGAAAAAAAAAATATTTTTCAAAACACTGTTACTGAAATATAAGACCGACCAGGATTGAGGTTTGTAAACTAGAGAGCGGTATCCTTGAGCGGCTTAGTGATGTTTTTTTGTATGTTTTGGAATAGATTGGCCCTTTTGTAATATAATGGCGCTTGTTAGACATAGGTTCGATTTAAAAACACCCCTCGTAAAGGTCGATCGAACCCCGACAACCCTTAAACTTTCATTAAAAAAGCGAAACCTTCATTTTTCTTGGAAATTCGTTCGAGAAAAATAAAATGAGATTTCTCTTTAACCCAAGCTTTTATTCAAATTAAATACCACCTTGGCTTTGTGAGATCCGGGAACTGGGAAACTTCCCAGAAACCAAGTCTAAGAAAAAGTACCGATAGAACGTAAAATATATTATACGATACTCGTGTTCAGACGCAAAGGATATTGTATAAAGGAACTGAAAAAGCGAACTTATACAAGTTTTTACATTCGACGAAACCACGGAGTACCTAACAACTTGCATCATATACGAATTTTGGTTAAGCTCTCTGAAATTGACGATGGTTTAAACTTTATGATTTAATATTGTTGCTATGAGATATAATTTACTTTTGTAGAGTTAAGGACGTTTACAGAAGAATAAATAATTATTTTATACGTTTGTAGAAACAACAACAGTATTTATATTTATTTTTTTGTTAAATGTGCGTAGTTTTTTTTTTCTCTGAGCAGCAAAATATCTCCGATGGTAAGCTTTGGAGCTTTAAAATTTTAAAAGATTTAAATCCCAAAAATGTTTAGGCCAACCCCTCTACTTTGAATTGGCAGCCTTAGATTTATAATGAGATGATTTGTGTGGAGCTATGTAACTTTAAAAATAATGTACAAGCGAGATGACATATTTTCGGTTTCGAATTTTTCAATAAATATACGGTAAGAAGTCGAAGGAAGCTTTTGAAAAAAAGTCATTTTTTGCGTGGCGTTGTTAATATTTTTTGTAATCACTGTAATTTTTTTGTATAATTAAAGTTTTTTTATAGTTCTACCTTCAACTTTTGGCTTGAATTCTAGTATTTTCCAGAGTGGCAAATACTTTCGCCCTGGTAAAAGATCACCATTCAAATGGACAAATTGCTTGAAATCACTTTTGTCTTGTTTTGTGATCAGATCTGAAGAGCCAGGTATTTCCCAATTTTTATCTTTCCAATCTCTTCCTCATCTTTTTCAAACTTTTATAGTGAATAAAACACAAGAGTCCTAACTCCTCCCAACCGTCTAGAGATAATGAGACTATAACATCCCCTATTGCGGTATGTTGCAAGACTGAAGATAGTGGGAAGGGGAAGGAGATGCGGAATATGAAAGTTAAGATGTACCTGGCTATTCAGATCTGGTCACCAAACACGCCTAAAGCCATTTCAAGCAACGTTTTGATTCTGAATGGTGGTCATTCACCAGGGCGATTCTTAGTGTTATCTACCACTCTGGAACGTGCCGCAAATATACTTTACATAATTTTATTCAAATTAAATGTGTTTTGACACATAGTGATTGAATAAAAGTTATTTACGCACGCCGGATTTGTACCCGCGTATTCTGGACTCGTAGTCGAGCGTCTTACAACTCGTCCACGGAGACCGTCAAAATTATAACTCCGTTCAGCCTCATAACATACCTACGATTGGGGATGCCATAGTCCTACTGGCTCGAGCTGGATGAGATTGTTTCTGCTATTTACAATTAAAATATACAGCAAAAATACAGATTAAAAAAAAAACAACGAACGATATAAAAAAAATATCCATTTTACTATTAGGGTGTCTGAATTTCTGGCAAAATATCTATTTGTGTTAGCATTTAAGGTTTCAAAATGGAAACCTACAGAAGATCGCTAAAGTAATTTTTAGAATTCATGACTTACAAGGAAGTATTACTTCGTGGAAAGCATAAAAAGAACTCCTTTTCACAAAACAAGAATAGGAAAACTGCATATCTTAACCAATTTCTCAGAAACGATAAAACTGTCTCTTGTTACTTACCGTAGAAGGAAAAACGGAGAAGCAACGTTGAAGCAGAATACGATATTACTCATGGATGACTCACTGCACTGGAATAATAATTATTTAAAAAAATAGTCATAAATGTATTCATACCATAATTTGAACGTAGTTATGCACCCACAAATTGCAAGTATCGAGTTTTGCATCTTTTCTCATAGATAAATACGATATTTCTGTCTGCTGAAAAAATCTAAGCTCCAAATACAAAATATATATTTATTTTTGTACTAACCCACATTGCAGATATTTGACTTAAATTACAGTTTAAAAATGGTAAGTTTAAGTGGTTAGTTATTCGGATCTGGACCCAGAAGTCATCATGGGTTAAAAATCCGACATGGGCTTATAAATAAAAATATATATTGGAATGGGTTTATTTACAGATAGATTGAATATTTTCGCCTTATTTCATAGTTATAAAACTCTGGAAAGAGACCAGCATTCAGAATCAAGGCTTGATTTAAATTGCCTTGCTAAGTTTAATGACCAGATCTGATAAGTCAGATTCTCCTCAAACTTCCGCTGGCTTCAGGGATCTGATAAAAAAACATAACATATATTGAGGCTACAGAAAACGGGGATACTTTCTATATGTTTGTTAGAGAGTTTTGAATTGAGTTTGAAAAAAACGTATTTATTCCATCAAATTCGAAGGCATACGAAACTCCACAACAACAGCCATGAAATATTTCTATTCATAATAACCATTCGCGAAATACCACCGAATTTTTTGCAGCGTACAGCAAAACAAGTAAAAACCTTCCCAACACGACGATAATGCCCACCAATGATATCAATGTCCCAACCCGCTGAAACAGAGAATGTTTATCTACGGTGCGTATGACGCCACATCTTACACATTACAAACACGTACACGTAGATGAAAGTAGCTGCAAGGGGTAAGCCAAACTTCTTATGGGTTATAAGCCACACAAACTAAATTACAAAGAAATACAGGAATCCCAGGAGCAAAATAAACGTGAGAGGCTGCTTTATATAGGAGCGATTACTTACTAACCGGCAGTAGCTGGATGTATTTTATTAACCAAGGATATACTCAACCCTTCAATTCATCTTGTTGGAGAATAGCAACATGCCGTTTAATCATCTACGAATCAGATTTGTACCGCCAAAGGTAAATATTGTATTTATTGAGAATTATTCAATTACTATTTTACGGAATCTACAATACCTGTTGAAAAGAAAAGGTGAATTTTGAATTTTCACGAACTGTGTACATTTAATTGTCGATTTTTTTTTGTTATGTTGGTACACATAAGTTAGCATTATCAGTTATTTTGGATTAGTGGTTTGTTTTTGACAACTGGAAAGGTTAGTCACGTTTTTGTGTGTTCTTCGATTTTCTGCTTTTGAAAAAACTGGATCAAAGAATAAAATCCATGATTTTTTTTTTCACAACTCCAAGACTCTCATCGTCATTAACATCTTCTCGGCCTTCTGTAAAGCGCTTGTACCACTTATGAACACTTTTTTGAGACAAAGTAGACTCGCCAAATGCCACATTCAACATTTTAAGTGCGTTGGAGCACTTTATTCCATTTTGAATGCAAAATTTAATACATATTCTTTGATCCATTTTTTTCAAACGTAAAAAATCGAAGAACACACAAAAACGTGACTAACCCTTTCCAGTTGTCAAAAACAAACCACTAATCCAAAATGGCTGATAATGCTAACATATGATTAACATATGTGTACCAACATAACAAAAAAAAATCGATGATCGAATGTACACAGCCCGCGAAAATTCAAAATTCACCTGAAAAGGTGAATTTTGAATTTTGAGGCCAGCAAGTCGTAAAACGACCCGCTCTAATGTATTGAATGTCAACCGTGTACAAATGTTAAGCGTGCGTTTGCGAGCTTTCCGACTAAACACCATTGCCGAAAAAATTAATGACCCAAACTCCTCGACCACATTTCATTGAAATACCGATAAACAGCATTCCCACTTGACCTGTGCTCCAAATATTGCAATCCGTTTGTTAAAATATATCAAACGGAACGCCCGTTTCTGCACAAAGTGAAGAGTTTTTTTCAAGTATTTTTTTTTTTTTTTGTTACATGAATACCGCACAAGAGTCTCAACTGCTCCCAACCGTCTAGAGCCAGTGAGACTATGGCATCCCCAAATTGGCTATGTTGTGAGGCTGAAGGTAGTGGGGAGGGGAAGGAGATCGGGAAGAGGAAGATTGGGAAGTACCTGGCTATTCAGATCTGGTCACCAAACACGGCTTAAGCCATTTCAAGCAACGTTTCTATTCTGAATGGTGGTCTTTCACCAGGGCGATACTTAGAGTATCTACCACTCTGGAACGTGCCGCAAATATACTTGTTATTATTTTTATATGAATCAAATGTGCTCGAAATGTGCTCAATATGCTCCAGGCCGGAAATGACTGCCAAATTCAACGTTTAGATTCTGAATGCTGGTCTTATACCAGGGCAATACTGAGAGTATCTACCCCTCTGAATTGTGCTGAAAATACAATAAATATTATTTGATTTGAATCATATGTGAAACAACACAAATTAATGTAGTAAATTTTCTTGCGCGTGCCGAGATTCGAACTTGTGACCTCCAAATTTCATTTTCGAAAGTTCTTAACCGCTCAATGACAGAGGATAATTATAATTTTTTTTTCTTACAGTGAATACCGCACAAGAGTCTCAACTGCTCCCAACCTAGAGCCAGTGAGACTATGGCATCCCCAATTGAGGTATGTTGTGAGACTTAAGGTAGTGGGAAGGGAAATGAGATGGGGAAGAGGAAGGTTGGGAAGTACCTGGCTATTCATATCTAGTCAACAAACATGGCTAAAGCCACTTCAAGCAACGTTTCGATTCTGAATGATGGTCTTTCACCAGGGCGATACTTAGAGTATACTCGTATAACACTCTGAAACGTACCCCAAATACACTATTCATTATTTTATTTGAATTTAAATTTGTTATGACACATAATTATTAAATAAAAGTAATTGGCGCACGTCGGGTTTGAACCCGCTACCTTTGGAATACCACTTGTCGTTCGTTATGTTATTCCTTCTAGTATGAGTAGCAGATCTCTCAGGTTGTAGGTCCAGTAGAACCCCAGAGTATCACTTTTGATCACTTACCAGAGTCTCTAAGGCTCTACTCGAAGGGAACTTTATTCTTCTCACGAACCGAATTTTCTAACATTCGAACAATTCTTCGTTCGGTATTTTATCTCTAGCCATATCTGCTGCACATATCTCACGAGTCTAATACAGTATTTACAATGATCTGAGGGAGTCTACCGAATGTAGATATGAGGCAATACCTGATAATGCTTCTTGACGCCATAAGAATACTTCATGAACACAGACAAAATGGATCATGGTGTAGTTACCACGTACAATCCACGTTTTTGTTCCCACTATGTTGTATTAAATTGTTACGACAGCTGTAAAGCAATGTTTGTATCTCGGAGGACATGGAGAATTACCTTTGCGAAACAGTGTAGTCAGGATGGTTGAATTATGGATAGAAAGAGACAAATATATATTAAAAGATGTTGGATAGCCTATTAGTAACCGCCCACATGAAGTTCGAACATTTTAAAAGACATATTTGAACACATTATACAAAACAATATCAATACAACATCTTGAAATAAATGTAGCTAAATGCTTCGTCATACGTTTTACCAGGAAAATAAACGTGTTTATTCATGAATACTCAATTAATTGTCTACCGCTAACAGCCAAATCATAAAGTAAGGACTTTGGGGTTATACTTGATACTTAATTGAATTTTAACAAACATATCGACCACATAGTAACTGTGCGGGACGTAAGACCCGCACGCAGACTGTAAAATAGGGGCACCGGGTAGTCAGTCAGTGGCCGCTGTGTCTTCTCATATTGCGCCTGTCTGTGAGCTGCTAGGTCCGATATCCAAAGGCGGGAAGAGGCAATGGTTCAGGGTGTAGCAGAGTTAAACAGGAAGTCAGTTGATCAGGCGTGGAACAGCAGTAGCAAAGCAAAGAGTCGAGTAGGTGATTCTTGTAGTTTCGTGACGAGAGTGACTTGAGAAGGCTGTTTCACCCCTATTTATTTCCCCCGCCCCACTCCTGCCCTTTTGGATGGGCGGCCTAAGGGTACAATCCCTTTTCGTATATTTTAGTGTTCTGAATTATTGTGTCATCCGCTTCGATTTTTGTAGCGGATGACACAACAATCGCATCTCAGGTGTGGAACCCATGGTATGCAGTACACAAAAACAGAATCGAAAGCCTCCAAAATAGATTTTTGAGATACTTAAACATCCGCTTTTTTTCGATCTCATATTAGCAATGAGGACTCTGCACATTTTTTCAACTTATAAACTTTAACTTGCCGAAGAAATGTAGCGGATTCAGTCATGTTATTCAAAATTGTAAACAACTTAGTTGATAGCCTTGATCTCTTGCAACTTATACTATTCCAAGTTCTTAATCGCAACAGCAGACAGCCACCTACTTTTTACCTCCCTCATTGTACCACCAACTCCAAACAAAACTCTTTCATTTACAGGTCCACAAATTCATTCAACATTAACTCTCACCACATCGACATCTTTAACTCGACTATACATAATATAAAACAAAATTCCATGACCCAACTGGACCCAAACTAGATTATTAAAACTAACCTCCCATCCTTGAAGGAACAATATATGGAGGGATAGCTAATTTGTTTTACCCAACCCATCCGAAATTGTAATAAATCACTGTTTCCGTGTTTTTACATCGTACACCATGAGAGAGAAAGAGACAACAAATTTCTTGGACGGCTTCTATATCCTGTCGTAATGTTCTTAAGTTGGTTATTTTCGCTGGTTAACGGCGGGTCTCCGCCCACATTTTTTATTTTGCCACTTTGACACAACTAAACGGTTTTTTAGGTTAGATGCTATATTTTTGTTGATAAAAATACTGTGAAAAAGTGGCTATACGAACACACAAAAACATTATGTCGATATGTGATATGAATGGATGTATAAATACCGTAGCCTTAGTCTTAGCCACGCCCATTTGCGCCGAGTCATGTTAAAATCATCAAAAACAAGTCCAAAACTGACTTCACTGGCTTTGGCTTGGGCTACCTCTTGTATACTCTAAGCTCCCATCTGCTCCCGTTCTTCTTCGTTTATTCCATTCCCATGATCCATTCCACGTTCCTCTTCCCCCTCCAAAGTAAAGTTTTTAAATTATAACTGTATTAACATTGTCACACTTTATTTAAAATATTTGTCATCCGCAGAGGAAAATTTGTGATTGGCAGATTTATTATTTTTATTATTATATGTGTACCAATGAATGTTGATTTGCTGTTAATTTTCCCTAAATAAATGAAAATGATTTAAAAAGTAAAAATATCACATAAAAACTAATAACAGAAAGTTTAACTAAATAACGATGGAAGCTTTTTCTTGATTTTATGTCTTTACATCATTATAATGTGAAAATTCTAACGTTCGGTCAAAAATATTTAAAACTGTGGAAATACCTCTGAAAAGTAATGTTTTATAATTGATATCTTATTTGAACATTCACGCATAGTACATAACAAATATAGGAAAACACCTCAAAATCCGTTGACCTAAGTTAAGCGACTCGAGGATGTGAAGTTAGCGCGGACGGAAAACATCCTTACATAAGTGCTACTGTACTATGTGACGACTTTTCTTGTCTCTTTCTCTCTCATGGTATACGACGTAAAAATCTGGAGAAAGTGATTTATTGCAAATTTGTAAAGGTTAGGTAAAAATATTAGCTGTCCTTCCTTATATCGTTTGTATGGTTCGTGATATACAGTAATCGATACAACACCCCCATACTGTCATATTTTTTTCACATAACTTAATATGATGCATTTACTTTTTATTGGGTTGCAGAAACCAGAGTGGTCTAAGTATTGCTTTGGCAATAGACCACCATTCAAAATCGGGACGTTGCTTAAAATGGCTTTAGCCGTGTTTGGTGACCAGATCTGAATAGCTAGGTACTTACCAACCTTTCTTTTCCCATCTCTTTTCCCTCTTTACTAATATATCCCAATTGGGGATGCCATAGTCTCACTGGCTCCAGACGGTTGGGAGCAGTTGGCACTCTTGTGCGGTATTCACTTTGAAAAAATAAACGAAAATGTCTCCCTATCTATAAATACAAATTTAATTCGATTCTCGAAATTCAAAAACGAATATACTCTCCTTCCTTACTTTAATTTATTCTCTTCTCAATTTGAAAATGTAAGTCTCAAATCCCAACGGTAAACCGTGACTTTTACGGTGCTCTTAAAATGTCAGTGTGTCAACCAAATTAGTTTGTGTTTGCCAAAAAAATGGAAGAATGTAAAAGGTACATTTATACGAAATCTTTGAAAACTGAACCAAAAAAATCATTTAGTTTTTTATTTGGGCTCGAAGAAATTAATTATAGTGTGGTAAACAGTTTGATAATATAATTTGTATTTTTTTCTGGTTATAGATTAAAAGTCATGAAATTGATCAAAAATTATCGAAGTTTGAATGTATAAGGTTTGAAGTCCAAAAAATAAATAGAATTACGTTACAATGTTCATTCAACTTTCGGTTTAAAACAGAAGATTCGTTTAATTTAATCTATTACGAAGCTGCTTTTTACGAGGGTTAAAATAATTGGTAGCAGCTAATATTTACGCATGTTTTTGCCGGAAAGGCAAAACGGCTGAAGCGCCATTTTGAGAAGCTTACAACCACTTTAAAGTTTTTTTTTGTTTTCACAATTCTCAGTAGGTACCGGATTAGATTTTGAAAACAAAAAAACTTTGGTAGCCAATACTCTCACTAAGTTATGTGAAGTGACAATTTTCTTTTTAAAAGTGCCACACTCATGTCAAGCCTTCTCCCAAATGGTAAATATATTTTAGACGGCTGAAAGGCCACAAAAGTCTTCAGAATTTTACGAGAATCATAGCATTCGATGCAGAAAAAAAACTGATCGAAACTGTATATTTAACTCATTAGTTTTTACTAAAGCGTCGCTTAAGCCCTTTTGCCTTTCTAGGGACGATATAACCTTTTAATCAACCAAGCTCCCTTCAATGAAAAACGTTGCTTCATCATCAGATTAATATTTAAATTGTATTATTTATACGTCAGGCTGTCCTGTTACCGCTGGGTAGAATGAAGAATGTTGGGGTAGGGGGGGAGTTGCGAGATATTTGGTGGGAGTTGGGGGAGTGGACGGGTATAGGACGCAGGGCTACAGAGTGATGAAGTAATACATCAACATGGAATTCTGAAAATTACTCGCTCCAATTTTACAAGCCGTTTTCAACAGCTGTTGTTGAACATTTCGCGGGGAAACTAAACAGCCCCGAAGCGAATTCACAAGAGAGGTGACCACTCAATTACTAATATTGAATATGAGCTTTCGTTCGCACGATTTCACGTTCGCAAGGGGGTCACGGACATGTGAGTTTGTATCTAATCGTATTTTCAATCGCAAAAGCCAATTTCCGATTCGTTACAAATTCTGCCTGACCTCATTCGTGTAGGAAGTTTTGTGAGCAAATTCGTTGAAATTGCGAGAAATTTCACCAAATTGAAGACCCCACGGTAAGAACCTGTTATTATTTTTTCAAATTTTTATAGTGAATACTAGAGATGGTCGATATCAGAATTGGGTGTACTTGCGGTTCCAGTTACCGGTTACCAACGAGGAACCGGTTATTTATCCAGTTCTTTTTGGAACCGGTTCCTGGTGCCAGAAAACTTCCACAAAGGAGATTTTTTCGAAAAGTACTAAAAAATCGACAAAAGTTCCTCGCCAAAAAAAGTTCTAGTTGGTAGAGATTTGAAAACGAAAAGAACTAGAACTGCTTGGAACTCGCCCAATGACATGACAAAAGAACGGACAATAACGCACGAGTCTCAACTGCTCCCAACCGTCTAGAGCCAGTGAGATTATGGCATCCTTAGTTGGGGTATGTTGTGAGGCTGAATATAGTTTGGAGGGGAAGGAGATGGGGGAGAGGAAGGTTGGAAAGTACCTGGATATTCAGATTTGGTAACCAAACACGGTTAATGCCATTTCAAGCAACGTTTCGATTCTGAATGGTGGTATTTCACCAGGGCGATATTTAGACCATCTACCACTATGGAACGTGCCGCAAATATACTTTTTATTATTTAACATGAATTTAATGTGGTATGACACATATCAATTAAATAAAAGTTATTAATATTCTCACTAAAGTAATTCTGGTACGCTTCATCCAATAAATACACTTACACCACGAAAATGGCACAAACATGTAAAATCAAAGAGGTGAAACATGTAAAATGCAAATTTTGTTAAAATAGATATATTTTTTAATGAAAATGCTAGTTTAATATTATAACAAATCAATTTTTTTTTTTTTTACTTGTTGAAGTATTAAACTACCACAGCGATGTGATTTGCAATAATAGCATTTTATTGCAGAACTGCATTAAAATGCTAAATAAAATATTAAATTTAGTATGTTAGCTACAACATCCATGAAAAATAGTTAGTAGATTTGTGATGGTATACATTTTTTTTTATCAGAACGCAAAAAAAACTAAATACATAGAATTACTCAAAAGTTAGTTAACAGGTTCTTGCCGTGGGTCCTTCAATTTTTAGTTCGAGATCACAGTTTTTTTGGCAAATCTTCTTTGATTTGATTTACAATGTTTTTCGTCCTAATACTGTGAGACCACAGGGATGAATTTATTCATGATACCATTTATAATCAATGAAAAAAATTATTTGGCAGGAGTAATCTAGGGTGGTAGAAACTTTCAGTATCGACCGAGTGAAAGGCCACCATTCAGAAAAGAACCTTTAATATTCGTGACCAGATTTGAATATCCCGGTATTTTCCAAGTTTTCTCTTCCAAATCGTCTTCCCTTCCCCACTAACTAAACATTCCCCACAAATAGGGAAACTAACAGCCCCTTTGGCTCCAAGCAGTTGAGACTCTTGGGCGGAATTTACATAAAAAAATCCGCAATTTTTACCTACTAGGGTAACGCGTGTCAATCATATTAGGCCGAGTTTGCAAAATATCTGGAAGACAATGGTAACTCTATACTAACTCGTTTTCAATTGGAAACAATTATTTTAAATATCGTTTTTATTTATATCGATAGAAAATCACACATAAAAAAAATTCCAAAAATTTAACTAAAAAAAATGAAAAAAGAACAACGCGCAATCAGTATCAGGTCTTGAGACTAGGTTCTGGATCTCTGCTGTTTCAAGGACGAGCAGCGCCTTTTATAAGCTGGCGGCCAGCGGCCTTTAGCACGTAGTGGGAATAGTAGATAAAATTCCTAGAATTGCATCGGCGATTGCCCAATTGGAGTTCAGCGCTGGATCTACACAGCTCAACATTGCTAGAGAGGGACAGTGCTCTAGACGGGAGCGAGAAAGTATTCGGAGCCGCGTGCCTTGTCGCGTTACAAAGTATATTTACGGGACGTTCCAGAGTGGTAGATACTCTAAGTATCGCCCTGTTGAAAGACCACTATTCAGAATCGAAATGTAGCTTAATTGAAATGGCTTTAACCGTTTGTGACCAGATCTGAATAGCCAGATACTTCCAAACCTTCCTCTTCCCCGTCTCCTTCCCCTCTCACTACCATCAGTCTCACAACATACCTTAAATAGGGATGCCATAGTCTCACTGGCTATAGATGGGAGTAGTTCGGACTATAAAATTCAGTAAAAAAAAATGTGAAGAGTCAGAATAACAAAAGAGTATAGTAAAGTAAGAAGTGTGTGCCAAGTTGTATGGTGGTCCGTCTTCTCTGTCTACCCTTGCGGAAAAACGGCGTGATGGTTAGTTAGTTAGTAAATAAATAATTTAAATGCATTCATAAGTAACCAATAAAGTATGACGGAACCCATATATTTCACCCTACTACAGCCTCCCGTAGATCGCATCAATAAAGCTGGAAGATCTTCATTTCCAGGAGGCCGGTACATTATCGGAATAACAAAGTAAAGTGCTTCGGAAGCGGAAATCATTACTCTAGCGGCGCTTGCCTGAAGCTCAGGTAGGTTCCACTGAAACCTACCCTAGTTATATCTAGCCACTTCTAGCTATATCTAGCTATCTTTAAAGGTAAAAACATTCTTCCTCAAGAGAATTATTTCCAAAAAGGGATGATTTATTTATTTATGGAAAAAATCGTTCATGGGCAGTTTTTATAAGTATTTTTTTCTTTATTTATAAAATATGTATTTATTTATTTATGACGGTTGTGCACCGTATTCAGTTCCAACGACGATCAAAATTTATTTGTTGGTTTAAATAAATGTATTTTCAGATATGTTTGTTTATGTTGCGAAAATCAAATAACTAAGGCCAAAGGGTTTTTTAATCGGTTAGTAGCCGAGTCGCGAACGCGTCGGATTCCAACCCGGGCGCCGTGGGTTTAATTATTCTCCTAGAAAAGTCTTCCATAATTGCACAAGCAACATCTTCCACTTTTTATGATGGCAGTAGGAGTTTTTCAAATATCGTCAGGTTATTCATAATCCTAGAATGTTTGTCTTTCTTTTAAAAAAAAAAAAAACAAATATTTATTTATATATATATATATATATATATATATATATATATATATATATATATATATATATATATATATATATATATATATTTGAAATTGGAAATAACTTCAAAGCAATATTGCTTATGCTTTTCAAATAATATCAATAATCTAAAACATAAATATGAAATAAAAAAAGCCAGAAAATGGTCGCAACTGAGACTCGAACTCAGATCCTCTTCTCTATCCGGGAGTAAACATTACTATTGTCTTCTTATTTTCTGGCGTTTTCTGTTTCATATCTGTGTTTCAGATTATTGATATTATTTAAATATACATATTTAATTGAAAAGTTTTTTTCTGATGTAAGCAGCCATCTATGCATGGGTGGGTAAAGCTCTACCCAAACAAAGTTGAAATCTAGTTGTCTTGGATATAGTTAAGTATTTCTTTAGACGAGGAAAAATCATGAAACAAAAAATATATTGTATTTTCCTTTTATGAAACAAAGTATTAGTTTCAAATAACCAGCATTATTTTTATCCTGTTTGTTATCCTCGTATCAGAAAAGTTCTACACGTCATCACTCTAAAGTTCAACCGATGTCAATCCTTTTTCTAACCTCACTTTTTCATACCATTTTACCGGCAAATATCCATCTATCAAAGCCTGCTAAGCGAATTGCTAAGGGTGGTGTATTCCAAATATGTTCCATATTTAACATCATCACAATTGAATGATTATCGCCATTTTGTTTTTTTTTTTTCATTTAACCGGTACCCGTTAGATGTCAGTCCGTTTCAGGTTTTGAACAAGCTGAGATCAGCTAAAATGCATCTTATTAAAGATACCTTCAATAAAAGCACCGGTGCTCATATTCTTCACAAAAATGATCACGGCGACAGATTAAATAATTTGGAAGCACTAAAAATAAAGAAAGCCATTCAAATTACTAATCATATTTTTGATTCTCAGGTAAATTTGTCAAATAGTCCAATAATAGGTTTATTTGAAGGAAACTCATAAAATTTATCATTATTCTTTAATCACTTTCTCAGTTGACATTTTTTCTTATTCAAATCATATCAACTGTTTTTTTGTTGTAATTTAATTTTTCTACCGTTGTTTACTCAT
This sequence comes from Drusus annulatus, assembly GCA_022651775.1. Classification (NCBI taxonomy): domain Eukaryota; kingdom Metazoa; phylum Arthropoda; class Insecta; order Trichoptera; family Limnephilidae; genus Drusus; species Drusus annulatus. Next base: position 424,639 of record JAGWCC010000317.1, on the reverse strand, counting down.
TGTTTTGTTATTTTACTTTATATTTTGTTCTCTTTCTGTATGTATATATAACCCCACACTTTGTATTTTTTTGTTTAGTTCAATTTTGTACCCTGATGATGATTAGGCTAAGCAAAACTGGTCGGCCATAAAAAAATAAGTAATATTCGTCGTCATGTACAAAGTTATTTTTATTTTCTTTAAATATGTCAAACCACAAAGTGATTACTTTCTACGAACAAAAACAAAATTGTCTCTCAATTATTCCATTTAGGCACGCTTTCACAGAACCAGTCTGAATAAACAGGCAATAACGAAAATAAATACTGCTGCGTTACTTCACCACCCCCTGCCTTCCTAGTTTCCGTGACCTCCCTCATCTCATTCCGCAGCCTCAGAAGGGAGGGGCAGGGAGATGACACCATAACAGGATGCGTCAATTGCTTCGTTTAGGATTTAGTGATTTAAGTCAATTTAGTCAACGCTGAATACGTAGGAACCATTGAAACATCTTACAGTAGGTATTACATAGCGTTAATGAAACGATAGATTTAGTGTTTTATGTGTATTAAATATATATAGAACGTAGAAGAGTTCAAACGGGTCTTAAAAACCAAATAGTTTAAAAATCCTACAAAAAAAATGTAACTTATTAAAATTTAATTTCTTTAAAAACGTCCTTAATTTGCTAAGTTTCGATTTTCTCCTTACTTATTTATATCCTTACATTTCAATATCCGTACTGTCTACTAAAAACCATATTTTTATCTGTCATAAAATATTAATTGTTCTTTTGTTACTTTTTATATTAACACTAAGCATTTTAAGAGTCGTTTACTTTTAATACTTGTATATTAATGTGTTTAAATACTATCATGTTAACTCGTAAAATCAAAGGCTACTGAAGACATAAACACACTTAAGACTTTTTTCGACATTAATTTGCTATCACTAAATAGTGATAAAACATTTGTAGTTCCATTTGCAATACATACAAACGATACCCCCAAAAATTTTGACATAATCATACATAACGATAATTTTACAACTCACAATAAAAGTGATTGCTTTTTAAATTGCACAATACTAAAAACAACAAATAAAATTAAATATCTGGGAATAACTATCGATAAAAACCTGAAATGGAAGGACCAAATATGTGAAGTTGTTAAAAAAATCAGAAAACTAATATATATATTTTTAAGAATCAGAATTTTTTTGTCGATAAAAACCTATATTTAATATATTATGCCTTGGTGCAATCCACTTTACAATATGGTATCATTAGTTGGGGATCCGCATATAAATCTAACCTTATTCCAATAGGAATTGTACAAAGGTTGATTATTAAAATTATATTGAAAAAACCTTCAGACTACCCAACTGATCGCCTTTTTGAAGAATTTCAAGTACCTACATTTAAAAACCTATACATTAAAAATTCAATAGTTCAAATCATTAAAGAAAAAGACAAATACCATTTTTAACTGAAAACCGAACTCGACTTAAATATATTTTTCCATGCCCAAAACTAAATAGTTCATTTGCTCAACTTCATTATACTTACCAAGGACGATCTTTTTTCAATCGACTACCAGAAGAAATCAGAAGCAGTCTCAAATTGAATTGAATTAATGAATCTTTATATCCCATTTACTAACAATATGTACCATAGCGCATTTTTTGATCAATAATAATTAATAATAATAATAAAAATAAAAAATAAAAAAATAAAAACTGTCCTCAATATAATTTCCTTTTCTTTGCTTTAACAAATTTGATATGAATTCATATGATATGAATTGATATGAATTCATACGTTTCATATGGAATTTTAGACCCTAAGCTTCTAGTAAATTGTTTTTCAAAATCTGTTGATGTACATGTATACATGCACTGTTGTATCCTCAGAATAATAATATACAAGAGAGAGCGCTGCTGTTGTCAGTTTTGACGAGTTTCGCCGGACTCCGCTAGACCTGGGCGTGGCTAGGACTAGGGCTAGGGTATGTTTACATCCATTCATATCACTTGTTGACATAATGTTTCTTTTATTCGTAAAACCACTTTTTCACACTATTGTTATAAAAAAAAATATAGCATTTAACCTAAAAAACTGTTGAGTTATATCAATTTATGTCGCATATCAAAACGTGTGGGCGGAATCAACGGAGACGCGGGACACGAATTCTTACAATACTTTAAAGCTGTGTGATAATTTGGGAAATTTTGTTGTCTCTTTCTTTTTTATGGTGTACGACGTAAAAACCCGGAGAAAGTGATTTATCCCAAATTTGTATAGGTTGGGTAAAAATAATTAGTTTTATCTCCATATACTGTTACTTCAAGGAACCCATATCTGAACCTTTTCCTGTCATAATTTATGATAACGATCGTGATTTTATATTGTTTTAATATTTGTATACATATTGTATATTATTTTCTCCTTGTTAGTTAGTCTTATTAGCATAATTAATTTAGTATGAAGCGCACTTGAGGTAAAATATCCCAAAACTGCGCCATGTAAGTTCACTGTTCTTATTATTTAGTTATTAATTTTATATGCCTAATTGTACATTTACATATACCTCAAGGTACATTAAGACTGATATAAGAGAAATATATCTGCTCGTACGAAAATTAAGAACGAGTAGTAAACATGAGTAGTACGTACGTTGTATTTGTTTGACGACATTCAAAATAATATTGGTTGAAGAGATATGATATTATAGCCTTCTTGTATCTACATTTAGTGCAGTTGAATAGGTTTTACCAACTACATGCAATCTAGGTACAAGCAAGTATCTGAAAGACTCAGTCTTAATAGTTTTTTCCTGTTTATCTGGCAATCTTCTCAATGGCGTATTTTTCCCTGTTTATCTAGCAATTTTCTCTATGGCGTATTTTTCCCTGTTTATCTGGCGATCTCCTCTATGGCGTATTTTTTTCCGCTAGTCTACAATCATTTCACCGTCACAAAAACCGCAAATATTTTGACAGCTACCGCTTTGTTGATCATGTTCGGTCTAGGATCCACTAGTAATTTTATTGTATTTCATGTTACCTGCTTCATTGCGAATCTATTATTTTTTAAAAAGAAGCTGTTATTTGTATGTATGTTTATGTTATGTTAACGTTACCTTACTAATTAAAAAAACGCCCTCTGAGGACCAATGTTAATTCAAAAGAACGTAGAATAATTTAAAAGCTTTAAAAAATATGTATTTACAAAAAACCTTCAAATGATTTTCTTTTGAGTTATTATTTTCATAAACATTTATATTTATGTAATAAAAAACATTAGGGATTGCTCTATGGCTGTTTCACAAATAAAGTCCTATGCCAAGACAGACGTAGGGTATATAAATTTTACAATAAGGTAAAATAATACAGTTATAAATATTTTCTTTGTTGTTAACAGAAGATTTTTAAAAGAAATAAAATAAGTTCAATCCTATAGATGTAAATATCAATCAAAATAAAAATGAAGAAAGAAAAACTAAAATAAAATGAATATAAGAACAAAGATATTATATGGAAGTTAATTTTAAGATATTGTTTAGGTGTATAGAGGTTAGATTGCATAGGTATATAGTGATTCGGATGTTTTATAATTCAGGTAAAGGTAAATATAAGAATAGGATTATAAATGCCTAGAGATAAGGAAGATTGAAATTTGAAAGATGCTAAGTAGGTGTTTTACAGTAGTTATCAATAATGGGAAGACCTATTTAAATAATCCATTGTTTTATTTCATGTTTAAATTTAGTCTTTCGATTTGTCTAGTCGTATGCTATGTATTTAAAGTGTCTTTGTCCTATATTATACAATATACTCGTATATTTATGGACACAATACAAATATATATACGAGGCCTGTTCAAAAGAAAAGGTGAATTTTGAATTTTCGCGGGCTGTTTACATTCGATTATCGATTATTTGTTGTTGTTAAATTTGTACACATATGTTTATCATATGTTAGCATTATCAACCATTTTGGATTAGTGGTTTGTTTTTGACAACTGGAAAGGTTAGTCACGTTTTTGTGTGTTCTTCGATTTTCTACTTTTGAAAAAAATGGATCAAAGAATAAAATTCACGATTTGTTCTTCCACAACTCCAGGACGCTCATCGTCATTAACATCTTCTCGGCCTTCTGTAAAGCGCTTGTACCACTTATAAACACAAACAATCGATAGTGGAATGTACACAGCCCGCGAAAATTCAAAATTCACTTTTTCTTTTGAACAGGCCATGTATGTGGACACGATAATTCAGGTCTCAAAGTGTTCAATTACACACATAGAAATCGACGCCTGAAAGACAATAGAATGGAAAATAAGATAAATAATGGTAGTATTTAATGACTGAAACAGTTTTGCATAACCTTTGTTGAAAATTTAACTTAATTTTTTACCACCGTTCAGAAGTAAAACGTTGGTATTAGCAATGCTAAGCGACCACATCTGAATATGCAGTTTATTTAAATCTCTTTAAATACTCTGTAGTCTATATCCTTCTCCTCCAACCGATTCCATTATACTTGAAGAGAATCCTAATAGTATGTCTGCTCTAGTTCGACCGGCTTCGTGCAGTTGAAACTTCGCTCACCATATCGTCGCTGGAAAGGCAAAAGGGCTTAGGCGACACTTTTGTCGAAAATGAGTAGATATGAAGTTTTGATCAGTTCTTTTTTCTGCATCGAATGCTCTGACTCTCGTTGGATTCTGAAGAGTTTGTGGCCGTTCAGGCATTCAAAATATAATTACCATTTGGGAGAAGGCTTGACTCAAGCGTGTAGCTACACAAGTTTGGGACTTTTTTAAGCTTTTTTCGCTTCCGGTAACTCAGTGAGAGCATTGAGTTACCTGAGTTAACTTTTTTTAATCCGACCAAGTACTTAAGACTTAAAAAATAAATAAAGCGCTCCGGTGTAAGCTTCCCAAAATGTCGCTTTAGCCCTTTTGCTTTTCCGGCGACGATATAATGTTTATATATAGCTACAATGAAGCCTAAGTCAAAGTGAAACACGATCGGCTATTAACATTATATGAGTAGTGGTGTATTAAATAGTATTTATTTTATTTAATTTATAATACCACACCACCAAATATTCGTTGATTAAAAACGTTAAAAGAACTTTGTATTAATTTTCCATTTTTCGAACATGAAAAATGATTTCTGTGTGCTTTTTGTATTTTCAGAGCTTTTAAATTGACCAGCAAATTTTTTGAGGCGCATGCTTATTTTTAAAAGAAATTTATTTTTACACAAGTCCCAGATTGATAGACACTCTAAATATCGCTCTGGTGAAAGACCACCATTCAGAATTTAAACGTTGCACGAAATGGCTTTAACCGTCTTTGGTGAGCAGATTTGAATAGACAGGTACTTCATAATCTTCCTCTTCCCCATCTCCTTCCCCTCCCTACTTCCTTCTGCCTCATAACAAGCCCCACTTGGGGATGCCATAGTCTCACTGGTTCGAGAAGGCTGGGAGCAGTTGAGCAGCAATTTAAATTAACGGTATTAAAAAGTAGAGACATTATTGTTCAACTATCCAAATTTCAAGTTATGATTTGAAGTATTTTGTGGACAGTGGCATATGAAATTTAGTTTTTTTAATGTGGTAGTAAACATTGTATAAAAGATCTTTCGGTTAACATTCAACACCTTAAATGTATAAAATGTTGCTTGAAAGTGTTTCTGTGTTGTGGAAAGTGAGTGCCTTGCGAGCGTTTATTCTTAATGGATTTAAAAAAATATTGAATGTAAGGATCATGAAAATAGTAATATTTTACAAGAAATCCACGTGATAGCAGTAAATTACGATGCGCCGTAATGTTACTTTTATGAAAAAATGGATTCTTTTTACCAGCCCTAATTAATTAGATTACGAAAGAATTCATAAGAACATTGTGAAAGATTTCACTCCGATCTATAAAGTCAAAATGTTTATATTAATTGATTGTTCAAGTGAAAGGTAAGCAAATATTTCTCGACGATCCGAACTTAAAATTAAAGGGCTATTGACATGTGGTGACACCTTCAAATAATATAATTATTTTTTTTATTTATACATTTTACATAGGCATACGTGTAACCAATTTTGTTACAAGAATTGAGAAAGAAGTTTGTAAAAAATTCAAAAACATTCTAAATCCGTCGAAATAATTTCGAATAGAATAGGGTACATTTTATTTAAGAATCGATTAATCATCCACTGAAATGTTATTTTAAAAAAAGGTAAAGACAGTTTCCTTTAAAATATACTTATTTATACATTGAAAAAAACGTTTGCCCAAAAAGCAGGAATTTTCATATATTTTTCTTCGATGTTCCTTACGACAGATATAATACCATTATTGTAAGATCTATTATAATTAATAATCCAGACAGAGTGGCAGATACTTCCAGTATCGCCCTAGCGAAAGATCCCCATCAGAATCGAAACCTTGGATTTAGCAGTGTTAAGTAGCCACTTCTGAATAGCCAGTTACTCCCCAAAATTCCTCTTCCATATCTCTTTCACCTCCCCACTTCTTTCAGCTTCGTAATTTTCCCCAAATAGGGGATGCTATATCACCACTGACTCTGACAATTAGGACTCTTAACAATAATGATAATACTTGGCCAATTTAAATAGCGCCATTTATGTGAAATATCTCCTCAACGGCGCCTTACAAAACATAAAAGGCATTTCTAACTCTGAACGAGTAAAAAAAACAAGTTTTGAGTTAAGTATGCAGAACTGTTCGTTAGATACATATCTTTCAAGGAAAAATGAGATCTGCCAGAAAATAAAATAATGTGCTATTTTTTTTTTTAAAAGACATGAGATGATTACATACAAAAAACGAAATTTCTTAATTCTGTTTTGGCTTTCCTGAACATCTGCGTTTTTCACTCATTCCGTTATTCCTTGCGCACACAAAAATTTATCATAACAGTATCTAAATACCCAAAGCTTTAGTTAAAAGGACCTAATTAATATTTTCATGTTAGTTATTTACATATGACGCGGGATGTGAAAAATTGTCGAACTTTTTGTTTAGCAGAAGATCGAGGATTAAGGATCGCGGATCGTTGCATAAATAAATATTATTATACTGGTGAGTTTAGACACTAACGGGTGGGTCCAGCTGTGCATATATGGCAATGCTGTTATTAATGAATATGATTTTCTTGTACGGTAATCATATTTAAAAAAAAAACATTCTCGTTTACATACAAATCGAAGGTTTATGAGGAGGGTGGGGTGGAAATCGATCTAAAACCTTTTAACTCATACTCAAATGCCTATATTGTTGAACTTTAGATACCGTCTATTGTATTAAATTTCTTCAGCACTTCAAATTAGAATTTCATAATATCAATTTCAATCAGTATAATTCAATATTGAAACCTTGAAATGATATTTACAATGAACCAACACCTTTCAGGTAGTCAATTAATCCACGTATTGTAATTTGAGTTCAATGCTATGTTCTGGAATTTGATCGTCTTGGAAAATAGTTTAGCTTATTAGACTCATGACTGTATTATAATATTATGCTATGAAGTGTAACGGATTGATCACTTGATTCATTGATCGTAATTCCAAAAACGGATGACATTGAGTAAAAATGTTTTAGAGTAGAGTGTACTAGGTACTGAATCGGAAGCAAAGAATAGGGTGTTCCTGAAATAGATACGTATTTTGAACACTTTTCATAATAAAGACTTTATCGTCGCCGGAAAGGCAAAAGGGCTGAAGTGCTGTTTTGGGAAGTTGGTTGAATTTTAAAGAAAAACTTAACGTAATGCTTTCATTGAGTTACCCAAGCTACTAAAAGCTAAAAAAAGTTTTAAACTTATGTCGCTTAAGTCGAGCCTTCTCCCAAATTGTAAATGTATTTTAAATTGCTGAAGGGCTACAAAAGTCTTCAGAATCAAACGAGAGTCAGAGCATTCGATGCAAGAAAAAAACTGACCAAAACTGCACATTTTACTATTTTTTTACCAAAACGTCGCTTAAGCCCTTTTGCCTTTCCAGCAAAAATTTTTACTCTTTTTGAAATTAAAACCATAAAATTTAATTGGCCTTTGTTTTTTTTTTCTGATGCATTATAATATAATCCATACTGTAGTTTACTCTTTGACTCGTGATTTGGGTTTTTGTAAAATTTAATATTTCGTTATAATCGAAAAATAAAACAACTTCTTTTGTCTCTTAATAGATTTCAACCCTTTTCCGAGTGGTATAGGAATATTCCAAAGCTCAGCAGCTAGTGATGGAAATATTGTTGATTGCTGAAAATTTTCGTTCAACTAGAAATTCAATTTTTAAAAAAGCTGTGCGATCACATAGCCCACCGTTCGAAAAAAATCCGGTTTCATATCAAAGATTATTTCTGTTAGCTATTTCGTGACCAATTAGATCAACACACGCTTCCAACTTGCTTATCCCACAAAAAAATAAAGGGATGCTTTGATGCAAAAACATAATCACATTTTCGAAAATCTCGTGTCTCGTTAATATCGCCAGTCTTCGAAACTACACCCATAAAATGTCGGATATCATTACGGAGCGCCGGGAATATATTTGGTATTATTTGATAACGGAAAAAGCGACAGCCTGCGTCGAAAACCACCGAAGGTTCAAGTATCAGAGAACGGGGTAGCTTCGGACAGGTCAGGCGAAGTCGGACAAACGCACGTATTTTTATTTCACGGGTATTTACGGTAAGGAGAAAATTCGTAAATATCATAGTCTACTCACACCTTTGCGCTTATCTAGGATTAATCTGGTAACTTTGAAAAAATATTTTATCACATATGAGACAGTTGTGATCTAATATGATTATATTTAAAAAAAACGCAGGTGTTTAAATCAGATTTTCTTTAAACGTGTATCTTGAACAATGTCTTTAACAAATTTAGTTCTTTCATTGTAAATTTTTGGAGTTATGGGGGAACTAAACATTCTATTCTCTGTCATCTCGAGTGAGGAAACTCTGGTGTTAAATTATTGACCGCAAAAACTGAAATTAATGGTTGTGTGTGTGGGTTGTATTTTTTAAATGGGAAGTATACCTTTGTATACAAATATTTCCACTTTATTTCAGCAAAGAAATTTGTTAAATGAAACGAACTCATAGAAATAACTCTTGGAATTTATTTTACATACGCCACTGGTTAGAAAATTACGATGACAGATCAAATTTGAGTAACAAAGATCATTTTATGTAAGTAAAAAAGGTATTAAAATCCATATTTTAAATCTTTAATATCTATGCAATGATTGATCACCATGCGTATGAAAAAATTTACAAATATTTACAAAATAGGATTTTTCTATAAGGAAAACAATGTTTTCAAAAATATTTATTTTCGTATGGTGGGCAACAACTTTCGTGGATATTATTTCTACAATATCTTTCTTTGAAGAATTGATCACAATTTTACCTTTGTGTCGCTGAAGCCGTTTTGCTTTTCCAGCGATGATATAATAATGATAATATGCTTTGCATAAACCTAAAGATTCGAACTGCTAAGAAATTTTTTTCAAAACTTTTTACTGATTTTTTCTTTAATCTTAGGCATATTGAAAAATATACCTTAAAGTGTCCATAGCCACCCCATTCTACGGTGTATTTCAAAAACGTGTTGGTCGTTAGTAGATAATATTTTGTATTTGGTTCAAATGGGCGAATGTTTCCGATCGTAATCAAGTGGTTTATTTTCGGACACGTGATCAAAAAGGAAATCCGTGTACCGTGAATACCATGAAGATAGAATCCACGTAATTGAGCTCTGGCACATCGTTAGGGAAACTTTCTTTAATCCTGGTTTAATTTTAACGCTCTCTGTTTCTATCGTAATTTGTTTTGTTACCAAAGCTATTAAACCATTATGTAGGTTACATTAAAGGTCAGAACCCAAATATACACACTTTTTGGCTTTCTAGTACAAGAAAAACGACAAATTATTTATCTGTTAATTCTATGCGGGTAGTTAGAAAAATGTTCAATGTTTTTTAGTAAATAAAATTCTTAAATATAAATAAAATAGATAAACTTTGTTTGTATCAACTTTTATTATTCAATATTATGTCGACCGGTTTCAGAAGCGTCCTTCCATCATCAAGACAATATTAAAATTGAAATTTTAATATTATCCTGATGTTGGAAGGGTGCTTCAAGTGAAAACGGTCGACATAATATTGGATAATAAAAGTCGTTATAAACAAAGTTTAACTGTTTTATTTTTAAATATGGCAAACCACAAAGTAAATGCTCTTTGCAAATATGTAATTCTAAAACTTTAGAGCAATAATATACAAGAGAGAGCTTTTCTGTAGTCAGTTTTGATGAGTTTTGCCGGACTTGGCTATTCCTGGCTAGGACTAGGTAAAGGGTATTTATACATCCATTCATAGCAAATGTCGACATGTTTTTTTTTATTCGTATAACCACTTATTCAAAGTTTTGTTGTAAACAAAAATATAGGATATAATCAAAAAAACCGTTGACTTATGTACACTTATGTCGCATATCAAAACGTGTGGGCGGAGTCAACGAAGACGCGGGGCATGAAGAACATCCTTACAATACTTTAAAGCGGTGTGACGATGAGTGTCCTGGAGTTGTGGAAAAACAAATCATGGATTTTATTCTTTGACCCATTTTTTTCTTAAGTGAAAAATCGAAGAACACACAAAAACGTGACTAACCTTTCCAGTTGTCAAAAACACACCACTAATCCAAAATGGCTGATAATACTAACATATGATAAACATATGTGTACCAACATAACAAACAAAAAAATGATAGTCGAATGTACACAGCCCGTGAAAATTCAAAATTCACCTTTCCTTTTGAACAGGCTTCTATACTACTTATTATTTTGATTCATATGCATCTGATATTACTCTGGCGCTCTCGAAGCTTGAAGGCTGCTTTTTCACTCAGTTATAAGCTTAAGTTATAAATTATAGGTTAGATAAATTAATTTTTAAAGCGCCCTTGAGGTGATTTTCCCACAAAAATGGCGCTATAAAAGATATGCATTTATTATTATTATTATTCTGATAGTATTAATACGCTAAGCCGTCTTCTATTCGTTGTGGGGCGCTAACGTCTGCTAAAACCATACTGGTTATTTTCGCTCATACGTAAAAAGTCGGAAATTTTATTCCAACTACGCTACTTCACGATTCACTCACTATGTCCCTTTTGACGTGTGTGTCAATATTAAACAATTTTTTCAGGCTGTTTTGAAATTTTTGACGAATTAAAAGAGATCTTCCCAATTTTCTATTGTATATACTCAGCATGCTTGTTAAAGGTTAGCTTTGCATCTAATATTATAGTAATTATATATAGTATTTCATTTCACTTACATGTTTAATAATGTCTCCATCAATTTTTTTTATTTTTTTTTCAGTTTGATAATGCCCTCAGAAGGCGAAATAGCTGTCACGCGTAAAAATAATTACCTTGCAGAACTTTTGGCAAGAAAATAGTTTTTTTAAATTTGAAATAATAATTATTATTGTCTAAATAAAATTAAAAAACCTAAATATTAATATGGAGTTCTTCAAAATAAACTTAAATACAATAAATAAAAATATATTTTTGCTTTTACTGCATGTTTTTTTAAATCCAATTATCATACATTTTGTCAAGTTAATTCATTATAAGCCATCTTGATACATTATCTAGTTGATTATTCAAAATATTGATTAATTATTCGTAATTATCTCCAATTATGTATATCAGGGTATCATCAGCAAATAGTCGTATTTTGCACTTTGAAAATATTTTTACCATATCATTAATATATCAATTTTGGGGTATGTTAAGAGGCTAAAGGGAGTAAAAGGGGTAGAATATTGGGTAAAGGAATTTTGAAGTCATTTCAATCAACTTTTAAATTCTGAATAGTGGTCTTTCACCAGGGCGATGCTGACAGTACCTACCACTCAAAATATAAAAGAGGAAAAAAAAGAAGAAAAAATAAGATAACTTAGAAGCATTTAAAATTAGAAAATCACTAAATAATAAATCTAGTATTTTGAATAATCAAATTAATTTATCTTAGAGTCCTATCCAGTGGCGGATCGTGACTTTTTAGTGTTGTAGAGTGTAAGATTGGATGAAAACGTCATTATTGATGCTGTTATAGCCGAAAATGATTCTTAATTTTTTTTCAAATTTCATTTTTGTATGAAGATTTTTCAGCAAGCCGTGCAGTGCACCACCAAAACTGGAAAATCCTGAAAATCTTCATACAAAAAAAAATTAAAATCATTTTTGACTACAACATCAATAACGTCGTATTTTTCAATCTCAGCACTCTACAACACTAAAAAGTCACGAGCCGCCACTGGTCCTATCCTAGATATATTGTCAGTTTGCCGCTCGGTATTCCCATAATCCCCTCAATTACCCCTTCTCCTTCCCATTCCAACTCCTAAATATGTATATATAGCTCAGCATTTTATATTTTATGTTAATTTTAATATTGTCCTGATGATGGAAGTGTACTTTCGAAACCGGTAGAAGTGGTATTAAATAATAAAGTGGTTATAAACAAAGTTTATAACCACTTTATTTATAAAAAAGATTTGTTAGAAAAGTTTTGTTGCTCACCACCATGTTGTGTTTGAGGGACCCTCCCCTCCCCTATTTCCGCCGCTTCCGCTTCCCCTGGCTCGGATATCAGCTGACCTTGTCGTCCATCGCGACGGTTAGTGCAGGGCCACCGCGTCACTGCATGCCCCGGCATCAACCGGGACACGGGGTAACGAGAGCGCTATTACCAATCCGACTGCCAGAGCTACCATCTTAGTCTAAAAAATCACTTTACTACTCACTCAGGAAACACTGTTTTTTCACTTATTTCACTTAAAAAACATATTACAACAACTTTAACTATACTTATACAAAAAAAAAACTTATTCTCAAAAGTGATTAGTTCTTTTTTCAGAAATATTACTTAAAAATGCACTTCATCCGTTTTGAGTTTTTAGCCCACAATTCAGGAAATCTGAAACAAAAAAAATTAAACAGTCATTATAAATTTCTTAAAATAATAATTAATTAAACCTATCATATAACTAACTAACCATCACGCTGTTTTCCCGCAGGGGTAGGCAGAGAGGACGGACAGCCATATAACTGTCTTGGCACACACTACTTGTTTCATATACATTCATACACCATCTCATACATACTCTTCTGTTATTCTGACTCTTCACATGACCCGATTCAAGTATTTGATTTACTTGATCGTGCCATGTCTTTCTCGGGCGTACTCGACTTCTTCTTCCATTCACTTTCGCATCATATATTCTTTTCACACTCCTTTCTTCGTTCATTCGCTCTACATGCCCAAACCATCTAAGCGTCCCTATCTTGATTCTATTCATTACGCTCACATCAGCCTTGAATTTCTTTCCGGATATCCACATTTTTAATACGATCATACATGGTTTTACCGCACATACGTCTCAAAGATCTCATTTCCACAGCATTCAGTCTACTTTCATCCTTCCTCTGCCAGTTCCATACCTCACTGCCATACATCAGGGTTGGTATAATATATATATATATTGTGGACTGCTAGCTTCGCTTCTTTGGACAATTTATTATTTGCGCCAACAGCGTTCAGTCCTCCATTAATAGAGTTTATAGCTATCATATATATTGCCTATAATTCATATATCGATGGTCTAGAGCACAAAGGTGTTGTGCAATTTTATTTAAATATAACAATAGAATTTGCAATGCATCTCTCAAGATGATTTAAGAACTAAGTAAATATTTAATGTGAAATGAATATTACTTCTATCATCTAGAATATATTATTTTCGATATTAATTTTAATTTTGTTGCTTTAATTCTCATGTTTAAAGCGAATCAAGTTGAATTTTCTTATCGCGCTTTACACACGTGTGCGATATATACTTAAATAGTATATAACTGTATATTTGTGTATATATTTTTTTCATTTAAAAAGGAAGACCAACAATCCCGATTTATGAATAACCTGACAATATTCGAAAAATTCCTACTACCATCATAATAAGCGGAAGATGTTGCATGTGCAGTGATGGAGGACTTAGCTTAACTTTTAGCATAGAAATTGAACCCACGACGCCCGGGTGGGAATCCGACACGTGGGTTCACTGTGTCCAAAATTTAAAAATAAGATTTTGTATATATATTTAATAGAAAACATCAGACGCAGTGCTGACTCTCATAGTCAACGAAAGTACCACTGTAAAATTTAAAATATATATTTGTGTTTGTATTCTTAAAACAATTTTTAATATTGTTTTCTTAAAAAATAGATTCATTTTTATCTGCCATTCAGTAGAAAATATGAAATTTACTGAAAAGAAGATGTGTCAAAAGCAGCATTATGTTAAAACTGTTTTTTTTTTTAATTTTGTGAAGTATGAATAGATACTTAATTTATAATTATGGCTGTTGTATTTTCACTATGAAAAAAAGATTTATCGCCCATTTCTAGCAAATAAGAAATTGTCCAAAGAAGCGAAGCTAGCAGTCCACAATGGAGTGCTTATACCAACCCTGATGTATGGCAGTTAGGCATGGAACTGGCAGAGGAAGGATGAAAGTAAACTGAATGCTGTGGAAATGAGATCTTTGAGACGGATGTGCGGTAAAACCATGTATGACCGTATTACAAATGTGGATATCCGGAAAGAATGCAAGGCTGATATGAGCATAATGGATAGGATCAAAAAGGGACGCTTAGATGGTTTGGGCATGTAGAGCGAATGAACGAAGAAAGGAGCGTGAAAAGAATATATGATGCGAAAGTGAATGGAAGAAGAAGTCGAGGACGCCCGAGAAAGACATGGCACGATCAAATAAATCAAATACTTGAATCGGGTCATGTGAAGAGTCAGAATAACAGAAGAGTATGTAAGAGGCGATGTATGAATGTAAATGAAGCAAGAAGTGTGTTCCAAGACAAGGTTGTATGGCGGTCCGTCCTCTCTGCCTACCCCTGCAGGGAAACGGCGTGACGGTTAGTTAGTTAGTTAGGTACATTGTATTAAAGATATCAATCAGTCGTATTATGTGTCAAAACTCTGCGAAAACGATTTTCACACCGGCATATTTTGTGAGACAATTGGGTAATAATTTTCAAACACATTTAATTTAGAATTCCTCGTTGAAACCCCAAGAATAATCGTGACGATAATCACTCTTCGTATGTAAATGATTGCATATTTAGCCGAAAACAAGAGGCGGTGATTAGTTATGCTCGTGGCCATCTGCCTCAGCCGGGGCCTGGAGCGTTCACTTGTTTGAGATGCAAATCCTACGAGCGAAAGCCTTCGGTGTCAGCCGGGACCGTGTTTGAATAGACAATATTCAATTATATTACGAGTAGTGTCGCAATATGACTAATATTATCGGGGCTAGTTGTGATTGATTTTCTGACACAAACACTCCAACGACTTATTGTTTTTCAATGTAGAAAAATTACTAAATATTATCAGTCGTTGCTCTGGATGTGGATACGGCAAATATAACCCTGTTTTTTTAGTTTTATTTATTTTATATTGTTACTAATCAAATTAGTATCTAATTATAATTCACACTCTTTTTTGACTTTACAATATTTTATGTTATTTTTTTAAAGAAAGACAAACATTCCCGGGTTACGAATAACATGACAATATTTTAAAAACTCATACTTCCATCATAACAAGCGGAAGATGTTGCTTGTGCAATGATGGAGGACTTAGCCAGCAGAGGAATTGAAATCACGACGCCCGGATGGGAATCCGACGCGTTGTCCACTCAGCTACCGACAGGTCTTAGAATAACTAACATTCTACTTGATATTAATTATGTATTTTAAATGGTTTTTACAGGCTGTTTTTAATTTATTACTTGGCATAATATGGATGGTTTCCGGCAGAGCAGTATAACATTTCATCCCTTTATAAAGTAAGCTATTTTGTGTATAAGTTTTATTTATTTTTGATAGTTTGTTTCTAGGCGTGTCCCTGTGTTAGTCAGTAAGTACGTGCAAAAAATAATAATAACAGACTGATGCTAGATTGAGGACTTTACTGTTATAAGTATCCAAAATACCTGGAATTTATACATTTTATTTTGCAAATAAATTTACACAAATACATTGCAAAACCGATAAAAACATACACACAACAAATATAGCAAACATCATTATACAAGATGTATGTAAAAACGGCGAGAAAAATTATTTAAATTTTAAAAAAATGTTTTCAAGTAAGTACATAATATAGTTAAAACTAAATAGCTGTTCGTGCTCAAATTTGTTGTAGTTCATGTGGAAAATATCCACATTTCCTGTGAGGAAGTTAATTAACCTAGTAAGTCTTATCAGAAGCATCCTCATTTGTACGTTAGTTCTGCACCTGGGAAGATTCAGAAGCTTGTAGATTGAATATCTTATTGAAAGAGATCATATTTTCAATAAAAGCACCGGTGCTCATATTCTTCTAGACAAAAATGGTCATGGCAACAGATTAAATAATTCAGAAGCATTCGAAATAAGGAAAGCTATTAAAATTAAAAGTCATATTCTTAATAATCCGTTAAATTTGTCCAGTAGTCAAATATTAGGTATACTCGTATTTCCTGTAAACTAAAAAAAACTCATTATTCTTTAATCCCCTTCTCAGTTGACGTTTTACCTCTTTCAATTAATAGTATCTGTTTCTACGAAATGTTAATACAAAAACGACTAAATTATCTCAACACATTTGAAAATGATTAAAAATCGAGGGTGTAAAACACTTTACGGGGAGTGTTTCTATTTTTGTACACTCTAAATCAAGATTGATTGACAGGTATATAAATAGCAGCGGTAAATAAATCTCCGGCAAAACATTTGATAATTGACAGTGATGTTGACTGCTTTCACGTCGGACTTTTATTCATCGGTCGTAATTACCGACCCATTTCCCTGTACCCCGTAGCGTCGGCGTCGCCGTCGGTCGCAGACCACGTCGGGTCCAGAGACAATTCCCCGTCGTCGTTATTTACAATGGCCGCCGGTCGCCATATTGTTTTCATTTATGGCGGGAAACAAACCCCAGTGGAGACGTGGACAAGTAATTATTATAATAAATCACGGAACTAATAAAATTTTAATTATCACTTTGTTTTGCGAAACAATTTTCCCAGCGGATGCGATGATCATAATAATAATTAGCAGTTGGAGCCAAGGTTATTATTTTTTACGACATGGTTAGTATTATTCACAAAGTTCTGCAAATCATTATTTTCTTACACAAGGGTGTTTTGAATATACTTTTGTACTCATTTTGTTCAAATTTTAAATAACTGTGATTTTGTTTATTTTTTTCCCCTCAGTACACCGTAAACGAGTTTAATAGAAATTGTGATTTTTTCCTTTCTAAAATTCATTTAATATTAGATAATAGGCAAACAAAAAGTCAACTTTTAAAATTGATTAAAATTATTTTTATAGAAAATTCGAAAGTTAAATAACATAAACTTTATATCTTTGCATTTTAAAATCCACTTTAAATAATTAGAATTTTCTAGATTTTCTACGTCAGATTCTTAATACGATGATAATCCTATGTTAGCTTTCTTATAGCCATTACTTTTCTTACCACATCGTGAATTTAAAGTGTTCAAATCATGCATATGATATCATGCTGTATTGTGCAGTATTTTTGTATTTGTTTAAATCTGTTATTATGGGTATGAAAGCAATTTAGATTTTAAAACTTAAAGGATGATGCATTGTTAAGTTTTTTGTTAGTATTTTTAAGTGGGTTTCTTTTTTAAGGGGTTTGTGTGTGTATTACTTTTTACCCATTCTCTTAACTGCTTGTGCTATTTTAACCAATTGATTCCTATAAATAATTAAATATTGCAAAAAAGATTAAAGTTCATTAAGTACGAGGGTCATCCAGAAAGTAAGGTTATAAGGGCTCCCGAAGCTGGAGGATTTTTTATTTGTTTCAAAATTGGCACGCCTGGCGTGTAGGAGATCCTATCGGTCAGTTTCTTTGGTCCCGTGTGTTTGTCAGCCATTATGTTCAGTCACAGTAAATTCTTCCGATGAAGAGGCCTTCGCGCGCTCCTGTCACCTCCCGTCCATGCGAGGTTTGTTTTTTGACTTTGCAAAACAATACCGCCATGAATGTCCATTGGAAAATCATGGAAGCTTATGGTAGTGATGTGATGAGTCGACAACATATCACGAAGTGGGTTAGGTTGATCAGAGAAGGCCGTACTAATACTCACGACGAGGCAACGAGTGAGAGACCATCAGTGCTTTCTGGAGGGTCCTTTTGGTGGATTTTATGCCTAAAAGGACTACCATTAATGCAAAAACTTACTACAATACGCAGAATGAGAATATTGACACGGAGAGTCAGCCTCCTGTATGACAACGCCAGGCTCCACACCGCGTGAATTTCACAGGAGCTGCTGACATCGTTTGGATGGGATATTGTCACCCTATTCACCCGCCTTCGAACTAACATTTTTTCACTAAACTAAAGGGGTTTTTGAGGGGGAAACGTTTTTTCAACGATCAGGAGGTCGAATAAGTGGCTGAAAGAGCTGGCAGCGGAGGTCTATGTGGCATACAAAAGCTGGTGCCCCGACAAAATATCTCAATCTCGACGACAATTACGTTGAAAAATAGTTTAATATATTTGTAAAGTATCCTGTGAATTTCAATTAAATACAAGCATTTTTCGATTCTACATAAATTTTGTAACCTTACTTTCTGGATGACCCTCGTGATTTTGAATCGAAAATTGTGCAATGAAATGACGACAATGCAATTCGCAAAAATCCTTGAAACTCAAACAAAACTACGCATCCCTTACGCCGGTAGTGATAAAAAATATTTTTTCACTTGATGCTGGTCGCTTCTCTCGGTTTATGCGAGAAAAAAATGTATCTTGTGACAAAAATATAGAAAATATTTTCTTTCAGTGTCTAAAATAGTTCATTTTCTACATTATAAAATAAAAGCTAATCCGAAAAAAGGTTTGTAAGTAGCAGCTTTTACACTTCAAATCATTTCTACAGGCCCGAAACTAGATTTTTTCTAGACTTGACACCAAGTCAAAGGAAAGGTCAAAATGTATTCAACTCGCTGTATTTAATAAAAACATCTATAATATTTCCAGGCGATAATATAATCTTCCGCATATGGTCGCCGCAAAGGCAAAGAGGCTGAAGCGCTATTTTGAGTTTACACCAGAGCACGTATTTTTTTTTTTACAATAAAATTCATATGTCTTTAGTGCCTGGTTGGATTTTGAAAAAAAATTGACTCGGTACCTCAATGCTCTCACCAAGTTACTTTAAGCTTTAAAAATCCCAAGCTTGTGTCACTTGAGTCAAGCCTTCTCTCAAATAGTAAATATATTTTAAATGGCTGAATGGCCACAAGTCTTCAAAATAAAACGAAAGTCAAAGCATTCGACGCAGAAAAATTGATTAAAACCGCAGATTTAACTTATTTTTCACCAAAGTGTCGCATCAGCCATTTTGCCTTTTCAGCGACGATATTTTTTGACTATGAGAATATTACCATAAAATAAAATAGCATTTTAAACGAGCACTGTATTTTTTCAAACTGATATTTTAGACTTCAAGTATTTTTAGAGAATACCAACTGTTTAAAAACGCATGGATAAATTATTAATTCCGCCACATAACATTTATATCAAAACATTTATCACCAAAAGTAGGCAGAGAAATAAAAATCCTAGGCGCCGCTTTTACATTTCACTAAATGAGAATACGACACGTCGCATATTAAACGGCCCGCCCCCATCGCGGAACGATACATAATCAAAGTCAGCCGAGTCCACTGGGATTAGAAATCCCCGTACAAACGTCGGCGACACGACGCCTGGCGGTAGAAATAGAAATGACAAACTGATCTTACCGTTCTGAGGTGGAACTGATTTTATATCTTTGGATAGTTTTGTCACGTGAGATTGTTTGCATGATATGAATTAATATGAATCTATTTCGATATTATAATGTATAAATCAAAATGAAACATGAATATTTATCGTCTCGTGTATTTTTATTTAATTCATATGTGTCATAACACATTTAATGTATGTAAAATAATACATAGTACATTTGCGGCACGTTTTTTAGTATCGCCCTGGTGAAAGATAACCATTCAGAATTGAAAAGTTGCTTGAAATGGCTTAAGTCGTCTTTGGTGACCAAATCTGAATAACCAGGTACTTCCCAACTTTCCTTTTCCCCATTTCCTTCCTCTCCCTCTTCCTCTTCCATCTTCAGCCTCACAACATACCCCGATTGGGGATGCCATAGTCTCACTGGCTCTAGACGGTTGGGAGCAGTTAGGGGTCTTGTGATGAATTTAATTTTCGATAAATCTCCATGCTTGTTTTGACAAATGACTTAAATTCTATTTAATATGAGCGCTGAAGATAGTAAAAGAGGGATAAAAGACAAAAAAACATCATTTTGAAGTACCTGGCTATTCAGATTTTAATAAATTACGGAGATTAGAACTCGGAACCTTTATTTTATAGAAAACAGCTGATGGATGGATATATAAATAAATGCCAAATATTGGAATAATTTATATTAGATATTTATGGTTTTCCAGAAGTTTCAAGCTCGTAAGCTTGTTTAAAATGAATTTGGGACAGTAATGCGCTGTTTCCGGATAGAGCAGATTTCTAAGGTTCGATTCTCGGTCACATTCAATTTTTTGTTATATTTTGTGTCTTTTTCGTTTTTTTAAGATTATTAATTTTCTTTCAATAATTTTTATTTTATCATTTATAATTTTTTTTTAAACTATTTTAGGTTAGTCTGTTCAAAAATGGGACAAGATTTATACATCGCAGTTAAAAAATATATTGTAATTGGATGCCTGTTGTTTATTTGACCCATGAAAAAATATATATATCTATTGAAGTAGAAAAAAGATATGGTGCGGTCATGAAATTTCAAGATTTTCGGGTAACGCAAATGATCTAAGCCAAATTATTTTAATCAAGAGCTATGTAGACTAAATATCACATACGCATCTAACACATCAACATGATTATTATTATTATCGATTAAAATGCCGTTTTTTTTTAATTTTTTTTATTAAGAATTTTTGTTTAGGTACTTTTATTATTCTTTATTGTGTGTATTACAACTTTTATTTTATCATTATTACTCTGTATTATTATCAATTATGGAAGATATTGCATTGCACTACTCCTGCATACCTTCTGGAATAAAACTTTATTATTATTAAATTATTTTTTTTCCTTTTTAAATTTGTGTCAAATTCCTGTAATTTTTTTTAAGAAAATGATTTTTACGTACAATCATCTTTAGTAAGATATATATTATATTAAGCTAAATGGTGTAGCAGGATACAATTCCGCGGTAGATTGCAAATTACCTAAACGAAAAACAAAGGAACAAAAACATTTTGCTTTCGTTTGACAATAATTTGTCAAAGCGAATGAAATTCGGCAGTCATCATGTTTCATTCCGAGCTTTTGCCGGTATTGAAATCCTTTCTGAATTTCAGGGTGCCTAGAAATGGAAAACAATTTTTCATTTTTTTTAAATAATTAAGTCAAGTTTAATAATGTTATAAACTCAGAACAACAATATACAGGATAATATCAAGATTGTTGATTTTTTCTTTACTCGGGCGTGGCTAGGACACTAGGCATAGACATACTTTTTTACATCCATTCGTAGCACTTGTCGACATAATATTTCGTTTATTTGTTTAACCACTTTTTCACAATATTTTTTTCAACAAAAATATAGGATATAGCCTAAAAAACCATTGAGTTATATCACATAACGAAACGTAGTGGGCGGAGTCACCGGAGACACGGGCGACGGAAAACACGCTCACATACCTAAAAGTGGTGCGTTATTTTGTGATAACTTGTCTTGTTTTTTTTTTCTCTCACGGTGTACGACGTAAAACCTAAAATAATAAATATTTGAAATAACCGTAAATTTGTATAGGTTTGGTTAAAATATTTAGCTCTCTCTCCATATATATTCTTACTCTAAGGTTATAATAATAATAATAATATTTAAATTTTATTCCAGAAGTTGTTATAAATAAGTTCAGCTAGCATTTAGTTTTAATTTTTATTGTTTCAGCTGTTTCTGCAATCAAAGCCACTTTCAAACTGCCTTATCAATGGCTATGAATATAGAAACAGCTGTTATAATATTTTAAAAATTAAAAACTAATAGACATTAAGTGATCGTTATTAAATTTGATGAAAATTTTAATCATTATAAATATATATACGGAGCTCTACAAATTAAAAACGAAAATTTTCTAAAATGTTTAGAAAACGATACAATTATTTTAATTAAAGGCTTCATCAAATCAGGGATGATTTAAAAAAATAAATCTTTAGGCCTTTTAGAAGATGCATATCAAAACACATTCAAGGGGCAATTTATTAATATTGTCTATCACGCTTACATCAGTCTTGCATTTTTTGCGGATCTCAACATTTGTAATAGGTCATCCATGGTTTAACCACCAATAAGTCTCAGGAATCTCATTGGCTCAGTTAAATTATTCTATGTGATTTTTATACAAGATTCACATTTGCCTGAAGCCTTAGTTAGACTGGATTCTTCAAATAAGTTTAAATTGTGACACTTTCTTGCCCACTTTCCAATGGGCAGGGAAGGGAGATTGAGAAGAGGGAGGTTGGGATGATTTAGACCAATTCCTGATGTTATGCTGGCTGTAGGGGTGAAAAAAAGCTTGTTACACTTAACTATATTATGACAAGTGATTTAAATACCAGCCCCAGTCGGAATGGAGGACAACATCTAGAATGAGATAATCCATACTACTAAATAGCAGTTAAAATCCTAAGATGAGGTCTGGCAAATACTCGATGTAGATAAAAACTCACTGAGAAAGCTAATAGGAGTTTTAACTGAATACTGTCACCTAAGGAAATAAACACATCTATTAGGAGTGGAATACATCAAGAGCCATAAAAATGGTGAAGAAGACCAAGAAACACTAAGTCATCTATGGGGCCACCGGCCAATGTTCCATAAAGGGTTGGAGAAAAGAATTAGATACCTGCAGAGGTAAATACCATGTCGGATACCCAGAAGACATCACCAAACACCCAATAACAATCTCAGTGACCTTTATCAGAAACTGGGGTACTATGAAAGCAGTAATTTAAGATATGGGAGATATCACAGTATGCCTATGGCCTGAGTGCTTACGGGAGCTGTGTAGACCGTTTCAGAATCTTTGGTATAATCTATATATTTTGTTTGTTTGCCTTAGCAAAAACACTCCACCAACTTCTGACATCATGAATTTTGCACACAAACTCTTCTGTCTGATCTTTTTCAACATAACTATTTTCAATTGGCAAAATTTATTTATTTTTATATTAACGGACCATTGAACCATTACAAAAATACATAACACGATATGAGAAAAATGAACAACA
This sequence comes from Drusus annulatus, assembly GCA_022651775.1. Lineage (NCBI taxonomy): Eukaryota > Metazoa > Arthropoda > Insecta > Trichoptera > Limnephilidae > Drusus > Drusus annulatus. The sequence goes on along the minus strand of JAGWCC010000317.1, from coordinate 401,131 downwards.
GAGAAACAACAGCATATACAAAATATTTGAATGAAGCAATGACAAAAATTGGGCAAAAATATACATTTCATAGAACATTTAAGAGCCTAAACAAGATTTTGGTAGAATCAATGATGATAGACATAATGAATTGTAAATATCATCTGTATTATGAAAAAAAAAAAATATATATTCATTGAACCGTAAAAACTGCGCTTCCAACAGTAAATGTAGCTGGATGATTTTGAAAATTCGGCATATTTTCGTTTGGATATACGAGTACATAGAAAAATGATAAAAAACTTAAATGCTTTGAATTTATGTTCTTATAGAAACGAAACTTTTTCTCAAATATTTAAATAATAATAAAAATCTAAAACACAAATATGAAACAGAAAAAATCCAGAAACTAGCAAAAAACAATGGTCATGACCGAGGCTCGAACTCGGAACCTCTACTCTATGCGGGAGTAACCTCAAGAGACCTCACAAGAAGGCGGCATTTTTAAACGATCTCATACTTATATTGAAAATTATTAATATTTGAATGACTTCCGATTTTAGGCTGCCATCTTTTGATGGTATAAAACTTTGTCTAACTGCGCAATATCTATTTGTGAATGATGAAGGCACAAATGAAACTCGAAAATCAAAATTTCTCAACACCCTGCGGAATACAGACAAGAGGATCCCTATTTTATTTGTCGTTCCAGTACTGGGCGCTTGAATATTTAATATCGATCCCTTTTCCCTCCTCTGTGACCGTTTTGCCGTTTTATCGAACTGTTGTGAAAGTTTCCAAACTCCCTCGGCGATTGTAATTTCGTATTGCAATATAAAATCCGGCGAACTTATCGAATAAAAAAAAAGATTGTTCGGCCATCAACAAATAAAACTGTCTTCGAAGCGGTGGTCGTGATGTTTCAGTTATATTTTGAAGATCAAGTCGGGGTACATAGCAACTCTCAAATATATTAATAATGAAAATGAAAAAACAACTTTGTATAAGACCACAGATTTAATTTTAATTTTTATCCGACCGATCTTGCTCACAAAAAGTCTGCGGTTATATATACATACAGAAGGAGTAAAATAAAATAAGAAAACAATGAAAAAACAATTGAATAACATTTAAAATTATAACATAGGAATAGAGAGAAAGAAACAGATAATGCGAAATGAAAGAGGCAAAACGTCAACTAAGAAAGTGATTTAAGAATTATAAATTTTTTTATGAGCTTACAAGAAATATACATAATGTTGGACTACTGGACAAATTAAACTGATTATTAAGAATGAGACTATTAATTTTAATGGCTTCCTTTATTTCTAGTGCTTCTAAATTATTTAATCTGTTGCCATGACCATTTTTATGGAGAATATAAGCACCAGTGCTTTTATTTTTATACAATTGGAGTGTGTGTCAAGACAGAGTTGTATGGCGGTCCGTCCTCTCTGCCTACCCCTGCGGAGAAGCGGCATGATGGTTAGTTAATTAGTTATTTGATTTTCATTAAAAATGCCAAACCACATAGTGATAGCTTTCTACTAAAAAATAAATAAAAAAATACTTAATTATTTTTGCTAAATCTCGTTTTTATGTATTATGTGAACATTCGGTTAGTGGTTTACCAACCTGATTATTACATGTTTATTTATCCATACTTGGATAATTTATATAGCGCACTTTATTGTAAAATTTCATCTCAAGGGCGCTTTATCCATGACTTGTAAGATTTTATTTATTTATTTATAATATTTTTTGAAGAAATATAAAGATTCCCGGATTACGAGTAAACTGACAACATTTGAAAAACTCCTACTGTCATCATTATAAGCGGAATATGATGCTTGTGCAATGATGACGATTGAACCTACGACGCCCGACGCGTTTGTCCACTCTGCTACTAACCGGTCAAAGTATAAATATTCAGTATCGCATGCTAGTAAGCCTGTTGGATGGTTTTATTTCGTAGAATAATTCATTGTACACCACTTTCATATCCAAATAATCCAGATTTTACATTTGAAAATCCAAAAACTGATTCACTCCGAATTATTCAGATTACAATCCCTATCAGGAATTACTTGAGAAGGCTAAAATATCGCTAGATTAGAAGTATGTGATTATATACTCAATATAGCCACGATAGCCATCGTATTCCCTGTACAGAAGTACAAGTGATATTACTGTCTATCGGTATCATCGGAATATTGCTGTTTTGCATTCCCCAATTAGCATGCTACATTTGGCACGAGGAACAATAATATCAATGTTTGGAATATGCGGTTGCGCGTTGCATTACTGTTAGCCGATGCTATTGGCACGCCTGAGTGGCATAACCTCAATAAATTTCTGGTTATTGGTGTATAAATTTGACTATAAAATTTACATAAAACAAGTTTATGGGTAATAATACTTTGTTTTATGAAATTCTTCAACATGACAAACTGTTATTTATTTAACAGATATAAAAAATGAGAGACAACTTTACAAAAAATATGTAATAATTTATCATAAGTAACGCTTAAACTGTCACATATTGACTAATATGGATATAGTATAGGCGCATTATTTTTTTTCTTTAATTATGTTTTTTTTCTTCTTTATCTATTTTATGAAAATCTGATTACAAAAGTTGGGGTATTTTGAACTTTCGTCAAATTTGACATCGTCACATTTGACATCGTCACGTTTGACATCGTCACATTTGACATCGTCACATTTCACATCGTCACATTTCACATCGTCACATTTGACGGGTTTGAAGGGTTAAAATTGCTTTTGTAGTAATTAAGCTCTGAATAATAAGTATTATTCTTCACCAGAAGAATAAGTTTGATTGCTAGGTGAAGGCCATCCCAAGAATTCACATTTAAGCCATTTTTCTAAGGTTAACGAAGATCACAACACGAAATCTCTTGGCCACTTCATTCCAGAAAGGCAAGGATACTGCAAGAAAAATCTTAAAAAAAGGACTTCTCAGTCTGAAAAGGCTAAACGGCTAAGGTGACACTTTGGTCAAAAATTAGTTTTTTTTTAAATAATGTTAAACATTCCTAAGTTACGAATAACCTGATAATATTTGAAATCTCCTACTACTATCATAATAACCGAAAAATGTTGCTTGTGCAATGAAGGACTAAGCCAACAGAGGAATTGAACCCACGACGCCCGGATTTACTCAGCTACCGACCGGTGAAAATAAATCTGTTAAATATTCAGTTTTGATCAGTTTTTTTATTCTGAATCGAATGCTTTGACTCTCGTTTGATTCTAAAGACTTTAGTGGCGCTTCAGCCATTTAAAATATATTTAGCCTTTGAGAGAAGGCTCGACTCAAGCGACACAAGTTTGGGACTTTTTTTAGCTTCTTGTCGTTTCGGGTGACTCAGTGAGAGCATTAAATTACCTGAGTTAACGTTTTTTTTTCAAAATTCAACCAGGTACTGAAGACTTATGAATTTCGTTGAAAAAATAAATTAGAGTGCTCTGGTGTAAACTTCCCAAAATGGCGCTTCAGCTCTTTTGCTTTTCCGGTGACCATATAATGATAGATTTGTAAGATAGACAAATACGACCAAAATCAATAGCATTTTTAAGATGAAAACACGGGACGTATAAATTTTACCAATACTACAAAGAGACAGATTTGTGGATGGAATACTTTACGCTGTGGATGTCGAACTATAAATAATGAATGTAGGTACTAACAAAACTTTGAAAGCACTGGCCCCAAAAATATAAAAAGCACAGCATTTCGTCTCGTCTTTACGGAATACGTTAGAAATAATAAATGAGTAGTAGAAAATCCAATACTTGCATAAATAAAGCAAAGCTTTTGTGCTTTGTCGCCGGGGATAAATATCCAAGAGGGTTTCTGGAAACTCAAACAAAACTAAATTTTGAATTTAACCGGTGACATAAAGCTCCGAATGAGCCACTTGCGTTATGATTTTTTAATTTATTTTTTCGGTTTTGAAAAAGTTATAGTATTTTATTAAGCTTTTTGTCGTATTTTTAAAGAAGCAGTTATTTATTAAAACAATATATATTAAATGAATAAAAGATTTTTAAAAATACCTTCGAAATTTAAGCGATTTTTTTAAGTGAAAAGTATTCTACTTGTCTATTTCCTGGGCTACGAATAACTTGACAATATTTGAAAAACTCTAATTACCATCATAATAAGCGGAAGATGTTGCTTGTGCAGTGATGGAGGATTTAGCTAGCAGAGGAATTGAATCCACGACGCCCGGATGGGAATCCGACGCGTTTTGCCACTCAGCTTCTAACCGGTGTTCAAAAACATTTTGAAATTAAAGCTTTCACGATAATAAAAGTTGACTTTCAAATGACGTTAGCGAAATTGAGTAACATTTATTTAAAAAAATTAAACTAATTATAAAAGGGAAAGTAAATAAGCGATAGTAAATAAGTAATTAATGATTAAAATGAAATTAATACTACATTTATATAAACTTGTAAGTTTAAAGGTACTCTGGGGAATTTATTATATCTACGTCAGAGATGAAAAATATTGGTTCCATATCATGTTAAATATTAACTAACTAAAAACAAAGTTATAAAGGTTTGAAAATCTTAAATTCATTTTAAATTGGACTTCGACCACTAATCAAAAGTTTCAAGATTTGAAATAATTAACGAAAATTTTATAATTTCGTTAAACCTCTGCGCAAGCTAAAATTGTAAAATACGTCGTTAGCTTCAAAATATAAGACATTAAATAATTATCTTAAAGTGATATCACGGGCTAAAACAAGAATTTGTTTAATTTAATAAAAAAGGTATTTTGATCATTTACAGTATTTCCGTATTATGAATAGAAAATTTCCACGTGCTATCATAGCCATTTGAAAATTTACGTAATAAACTAACTAAGTTATAAAAATCACGCCGTTTCCTCGCAAGGGTAGGTATATAAAGCCACCTCACAATGCCCTAACACACACTCCTTGCCTCATTCAAATGTATACATCGTACCTAGAGTGGTAGATACTCTCAGTATCGCCCTGGTGAAAGACCACCATTCAGGATCAGAACGTTGCTTAAAATGGCTTTAGCCGTGTTTGGTGACCAGATCTAAAAAACCAAGTACTCCCAACCTTCCTCTTCCCCATCTCCTCCCCCTCCACTACCTTAAGCCTCACAACATTTCTCAAATAAAACAATAAGTAAAATTTTGCATGATATGGCTTTAGACGTGTTTGGTGACCAGATGTAAAAAAAAACAAGTACTCCCAACCTTCCTCTTCCCCATCTCCTCCCCTTCCACTACCTTGAGCCTCACAACATTACTCAAATAAAACAATAAGTAAAATTTTGTTTTAAATGGCTTTAGACGTGTTTGGTGACCAGATCTAAAAAAACCAAGTACTCCCAACCTTCCTCTTCCCCATCTCCTCCCCCTCCACTACCTTAAGCCTTACAACATATCTCAAATAATACAATAAGTAAAGTTTTGCTTGAAATGACTTTAGCCATCTTTGGTGACCATATTTTTACATTTAAGTACCTCCCAAACCGTGTTTTTCCCCATCGTCTTTCCTTCCAAGCTTCAGCCTCACAAAATACCCCAATAGGAGTTGCTATAGTTCCACTGGCTCCAAACAGATGGGAGCAGTTGGGACTCTTGTGCGGTATTTAACATTAAAAACACGTATTTTTCTATTATTCTGACTCTTGATATGACTAGACTAAAGTATTTGATTCACTCGATCATTCCATGTCGTCCTGGAGCGTCCCCGACTTTTCTTACGATTCATATTTTCTCCCAACAACCCTCTATTTATGCAAGAGGCTCATTAAATCTCCGAATTCGCTGGAACATGACATTACAGTATATAAGTTGGTTTAATTGTGAAGCTCGGTACAAAGCCCCCAAACATTAACGCAGATAGTTTATTGTTTATCTTGGGCTAAAACCGTTCCAGCGGATTTAATATTGTGCGTGAGTTAATATGGCAGTTAATAATACGGTTAATATCCCAGAACTAAAGTCTATTGTTTCTGAACTTTCATATTTGAGATAGCTAATATAATTTTATGTGATATTTCTATGGGGAAGCTACTTTTTGGAGAAAGCAATATACAGAGAAATAACATAATATCGTACGCGTCTAATTTTGGCAATATGCTTTATAACTTTGCCGTAAAATTGATTTTGAGGTAATTTGAATTGCACTAAATAAATCCAAAAAATTCTCAAAGTCCGTTACAATATAAGTTATTTAATGCGTTAAATACACAAGTGCGATGTTGACGCAACCACCCTATTTAATGCTTTAGGCTTTAGGCTTTAGGCCGAGAAACAAGTGATTATTCACATGATAAAATTGAACAAACGTTATAAATTTCTTTATTAGAAAAACGTGGGAAGAACTTTGATTTGATTTAATTTTTTAAAATAATTAATTGTATTATTAACTCACCTTTTTTGTTCCAACTCATCCAGATGAACATTCCTTGCAGTAAACTTAGAAACAACGATCGCTGTTCCTTAATTATCACTCTACTAATTATGGGTATCATTCTCTACTGTCCAGAATGTTGAGACTTGTTAACGCAAGTCATGGTCTTAAAGTTTTTGGAACCAGTCTAAATGATTTTTGTCACACTCGACGACTCTACCAAAACCTTTTTAAAACTTTGACTTGAATTTTCATTCAAATGTATATTTTTGTTTTGCTTCATTAAAATATTATGTGTGTTCTGTTTTTTCTCTGTTGCTCTTTTTCCCATTTCGTGTTATGTATTATTTGTAATTGGACACTGGTCCGCTAGTATAAAAGTGAATAAATAATTAATACAAAACTGGGCTACATTCATTCTCTGTTATTATTATTACTAACATAATATCCAGAGCAGCCTTCTTGATCCGTTATTCTTTATGACAATAATCTTTGAAAAATACAATTTTTTATGTTCAACATCATCGACTCAACCAAAACCTTGTTCAGGTTTTGACCTGAATGTTGCATAAAATGTGTATTTTTGTCATTGCTTTATTAACGTATTATGCATGTGCTATTCTTTCTCTGTTGCATTTTTTTCTCATCTCATGATGTAATTGGACAATGGTCCGTTAATATAAAAATAAAATATACCAAAAAGGTTCCAACTACTATTATTCAATATCAGGCAGTGGAACATTGGCATCCTCCCTTAGGGATTTTAAGGCGGAGGAAATGTGGAAATAAATGATTTAGGGGAGAGGTGGTTTGAAGAACTACTTAGTTATTTAGTTCAATTAATGTGTCTATTTCAAGCAATGTTTCAATTCTGAATGGTATTATTTCATCAGAGTGACATGGGAACCATTCTCCTCACTCTGGTGAGTGAGTTAAAATATAGGCAGTAGATTCTAAGTAATAAAATTTTAAAAAATCAATACATGTGAGACCGGTTAGCAGTTGAGTGGCAAACGCATCGGATTCCCACCCGGGTGTCATGGGTTAAATTCCTCTGCTAGATTAGTCGTCTATCATTGCACAAGTACAAAATTTTGCTTATTATGATGGCAATAGGAGTTTTTCAAATATCGTCAGGTTATTCGTAACCCGGGAATCTTTGTCTTTCTTTAATTTTTTTTTTTATATCATGGACAAAGCGTGTTTGAGGTAGTATTTTATAAAAATGGCACTCTATAAATTAGCCAATTATAGAAAAATAAACATTTGATAATCAGCTTGGTAAACCACTAGCCGAATGTTCACAAAAACCAGAGAAGTAGTACAAATATTCAAGATATATATATATTTATTTTCAGAAATTATTTAGAAAGCAATATTTTATGGTTGGACATGCTTAATGAAAATGGAATAATAACTTTGTATAAAAAAATAAGTAATACAAACACCGGTGCTCATACTCTCCATATAAAAATGGTCATAGTAACAGATTACACAATGTAAAATCACTAGAAATAAAAAAGCCATTAAAATGAATAGTCATATGTTTGTCTTTCATTGAAAAAAAAAACATTTTTACCGCCCGCATCCACAAACCGAGGGATTTCAACCAGAAACCTTTAGGTCCAGAGCAAAGAATCATACCGGTCAGACAATAAATTCGCACGAACATAGTCAGGAGGCTTGGCATGATAAAACTATATCTCCTAAAGCCTCTGTGTTTATTTATAATTCCACTTGACAAAAGTAGATACATATTTAATTTACTTATTCTACTCTTTGTCTTGTATTATTTCATTCCACAAAGGTCGGAACCCCTTGATCTCATTCAAGCCCTTGAATGCCCACGATGCCTCAACCTTCCTCAATCCCATTATTTTTTTTTTCCCCTTCTCATCCCCCTGTATTCCCGCGACGCAGTGGTAGTAATAAGTGGTTCCGGTCAATAGCACTCTTCTGCGCGGTATACATTAAAGATTTGATATTTTTTATTACTAAGATTTTCTTCGAAACGTTTCAAACGAATTGAAATCGATTCATCTCGAGTGTTTCTAAGATTCGTTAACATAATACAAAGAGTTTTGTATTTCATATATCGCTACTAAGTATGTGTACAGGTAACCTAGATCTAGCAACAGATGAAAAGTGGACTGTATAAAAAATGAGGACGTATATTTGGAATAAGTATATATGGAAATATATAAAATCTTTTTCTTTACGTAAATGCCAGCCGCTGTCATTTATCATTTTTCCATTTTTACACCCTAATGTATGGCGGTGAGGCATGGAACTGGCAGAGAAAATATGGAAGTAGACTGATTGCTGTAAAAATGACATCTCTGAAGCGTATGTGTGGTTAAATCATGTATGTATAAAGGTTTATCCAGCCCAGTCATCTAAAATAATTTTTCCCCAAAAAATGCCAACACACAAAACCTGGCAGAGTTCAAACCGGTCTTAAAAAACAAATTATTTAAAAATCGAATACAAAACGTTTCTTATTAAAATATAATTTCTTTAAAAACGTCCTTAATTTGCTTTGTTTCGGTTTTCTTCTCACTTGTACCCTTTCAAAAATAAATGTCCTTACTATTTAGTGACAACCGTATACTCATTGTAATAAAATATTTTTTGGTTTTTGTTATTTGTTATATGTACACTGTTTGCATCTTTAGAATCGTTTACTTATAATACTTAAATAGTAATGTTTTCAATACCAACATGTTAAATATTTTGAATCTAACTACCTTTTATTTGATTAAAAAAGGAACTCATACGTTTCATCTGAATTTTTATACCCTTAGCTTCTAGTAAATTGTTTTTTTTAAATCATGTTAATGTACACATGCACTGTTATACCCATATCTAAACCTTTTTCTCTCACGATTTATGATGACGATCATGATTTTAGATAGTTTTAATTTGTATACATATTATATATTATTTTGTCCTTGTTAGTTAGTTTTATTAGCTTAATTAATTTAGTATGAAGCGCACTTGCGGTGAAATATCACAAAACTGCGCTATATAAGTTCACTGTTATTATTATTATTTGTATGACTGTGTTAAAAATATGAAGATCCATAAGGAATACAAGGCTGATGTTAGCATAATGAATAAAATTAAAAAATAATGCTTATATGATGTGGGCATGTAGAGTAGATGAACGAAATAAGTAGTGTAAAGAATATTACAGGAAAGTGAATGGTAAAAAGAGGTTAGGGACGTCCGAGGAAGACATGGCACCGATCAAATTAATTAAAATTCTTGAGTCGAGCATGTCAAGTGTGAGAATAAAAGAAGAGTATGCATGTAAATAAAGTAAGAAGTGTGTTCCAAGATGGAGTTGTATGACAGTTCATCTTGTCTGCCTACCCTGGTGGGGAAATGTTTAGATAGATAATTAGATATTTGTAGTATACGCACTACGTTAGAAATATTTTTCTATAATTTGCCGGCGGATGAAAATTTCAGTAAATCATAATATCAAAATCTGAATTTTGATATTATTTTTAATTAATTAACAGATTCAAAAAACTGTATTTGTTATTAAATATATCCGGAAGGGGAATGTTGTGAAATACTTGGCTATCCAAATCTGGTCACCAAAAACGACAAAAGCCATTTCAAACAAATAATTTTCCTTAGTATCAACCATACACCTCGTAGCCATCTGTTATATTATTACACTTGCCTTTACCGGGTTTCAAAACCTCGACTTAAGCCCTAAGGCAAAGAGCCTACTGGCCTGCCAAAGAGGTTGTCAAAATTAAGAAAAACAATACAAAAAAAGTTTGTTAGTAAAAAAGTAAGTCAATATAAAATAAATCTATACTTTCACGTGTTCCAATTCCCGCTGGAAAGTTTGTACCTTACATTTAATACATAAACCTTAATAAATCAGCCACTTGATAATGAAAAGGGTATCAACACGCTCCTTGGGGAGGTCCTAATGGAAATGAAAAAATCGTTAAAAAGTAGCAGGGATGGAAACAAACGAGTGCAATTTTCCCGGGAGACGGGAAAATCGGAAACTGCCCTCGCCACTTTGCCCTCCTTTCTGTGCCACCCCGTTCAACTTCCCTCCCTCCCCCTTTCACCTCATTTCCATAGCCACCCCCAACCTACTTTCCACTACTACCTTTTATTACAGCCCCGTTCTTTTTTACTTCAACGGTGCCCAGGGACGGATCGGAAAAATTGAACAGGTTTCTTCACCTGTTTGCTGTTTGCTTATTATATGGTTTTTATTTTAAAATGTTTTGCCATTGGGGCAAATGAACATATTCACCGCAGACAATTTTCTAAAATCCACTTACGTACCAGCTAATTTCATCAGCACATTCTCGGTCAAAAGATAACATGTTCATCTACCTGGTTTCAGCCGAGATTTCAAAACAGTTTTTTAGAAATCTTTGCTTATTGAATAATTGATGGAAATTAAATAAATAACCCAACAAACGCCTCCTGTTTTCTGATACATGAATATGAATGTATATGATCAATTCAAAGTTTTGGTAGAGTCGTTAAAGAATGACAAAAATCATATGGACTAGTATCAAAAATTTCAAGACCATGGCTTGAATTAACAAATCTTGACATTTTGGACAGTGGAGAATGATACCCATAATTATTCGAGTGATGATTGAGGAACAGCAATTCATTCATTGTATTCTCCACCTGCTGTACCAATTTGCCCCTGGCAATTTACGAGTTCTCTAAAAAATGTTAAGTCTACAGTCCAAGGCCTAAGGCCATGGCTTATTATACCGGTGATGGCGATTTCCACCCTTTCTTCTTGCTGATACCTTGTTACTTGCTGCCTGGCAATTCTCTGCCGGAAAAGGGGGCGAAGGGTAGTTTAAAATGTCAGGGTGATGGACGAATCGTGTTAAAGTTCGCTAAACTTTTTCACGTCGTGTTGGAACGTTGATTTTACACAACTTACATACTTCTTTCTGCCACTTCACACCTTCACTCCAAACAATCCCAATGTATAAACAGGCTTGAGTTAGTAGAATAGGAATCCAGAGGATTTTTCTTTTTGTTTTTGTTTTCAGTAAATCTTGCACAAGAGTCCCAATTGCTCTGAACCGTCTAGAGCCATTGAGAATATGCCTTCCTTAATTGGAGTATGTTGTGAGGCTGAAAGTAGTGAAGAGTGGAAGGAGATAGGAAAGAGGAAGGTTAGGAAATACCTGACTATTCAGATCTGGTCATCAAACACAGAAACGTTTCAAGGAACGTTTCAATTCTGAATGGTAGTCTTTTACCAGGGTAATACTTAGTATCTACCACTCTGGAACGTGCCTAAAATATACTATCTATTATTTTATATGCATTTAAATGTTATGACATATATTAATTCCATAAAATGTATTTGCACGCGCCAGGTTTGAACTCGCGACCTATGGATTCGTAGGCCGTTCAACTAACTGTTTAATGAAACTTAAGTTGGAGGCTAAAAGTATTGGGGAGCGTAAGAAAAGTCGGGAGGTGGGGAGGTACCTGATCAACAAACACGGTTAAAGTCATTTCAAGCAAAATTTCAATTCAGAATGGTTGTCATTTCACCGGGGCGATAGTGGGAGTATCTTCCACTCTGGTTTATGTATAGCTTCATTATTACACCGGCAGTATATTATGCATTCTGGCCGTTAGAATTACGTCTTGACTGAATTATCAAACTTAATCATTTGGCGTATATTTTGAAAAAAAAGTCAATTTAAATATTACAAAATTATAAAATTAAAAGTAGTTAACTATCTATTTTAGAAAGAATAGCGATTAAGTAAGGGGAAATTAAACTTCTTGTAGTTTGCGTCTTCGGTGTAGAAGCGTAACTAAGTATAGAAACGATATGGGTCTCATTAATAATTAAACTAATTAATACGTTGATTGATTGATTGAAGTTCCCGGAGAAGCGAATAGTTCTTGAGATCGCGCCAGCTGCACGTCAATCATTCATAGTTTGACATTATTGAAATTCAGAGATTTCTCATCTAGATCAAACATAGTTTGCACCCTTAAAAAGACACACTACCTTCTCATGAATCAGCAAGGGGCTTTCAATTCGTTCATGCTCTATCGTACATATCGTCGCCGGAAAGGCAAAAAAGCTAAAGCGCCGTTCTGGGAAGTGTACACCAGAGCACTTTATTTTTTTATTGTTTCAGAATTAAATTCTTAAGTCTTCAGTACCTGGATGGATTTTGAAAAAAAAGTAAACTCAGGTAACTCAATGCTCTCCCTGAGCTACTCGAAGCGACAAAAAACTAAAAAAGTCCCATTCTGGTGTCGCTTGGGTCAACTGCCAAATAGTAAATATATGGCTGAAGGGCCACAAAAGTCTTCAAAATCAAACGTGAGTCAGAGCATTCCAAGCAGAAAAAAACTGATCAAAACCGTATATTCAACTCATTTATGACCAAAGTGTCGCTTAAGCTTTTATCCCTTTCCAGCGATGATATCTTCTTAAATTGTGGAAAAATACAATTATCCTTTATTTAAAAGTAAGTGAAGTCAAAATGTTAAGGAACATGAGATTTTACTCATTATGCAATCGTTGAAATAAAATTAAAATGCACGCTAACGTTAAACTCAGATTCAACGTGTTTATCGGCCCACTGTCGAGCGGTTGAATCTAAAACAACGTAACTCAAATAACTGATAAAAGGGGCGTAAAGTTGAGTTTTTTGTAGCAGGCTTAGAAGGAGTTTCTCCTCGAGGTGTACATTTTTAAAGGCGACTTAGAACTCCAAAAAACGAGGGATTTGCCCGAAATTCATATTTAAATTAATTCGGATAAATCTCCAACACAAATATTTAATCTTTTGGATGCACTTGAGGAGATGCAATCAATTAATATTTTAGACCGATACAGCTTGAAATTTTACAGAAAATCATTTTTTAACTATAACACAGGGGGTGAGGACCAGATAAAAAAAAAAATCTAAATGATGAATTGGTTTCTTCCTGAGATATTCATCGAAAAACATTTTCAATCATTGTAAGTGTAAGTATAAGTAAAAGTAAATTACATCTTTAGCTAAAAATACCTACATTTTAACATATTTTTATTCTTTATAGTGAATACCGCACAAGAGTCCCAACTCCAGCCAACCGTCTAGAGCCAGTGAGGCTATGGCATCCCCAATTGAGGTATGTTGTGAGGGTGAAGGTAGTGGGGAAAAGAAGTATATGGGGAAAACGAAGGTCGGAAAATACCTGTTTATTCAGATCTGGTCACTAAACATGGCTTTTTTTTACGTGAATACCGCACAAGTCTCAATTGCTCCCAACCGTCTAGAGCCAGTGTGACTATAGCATCCCCAATAGGGGTATGTTGTGAGGCTTAATGTAGTGGGTAGGGAAAGGAAATGAGGAAGGGGAAGTTTGTAAAGTACCTGGCTATTCAGATCTGCTCACCAAACACGGCTAAAGCCATTTCAAGCAACGTTTCAATTTTAAATGATGGTCTTTCACCAGGGCGATACTTAAAGTATACACCACTCTTTAAAGTGCCAAAAATATACTACATATTATTTTATATTAATTAAATGTATTATGACACATATTAATCAAATAAAAAATATAAGCGCACGCCGGACTTGAACCCGCGACCTCTGGATTTGTAGTCGAGCGTCTTACCACTCGACCACGGAAGCTGTCAAAATCTAAAAAAAATTTTAAAAAGCTGTCCAAGTGTCATGATGCCAGAGCTCACCGTTCGAGAGGTTTACCTAATTCAGAAAACAGATTTATTCTTAATTTCAAATTCAAAATGGGTGTTCTAACAAAATAACTTTTACAACTGAACGTAAATTTGAAAGCTCCCGAGTCAGTACATAATTAACATGAGCTTAATTTTCAAGAATGAAGAAAGCTTATTCTGCAAGAAAATTTTCTGATTGTCTCCCTGCAATCACATTCTTTAGATTATAAAAGGAGGCTTTAACAAATTTTCAAGAATAAAATATCATGAACGAGATGAAAACGGAATTTTTTAGTATATTGTGTAAAGCGGTGCTAAATTGGTATACATCTCCGAGATTTATTATTTGAGTTGATTTTTTACAGATACATTTTATGGTACAGTTGATTTACTTTCAAAATACTTTCTGTGACCTGTAAAAGTAACAAATTGAATTAGAGTGGAAGGTGAATAATTGTATCTCCGAGGTTTTTGAAAAATCTGCGCCAATCTCATTGTGCGGAAAGAGTCCCATTTATTTTTTAAACGGTAAACTATATCCAAGGTGAATACAAATCAGCTAACAACTGAACTCGGTTGTATTTTTAATTTATTTAGAAAATTTATAAAAGGTTTCCCTTGTATTCAAATTAGCTAGAATATTTCTGGGTTTAGATTTTGCAACATTTTTTTCCACCATACATTTTAGCTTATGTTGAGCAAAGAAAGAGCAATTAAATATTAGGTTCAATATTAAACCTTAGAATTTTTTACAACCTCCCATAAAAAATAACAGATAAAACATTTGTAGTATTGCTTAATAATAATAACAGTGAACTTATAAAGCGCAGTTTTGTAATATTTTACGTCAAGTGCGCTTCATACTAAATGAATTATGCTAATAAGACTAACTAACAAGGAGAAAATAAAATATAATATGTATAGAAATTAAAACTATCTAAAATCATCATCGTTATCATAAATCATGAGAAAAAAAGGTTCAGATATGGGTATAATAGTGCATGTGTACATCAACAGATTTAAAAAAAAACAATTTACTGTAAGCTAAGGGTATAAAAATTCAGATGAAATGTATGAATTCATATTAACATATTTGTCAAATCAAAGAAAATGAAATTAGATTGAGGATAGTTAATATGTTGGTACTAGAAACAATAATATTTAAGTATTATAAGTAAACGATTCTTAAAATGCAAACCGTGTAGATATAACATGTAACAAAAGAACAATAATTATTTTATGACAATGAGTATATGGTTTTTCAGTAGATAGTGAGAACATTAAGTTATAATGATAGAAGTAAAGAGAAAATCGAAGCAAAGCAAATTAGGAAAGTTTTTAAAGAAATTAAATTTTAATAAGTTGCTTGTATTATAATTTTTAACTTTTGGTAAATTGTTTTTTAATCTGTTGATGTACACACACGCACTGTTGTACCCACATTTGAATATTTTTACATGATTCATGATAACGATCAAGATTTTGGATAGTTTTTATTTGCACATATATCTGTTATACGAGTATATTAGTTTTTCGTTGTTATATTAGGTTAGGTAATTTAGTGTAAAGCACACTTAAGGTAAACTATCACCAAACTGCGCTAAATAAAATCAATGTTATCAAAATAAAACAGAAAATCTGTTATCTGAAGCAGCAAAAATACATAAACGTTGAGCTCTGGAATCATAAAATTGATACAACCGTTTGTTAATGGATGTTCTGACTGAACTATTTTTGTTCGCAAGATCATTTCCAACATAGAGTAGAGAGCTTTTGAATATTTATTGTAATATAAAAAAATAAGACAAGAAGCAATATTTCTAGTTGATTACCTTGACGGCCACTGTTGTCGATTAGTTAAGGCACTCGACTACAAATCTAGAGGTCGCACATTCTGATATATAAAAGGTGTGTAATTGATATTTTTTATTTCACATTGGATGAGAAAGGTTGGGAAGTATCTGGTTATTCAGATCTGGTCACCAAACTCGGCCAAAGCAATGTTTCGATTTTGAATGCTGGTCTTTCACCAGGGCGATACTTAGAGTATATAACACTACTCTATGGAAGAAGAAGTCGAGGACGCCCGAGAAAGACGTGGCACGATCAAGTAAATCAAATACTTGAATCGGGTCATGTGAAGAGTCAGAATAACAGAAGAGTATGTATGAGACGATGTATGAATGTAAATGAAGCAAGAAGTGTGTGCCAAGACAGAGTTGTATGGCGGTCCGTCCTTTCTACATACCCCTGCGGGGAAACGGCGTGATGGTTAGTTAGTTAGTTAGTTTTGGAACGTACCGCAAATGTACGATATATTATATTTTATGAATGAACTATTTTATGACACAAATTTATTAAATAACATGTATTTTTGTACGCCGGGTTTGAACCCACGACCTCTGGATCTGTAGTCAAGCGTCTTACCACATGACCACTGAGACCGTAAGATGGTATTATTACTGTAAAACGTCTGTCGTACATGATTCGATCAATCACCGTGTGGCGCGCTATACGTCTGCAGAAATATTCATAGATATACATTCTTGTGAAAAAATTATTATTATAATTGTGTGCGTAGTATTCCGATATCTTTAATCTAAGCAAACTTCGAGAGTGCGTCATGTTCTAGAAATTTTGTTAAATAAACCTGGTCCGTGATTCGATTATTTTTTCTTTGTCATTTCTATTTTTATACCCTTAACGCTCAAGTTATCACAAGTATCCCTTATTTTATACAAACTCACCGATGCGTCCAGGGTGAATAAAGATAATAGAAGCGACCCTTATTTTGTAACTATGATACCCAATGACGTTACAAATATATAGACACGTTGTAGCGCTCTCAAAGTGGCAAGCAAAAACCACGCTAGTAGGTGTGCTCGGTGATTTAGCCGATTTAGTATTAAACTGTCACGCTTCGCTTGAGGTCGTTTACCATGTCTAAGCAAATTACAAAAATAAGGGCCAAAATACCCTCGTGTGTGACGAGAAAGTGTTTTAATTACACTGCAAAGACTACTAAAAGCCAAGGAATAACATTTCATTTGCAAGTACGCGCAAATAACTGCAAATTACTTATTACTTTAGACAACACAATTATCTCCATTGTTGACAAACATAATGACGTCTTCGCGTAAGGGAGTAAGCCAAGTGCCATCTCATTCTTACCCGAGCATTCAATGCTACTAGCTGAAACGGGACGCAGTCCGATCCTACATCTATTTCGTTCATACACACATATTCTTTGAATGTCTATCTTTGTCATACATGATGATACATGACTGGTATTTGGATGATGAATTTAATGGGAAAAGTAGTGTTTTTTTTACTTTCCACATTTTGTGTTAATATTCTAAGGCTATAACGTGTCTATACGAGTATATATTTAACATCATTGATGATACCCCGTGTTTCGAGTTGGTACCGCAAAACTACAAGGTATCATTATTTATAAAAATCTAAGGAAATAATATTTACGAAAAACATTCAGTAAGGCCCAATTATAATAAAGTTTTTATTTATAGTTTTTGTGTTTAATTTGTAGAGCTCTGTTTTTTATAATTCAATTGAAAATGTAATATTTTTAGTTCCTCGCAGATCAAGAAATTCAAGGTAATTTGGTTTTTACATTAATTAGTCATTGAGGAACCAAAATCATATCAATAAGTCGTTTCTATGTGACCTAATCATGTTTGATAATGGTCTGAAACGCCAAAAGTGCTGTCATTAGAAACAGCAGAGCTAAATAATAATAACTAGTTTAGTCTTGATATACACGTCAAAAGGGACCTGGTGAGTAAATCACGAAGTATCGTTATCGGAATAAAATTTCTAACTTTTTTACGTGTCAGCGTAAATTACCATTATTATTTTTGCAAAAATTAGCGCCCTACGCGGCGATCTAACGAATCGTGTACAGATGACGGCTTAGCGTATTAATACTGTAATAATAATATTTAATTTAATTCAATTGAATTATGAAACAAAAAATTAATGTCATTAAATATTTTGTATTTGCGTATATAGGCTAATTATAATTTTGTGTAACCGACCCTTTATAATTGACTTTGTACCACTGTAGACAGTAATATGCCACTACTAGCTCGCTAAATGCGAAATCTGGTTGACTGACTGTAACCTAACGCCACATTGGCTATACACATATCTTAGAGCGCCCTTGAGGTGATTTTTCACAAAAACGGCGCTATACAAATCGTCCAAATATTATTATTATTATTATTACTATATGGGTGGCCACATATTTTCTTCCAATAGATGATAGTTATGACGTGATAAACGATGGATCTATTGTAAAGCTACGGACACAATACAAGTTTTCGACAAATTTCAACCAAAATATTTTTGTAAGCATTCTGGAAAGTAGAAATGTTGTTTTTTGTTTTATCATTAACTCCACATGGGAGGCTTTAAGGGAAGCAATTTCCTTCAGGGCTGATGTCATCTTTTAAGATGCTGTGTGGAGGGTTTTTTTGAGGAAAGGAAGGAGTAAACCTGAGTCTTGAAGAGGCCCGTTTGAAGGAGGGAGAAAACACAGAGGCCGGCAAATCATTCCACAGCTGAGCTGATGAACACAAGAACGAGTCGTAAAAGCGACCCGTTCTCATGTATGGAATGTTAACCGAGTACAAATTTTGAGCGCGCATTTGGTGAGTTATTTGACTACGCATCAGTTCCAAAGGGATCAATGGCGGAAGTCCCTCGGAGCATCTTCCATTAACATAGTGGTAAAACAAGGACAGCACTCCTACCTGACGTCTGTGCTCCAAAGATTGCAATCCGTTTGTCAAGATAGGAGAATCTATCAAACAAACCGCCCGTTTTTGCATAGAGTCAAGGGTTTTTTTTAGGTATTTAGGGGCTCTAGACCAGAGGTGACTGCCAAATTCAACAGTTAAAAACTTATTCAGTATTTATTTCTTTCTATATTATAAGTACTCGAAGACTTCATCCAGTGAATAGGTGCATAGTTGTAACCTTGGAGTAATGTATGGAGAGAGAGCTAATTATTTTTACCCAACCTATACAAACTTGCGATAAATCACTTTCTCCGGGTTTTTACGTCGTACACCATGAGAGAGAAAGAGACAACAAATATAATACACCGCTTCTATGTACTGTCACGATGATTTTGGGCTCCTGGGTCACCGCAGGACTCTGCCAACATTTTTTATTATGCCACTAAACTTGACACAACTAAACGGTTATTTGGGTTATATGCTATATTTTTGTTGAAAACAATACTGTGAAAAGGTGGTTATACGAATAAAAAAAAACATTATGTCGATACGAATATGAGATATGAATGGATGTATAAATACCCTAGCCTTAGTCTTAGCCACGCCCAGGTCCGCCAAGTCCGGTAAAAATTATCAAAAACTGACTACACTGCCTTGGATAGGTACCACTCTATATACTCTAAGGTTGTAACAGACTATTGATATACTTAACAAGTTACGAATTAACTCAAAAAATAAATCAGGCTGACTAATTCGAAAAATGTAGGAAATGTAGTGAAACATCACGTAATATTGTACTGGAAGAGGGTATTGGTATATCACGTGATATCTTCGCCATACACCGGATTAATGTGGCGCAGATGTATGTATTTCTTATCATTGTGACAGTAGATTTGCTTCAGTTCATTTCTCTTCATTTTTTTGCTCTGTGGTTTCAAGGTTCTACCCGCCCAGATACTTAACCTCAGGTCTTATCTGGAGTGACTTTTGAATCACATTACTCTTGAGAGAGCAATTTTTCGTACAGTTCCCATTAGCGGATGTGTCAAAAATAAGACTTCTCTCATTTCCTGGGAAGCTGCGTTGCCTGGCACACCTTTAATTTCCTCTTACACCACTCTTCCCACTAACCAGGGGTGGACTGTAATTATGAATTGAAACAGAAGGTATCTTCCTAAGCCTTTAAAATGTGCATATATACTCGCATCATTAAAATACCTTGGGCAGATAAGGTAACCTAGTAGGTTTGCTAGTCCTCATAGAATGGGGAAAAAATGAGGAATTCCGCTAGGTTTGATTACAAAAAAAACTCCATAATGAATTATAAATACTTCAAGTACCAATACAAACACCGACTTCAATCATATTACAAAAATTTCCAGGGCTTATAATACAAAAAATATTTTCAAAACATATACTAACTTTTTATTATTTCTAATTTTGAAACTGTTAATTCGTGGTGGAATTCCATTTTAATGATTTAATAAAACAAATTTGTAACTTTATTCCACTTTTATTATTTTGACTGGACCGGTTTCAGCCTATGACGGCCATCTTCAGACTAGTACAAATGTTTGTTAACCTACGGCTTATATACTATTTTTGGGGATGTTAGGGGTAGTAAACAATGATTTTACTTTAATTATATTCATCAGTATTGTTGCATGATTTTAATAGTTACAGGGTAAAAGTTACTTTTAATTTATTGGTATTACTATTTTATATATCTATCTGGAATATTTATTTATTTTATTTGATATTTAAGATGGGTTACAGTTGCATTTCTATAAATATGAATTGACAATGTATTTATATAATGAAAGGTTGGTGAATACTGATTGTTAATGAGTTTACTTTAGGTTTTCCCATCTCAATTGTGATGTCCAGATGTACAACATAATTTTCTAATTATTGGGTTACTCCCAGCATTATGGTATATTAGTTTTATGATTCTATTCATTATGCACTGTTAGAGTAGATTACTTCTATTATTATAATTTCTCGGTATCAAGGAATTTTTGAGTGCTATGCACTTTGGTAATGACTTACATTTATTGTTATTACCTATTGATTGTTTGGGATTTTTTAAGTGCATTTACATTATGATATGTTTTTAGTTAGGAATATACATTATTACATTGGATCGGATGATAAAATTATAATGGGTATAATAGCGGAGACTTTACAAATGATTCTAGTTGTTTATTCATGACAAATTGTGGGTCAACTTTATTAGTTAGACGGGTTATTTCCATTGATTCTAGTCTGTCTAATTTTTGTCCTTTCACGCACGTGTGTAGGACTTTAACATCTCTGTCTTTGTCAAACGAGTGTTTGTTATCTAGTAGGTGCAATGCAACGTTCGAAAGTTCACCTTTATCGTTAACCCAATTGGTGAAATGTTCTTTAATGCGTGTTTTGAACGCTCTACCCGTTTGGCCTATGTACTGTGACGGGCAATTAGAGCAATTAACTTGATAAACCCCTGAGTTATCTAGTTTTAAACTACACTTGCACAATACAATAAACATGTTTGGAACTGGTTACAATCCTCCTAATTTATAATTATATACAGTATTAATAATAGTGCTACTTAATAATTTTATTTATTTGTATAATTTTTTTGTTTGTTTTAAAGTGGCTCTATTTTGTTTCTATTTTGTTTTTATAATGTATTTTCTTTTCTATATTCGTAAAAAGCATTAACTTTGTGGCTTGCCATATTTATAAATAGAACATATGTACTTTGTTTTTAACCACTTTTTTATTTAATATTTTGTCTACCGGTTTCGGAAGTACCCTTCCATCATCAGGACAATATTAAATTAATCTTTAGATAATAACTTCATCTCTTCTGGAAGAAACATATGTGTAGATAAATTCTGTACACGATCAAAAAATGTATGTTTTGAAGTATCTGGAGAATGTATATACATTCTCCAGATACTTCAAAACATACATTTTTTGATCGTGTACAGAATTTATCTACACATATGTTTCTTCCAGAAGAGATGAAGTTATTATCTAAAGATTAATTTAATATTGTCCTGATGATGGAAGGGTACTTCCGAAACCGGTAGACAAAATATTAAATAAAAAAGTGGTTAAAAACAAAGTATATATGTTCTATTTATTTTCTTTTCTTTTATATATCTTCTTTTAAATATCTTCTTTTTCTATATTTTCTTTTATTTTTAATTTGAAATTGTAATTGTTTTATCTATTATTTTATCATGTAATTCGAAAAATGTCCTCCACATCACAAGTGAACTCCTAGCGTGGAGGACAATGTATATAAAATATTGTAAATAAACATGAAGTTAAGTAAAACAAAAAAAAAATTGATCATTAACGGCAAACAAGTGCCAAGTACATCGGAGTGACACTTGACCGAAAATTACGACGGAACACACACATTAACGAGAATGCACTATACCCTCTTATCAGCTACAACAGTGAACTCAACCTCAAAAATAAACTATATTTACACATCGACAATCCGACCAAAGCTTACATACGCCTCACCCATATGGACTGCATTAAATAGAAAAAGACTCGAATCATCTCAGAATGCATTGCTTTGCGATTCACCAAAAGTTCCTGCTTTGTCAGGAATAGCATAATAAACACTAACTAACTAACCATCACGCCGTTTCTCCGCAGGGGTAGGCAGAGAGGACGGACCTTCTTATAACTCTGTCTTGACACACATCCCTTGCTTCATTCACATTCATACATCGTCTCATACATATTTTTTGTTATTTTGACTCTTCACATGACCCGACTCAAGTATTTGATTTTCTTGATCGTGCCATGTCTTCCTTGGGCGTCCTCGACTTCTAATAAATAAATATATTATTATTTATTCATAATAAACATGGACTGAAAAATTCTTCCACTCCAAAAACATATAATATACTTAGGTTAATATTTTACTCCAAATTAGAATCAAACCTGAATCCTTCTATTCCCAGCCTTGGCCGCTGGATCCCCAGTACCGACCCCTTTTTCTCCGTCTAAATTTCATCTTATTCTCTAACCTTAGTGAGTGGACTTAAATAAAAAAAACTTGATATAAGCACAAAAACACAGTCTTAAAAGTTTACTTTAAGCGTTTGTAGATAAACATATACACAAAAAGGCCTACAGTAGTAAAAGCTAGCCCGCTCGCCGGGTAGAAAAGATTATCTTTTCATGAATACTCCTCTAACCACAGTTGACACATGTTCCCTGGCACTGTTCAAAATTTCTACAATTCGATGTATATAATGTATTGATCACATTATGTGGAGGTTAAAATAGGCACATCCTCAAAATCTCACTATAGACATCTATGATTATTGTAGAGATTTGTCATCGAATGAAATTGTGAAATCATACTAGATTTTTAAATAAGAAACCTCCAATATCTTCTATGATCAGACAACAAATAAATAAGAAACCTCCAATATCTTCTATGGTCAGACAAAAAATAAATAAGAAACCTCCAATGTCTTCTATGATCAGACAACAAATAAATAAGAAACCTCCAATGTCTTCTATGATCAGACAACAAATAAATAACAAACCTCCAATGTCTTCTTTGATCAGACAACAAATAAATAAGAAACCTCCAATATCTTCTATGATCAGACAACAAATAAATGAACACGTATAAGTCGTGAAATTTACCCAAACAGAACAAACCTACAATTGTGTGTATTTGTGAATATGAATACACTTCCAAAAGTGATTTACTTGCCAGAAGTCACCAAGAAACAGCCTTTTACTTGCTAAGGTAAGAATACGATCAACTGCGATCTGTGTAATTTAAATATCGACTGCTTGAAGCAGTCCGTGTATTCCCAGCCTTACGACTACTTATTGCCAATAACAAGAAAGAGAAAACATCAAAAGAGTTCACGTAAAGTTTTACAGTGTGTTATTTTTGTTGTAATAAAAAAGACCTGTGTAAGCTTCTTCAAATCATTGAGTGGTGATTTCCCTGATGGTATCCAACCCCTTATAAGATAAGGCACCAGTAAAATCAGATTTCTCCATTTGATCAGGGGCTAAAAATGGTTAATCCACCTCTGTTCTTACCGACCCCTGCCTCTCAACCTTCAAACCTTCATCCTTCCTACGTCTCTCCCTCAGTCCCCGTGAAACGTGAATCGGTTTTGTGAATAATCGGGGTTAAAGGTTCCAGTGAAAAACAACCTTCGTTTACTTTTTCATTCATGCAAATCGTTTCTCGTATTGGACACCGTTATTTATTCGGTAAATACGCCAACGTAAACGCCGGGAAAAGCACCAGAAAACACTGAATAAATGTGGCACAGGTACAAATAAAACATTTTAGAAGCAAACAGCAAAAAAAATTGAAGAGAAAAAATATGAACGACACCTCGCCATGTTTATTAAGCCTAAACAGAGCTTACGCCACTTTACTTAAATTAATTTTATAAATGATTACTGACTTTTTTACCCGGTTTCCCCCCGAGTTTCAACAACAACAAAAAGTTATTACAGGACAAAAATTTGGCGTTTGTCTTTTTTTGACAGTTTATTTGATATTTCAAGCTCCCTAGATCTTTAGATGTAAATTTCACGGCTGAAAATAGGTGACACCAGAGAGATGATCATCGTTAGAGAAATTTTATCATCCTTTATGAGTTCTGGTTCATTGGATTAGTAGTTACTACCCGGCTTCAGCTAAGTTTTAATACTCTCTTCTTTTCTTATTGGACAAATCGATATTTCGGGTCAAACAATATTGCGTCCTGCCTTTTTTATGGTTAAATTGAATCAAGTCTCGTAAATGAAATAAGTAGAAAACAATCGCTTTGACCATGAGATTCCTGACAGAATATGCCATAGAAAATTAATGAAGTCGAAGCACATCGTTAGAGAGAGTTTGCTACATCAGCACGCAGAATTTCTGATCTGTATATATCGTCGCTGGAAAGGCAAAAAACCTTAAGCGACACTTTGAAAAATACACAATTATACACAATTTTATTGGAAAACAATCAAAAAAACTTTAAAGTGCTCTGGTGTAGATTTCTTAAAATGGTGCTTTAGTTTTTTGCCTTTCCGGCGACGATGTGTTTAAAAGATTCGGTAAAAGCTTAGAGCAATAATACACAGGAGGGAGCGCTTCTGTACTATCTGTAGTCAGTATTGATGATTTTTGCCTGACTCGGCTAGACCTGGGCGTGGCTAGGAATAGGGCTAGGGTATTTATATATCCATTCATAGCAAATGTCGACACAATGTTTTTGTTTATTTGTAAAAACCACTTTTTCACAGTATTGTTTTAAACAAAAATATAGCATTTTACCTAAAAAATCGTTGAGTTATGTCCACTTATGTTGCATATCAAAACGTGTGGGCGGAGTCACCGGAGACGCGGGAGACG
Organism: Drusus annulatus; assembly: GCA_022651775.1. Classification (NCBI taxonomy): domain Eukaryota; kingdom Metazoa; phylum Arthropoda; class Insecta; order Trichoptera; family Limnephilidae; genus Drusus; species Drusus annulatus. The sequence continues at coordinate 375,847 of JAGWCC010000317.1, read as the reverse complement.
GAGAACATTGTTACATACCTAAAAGCGGTGTGATACTTTACAATTTTTTTGTTGTTCTTTCTCTCTCATGGTGTACGACGTAAAACCCCGGAGAAAGTGATTTATCTAATTTATTAAGGTTGGGTAAAATAATTAGCTATCTCTATATATATTTACTTTAAGGGTAAGAGGTTTACTAAAACCCTCTATCATCCGCTAGATGGAATGGTTATGTTTTAAATTTAAACAAAAGTACAAACTTTAGATGTTAAATTTACGTGGTCTCCATATAGAAACAATCTCGGAAATCTACGTGTTAAGGTGTTAGACATGCAACATTCCCAAAAGCGTAGACTAATCAATGCGGTCTAACGTAGGATCTATGTATTTCCCGGGGGTATTCCCAGAGTACAATGTCGTGTTCGATGTGGGTTCGTTCCCGCGGGCTCTTCTGTCCTCAGCGGCTAATAATAGTATTAACAAACCAGTGTTGTAACAAAAACCACCTGCCTAGATCTTAGAGTGTGCTTGAACAAGTCTAGGGGTAGCTTTTATGTTATCTTAATTCAATAGCAGGAAATCTGTTTGTGTAACTAAAAACCTCAGAATAATAATTTACCAAGAGGGATAGCTTTTCGAAACAGTGTTGTCAGGATTGTTGATTTTTCCCTGACTCGAGGGTGGCTAGGGTTTTCATGCACACACCTTTTTTCATCCATTCATAGCACATGTCAACACAATATTTTGTTTATTTGTATGACCACTTTTTCTCAGTATTGTTATCAACAAAAGTATAGGATATAATCTCAAAAGCCGTTGAGCTACGTCGCATAACGAAACGTAGTGAGCGAAGTCGCTAGAGACACGGGAGACGAAAAACATGTTTACATACCTAAAAGTGGTACGATATTATGTGCCAACTTGTCTTGTCTCGTATTTACGACGTAAAAATCCGGAGAAAGTGAGATATCGTAAATTTGTATTAGGTTGGGTAAAAATATTTGGATCTCTCTCCATATACCTGTAAATTCTTACTCTAAGGATCGTAAAGTTATAAAAAACAGTTCTAGAATCACAAGCCTACGCTAGTATTCTGAATAATGCTTCAAATAACAAAGCAGCGTAGAAACGCTTGAGAACTTTCCGAATATTATACAACCTTCATTTTTGAAATAGGCGCGGTAACTTAATATAAATATTTTTTATTCTGAGGTCACACAATGAGCAATGATAAATGTGAATTTGCTAACTGAGGTATTTTCAATGTTATTTAAAAAAAAAAGCACCGTGAAGGGAAAATCATATCGCATAAAAATCGTATTCTTACATTGCCTAGTTGCAGTATTTTACGCAAAAAGTTGTTATAAACGGTATCAAATTGGTGTCGACTATTTTCCACAACGTGTCGACAGTTGAACCCTTTTTAAAATAAATATTGCAAATTATGAGCTCTTGGATTTTAAGCCTAGAGATTTAAAATAAAAAATAGGTAAATCCCTCCCTAAACACGAGAATTTTCTCAATTAGGGAGGTAATTATCATAAACTAGAATCTAGATATTGTATATTGATTGCATTTATATTTTACCTACTGTTAGTATTAAGGGTCGGCACTATAAATTTTCTATGGATAATTATAAAAATGTCGGAGGTTTCCAGTGAATGCATTTTTTAACTGTAATCCTTTGAATTCTGTGAAAAACCCACTAAAATGTCAGTAAACGGTGCAGTTTGAAAACCAGCCAAGGCATTTTTGAACGTTTTACCTAAAATTTTAGTGTGCATTTCATAAAAAAATTAAAGATTACTGTTTAAGAATTGCATTCACTGGAAATCTTTTTCCAAGTACCTGTACAGAATTAACAGATAACTCGTTTGTAGTATTGCTTGTACTAGAAAGTCAAAAAGTGTGTATTTTTGGGTGATGGCTCTTAAGTAAAAAATGTTCATTATGTACAGTCAATTCAAGAAATAAAAAATAAAATAAAGTTTTTCAAATTTTTTTATAGTGAATACCGCACAAGAGTCCCAACTGCTCTTAACTGTCTAGAACAAGTGACACTATGGCATCCCCGATCGGGGTATGTTGTGAGGCTGAATATAGTGAAGAGGGGAAGGAGATGGGAAAGAGGAAGGTTGGGAAGTACCTGGCTATTCAAACATGGTCACCTAACACGGCTAAAGCCATTTCGAGCAACTTTTCATTCTAAATGGTGGTTTTTGTGGAACGTGGCGCAAATATACTAAACAATATTTTTGTATTAAATACATGTGTCATGACACATTTATTAAATGAAAGTTGTTTGCGTACGCCGGGTTTGAGCCCGCGACCTTTGAATTCGTAATCGAGCGTCTTACCACTGGACCATGGAGGCCGTCAAAAAGTATCAAATGGAAAGAATTTTAAGATTCTCACTTCCAGTAAAACTATGTTGGTTTATTTTTTAAAGTGTTTATCATGCCAACTTCTCCTTATTGAGGAAATCTTACCTTATCTAGCCTAATCTTACCTTACATTTCATAACTTAATCCAAAATTACTTAACCTAACTCAACTATACATAAGTCCAAGACTGTTAAAAATCAATTAAAATGGACACACATATTTGTATACGAATGAAAAAAATCTCGAATAATATTCGTAGACCCTTTATAATCTACACAAATTAAATCATAAAGCACTGAACTTCGTATCACTGAAAAATAATATACACACGAGTCAAATATTATGGAGCTTTACGTGGTCCGGGAATATTTGCTGGTGAATTTAATTTTATAGGCTTATATATGCCACCTCCGCGGTGCACGTACTTCCGTAAGTTTACCAAAAAGGGAATTTTCACGAGATCAGCTACGCGCCAAATGGTACGAATTTCATTTGCATAATTCCACTGAAAATTTATCTCCAGTTCAATAATGCTACTGAAAATAATTTTCCCCTTCAATGATGCCCCTGAAAATCTCTCCTCGGTTCGAGTAATATTAAAACCTGTTCCGTGGAAATTGAATTCGTTACGATTGGAAATTATTAGGTACTACATTTTTCTGGGTGATTCTTTTACCTACATAATAGAATGTTTAAATAAAAACAAATTTGTAACTTTATTCCACTTTTTTTATTTTTTTGACTGGACCGGTTTCAGCCTATAACGGCCATCTTTAGACTAGTACAAGTTGTTCTTATTCTTTGGCTTATATACTATAGTCTGAAGATGGCCGTTATAGGATGAAACCGGTCCAGTCAAAAAATAAAAAAGTGGAATAAAGTTATAAATTTGTTTTCATTTAATCATTAAAATGGAATTCCACCATGAATTAACAGTTACAAAATTAGAAATAATAATAGAATGTATTCTTCTTAGAAAAAATACACAATTATGAACAGTCTTGTGAGGGCATAAATCAGACTTAACAATTGAATTAGTTTCACTATGTCAAATCGACAACAGTAAGTACTTGCCAATATTTATGTTAAGTTTGATTATTTAAAACTTGGGAGAATTTTAAGAATCTTACAACTAAAAGTGTTGTGACTTTTGAGATAGTAAATCGAGCTACCGTTTTGACAGCTTCACTTTGTCCATCGTTAGAGCAGATGACCGATATTTGACATGTTATTTGTCATATCTGCCCCAATAATGGCCACAAGGAGGCTTCTGAAACATTGCATTTAGAATTTTTAAAAGTGCTACATGACTTATACCTCCAAAATTTAAGCACATATTATTTACCTTTGGAAAAGAGTTCCACAGGGCTTGATTTTTGAACCTCTGCTATTTCAAAGTTTTATTTTTTAACTATATTTCACTCTGCGGTTTTTTTTCAATATTTTACGCTGAAAAAAATGTTGTATGAAATGACAGTAAAAATCTGGATGACCTTTAAGTTCAAATAAGCGGAAAAAATATTAATCTGGTGAAAGAGCATAGATTCAATAAATTAATGTTTTTTTTCTTTGTTTTGAATAAGCGATACTTTATCTTGGCCTGAAAGTTTGCTTTTAAATTATAGGCACTTAACTAAAATTTAACTAAGTATTATTTTTGTTCTATGGTAGACTCGTTTCATGAGAGGACTTTGGTGGAATTTTCATATGGGGCATGTAAAATCCAATACTTATCTTATAACCAGTGTACCTCGCTCGATTCAAAACATGCTCCTTACAACTCTATTTCCTGTCACATACTGTGCAAATGAACAACTCTAATCTTAGTTAATTAATATTTACCTAGGGTTTTGTTTCCAAGCTTCGGATATTGCAAATACAAGTAAAACAAAGCGGAGCAATAATGAACGTGTATCATTTGTTATTCAAAACACATGTTAAAGACACTTATTCATGGACGAACACACTTACATACTTCTGTGTGTCTTTCAAAACACGATATCACATTTGCCACATTATAAATAGTGAGACGTTTAATTAACACTGAATATTAATCTAGATTTTCATTTTGAAATACTTGAGCACAAAATATAGGCTACGTAATTAAATATGCGTGCGATGTATTCATCGGAGCTGAATATGGATTCAACTCATTAATACACTTTGCACATTCTCAATATAAATAGTAAGGTTTTAGGCGTGCGCCAATAAATTGAATTTAAATTTTGTGTATCATGACACATTTAATTAATATTAAAAAATGATATATATTTTGCGGCACGTTCTAGAGTGGTAAATACTGCATCGCCCTAGTGAAAGACCACCATTCAGAATAAAAACGTCGCTTGAAATGGCTTTAGCCATGTTTGGTGACCAGATCTGAATAGCCAAGTACTTCCCAACCTTCCTCTTCCCCATATTCTTCCCCTCCCCACTACTTTCAGACTCACAACATACTCCAATTGGGGATGCCATAGTCGCACTGGCTCTAGACGGTTGGGTACAGTTGGGACTCTTGTGCGGTATTAACTATAAAAAAATACTGAACATAGCGTATACTTAGTTTTAGTTGGTGATTGCAGTCTTTGAGTGTCTATGTAGTATTTATTGATCACAAATCTTAGCGCAACCATGTGGTTTTATAAATCAGGTTATCTAAAGTTTTATAAATCGTAAAAAAAATCGTTTATTTGGGATTTTTTCCTTTGATACATTGTAAGACAGATAACACCAATTTAAATAGGAATTTCATTATCATATATTTATGATCTCTGATCCTTAATCTACTTCTTTCTTTAGAGGTTTAAATTTGGATTTACATTGTGGAGGTTGACCTAATCTAAATGCTTCTTTACACTTTATTTTATTCCAAACCTGCGGATTTACACATCTCATTTACTTAATTTATATAGAATAGCAAGAAGCATCAAACAATTTAGATCGACGATGAAAATTCATAATTATCAGTTCAGAGAGACACTCAAAGATTTTATCATAATTACATTTAACATACTAATTTATTAACTTAACCTATTTCATCGAACAGAAAATCCGTGGAAGTGTGCTCCTAGGCCCCAGGCAGGATTATGAAATGGATTATACTAAAAATTCGATCTTTGAAAATGTCTGATCAATTTCATTCAAAGTTTAAATAAATCTACACACACAAATCTGCACACATACTCGTACACGTCCATAGCACACTTCTATCTGTTTATATTAAACGCCTTTTTTCATGCTTCGAACAGATGAATAAACCAACTATAACGCCTATTTAGGCGTATTATAATATGTATTTACATGACCAGCAACGGGGCGCACCTAACAGCCTAGCAGAGGAATGTATTTCCCGCGGGAAAGATGTTTCAGCGGGAAAGGATGAATTCGCCCGCTGACACTTCGGTTTTACCTTTCGTGACGGAAAACACCTCTTGTTTTATGATTACTTACGTCAGCGTATTTTAATTTGGTAATAAACGTGGTCTACCTAACCTTAAAGACTATCATTTGACAATTACCTACTACGTTTATTTATTATAGTTCCTTAGTTCTGCCCAAAATTTAAATCTGTTATCTGTGAAGCTTAAAAAAAAAGATTTCTTTTAAATTAATGATACTCTGGGTACCTACCTAATGATGTTTTACCTTTCCGGTAGGTACCCGCGCTAACGACAAAAATATATCAATAGGATAGTAGCCACAAAAATGAAAAGCAGACAAAGTTATTTGCACCCAACTTCATAAATCACTTTTGATGACGTCAGGAAATTTCACCGGGTTCGAAATTTGATTAAGTACTTCCTTCTGAAAATGGTGTAAAAATAAACTTGAATGATTTTACATAATTTATGAGAAGGTTATGTTATTTTTTGTAATTCAATTTGTGCAATTAATTGATGGAGAAAAAAATTAAGCGATTGACTTAACCAAATATTTTTTAAAAGTTATTCTTAGGAATAAAGATAAAGTTTTCCGCATAAAAAAATATCGTTTGACCCATGCGGTGACTATGTGTTAAAAATAAATTAATACGAAATAGAAAAAACACAAATATCCCTACGTTTTTATTGTTCGAAGCTAACAAATATTTGAATGGTCGTGAACTGAGATGGATATCATATTTAAAAGTGAATCTGACAATATTGGTAATATTAAACCAAAAACAATAGGTAATATCATTAGAAATCATGTTATAACATTGACTTCTAGTATTCTTTACAAGCAAACTCTTAAATTTTCGTCACAATGTTTACCTCATGATATCAGATCCAATCAGAAGTATTTTAAAATGGGAGAATTTTTCCGCCTCCACAATAAAAATTTTAAAACAACACGTTATCAAAATAACTAGCTAACCATCACGCCGTTTCCCCGCAGGGGTAGGCAGAAAGGACAGACCGCCATATAACTCTGTCTTGGCACACACTCCTTGCTTCATTTACATTCATACATCGTCTCATACATACTCTTGTTATTCTGACTTTTCACATGACCCGATTCAAGTATTTGATTTACTTGATCGTGCCATGTCTTTGTCGAGCGTCCTCGACTTCTTCTTCAATTCACTTTCGCATTATATATGATTTTCACTCCTTTCTTCGTTCATTCGCTCTACATGCCCAAACCATCTATGCGTCCCTTTCTTGATCCTATTCATTACGCTCACATCAGCCTTGCATTCTTTCCGGATATCCACATTTTTAATATGGTCGTACATGGTTTTACCGCACATACGTCTTAAAGATCTCATTTCCACAGCATTCAGTCTACTTTCATCCTTAGTCTGCCAGTGCCATGCCTCACTGCCATACATCAGGGTTGGTATAAGCACTCCATTGTGGACTGATAGCTTTGCTTCTTTGCACAATTTCTTATTTGCGCCTACTGCGTTCAGTCCTCCATTAATGGAGTTCCCTGCTTTCACCCTTATTTCAATATCCTCATCAGCCTTTCCGTTTCTCGTAAACATACTTCCTAAATACACAAACTCATCTACTTGCTCCAAGTATTCATCATTTAGAACTATATTGCACGCTGTTCTCGTACTCTCTCTTTCAAACACCATGACTTTGGACTTACTTACATTCACCATCAACTCATTTTGCATACATACATGGTTCATCCTAGACACGACAAACTGTAAATGTATACAATAATATCAAAATAAAAACACCATAAAAATGCTTTAAAACATTGTGTCAACTATTACAGTATTTTCAATAATCTTTAATTTAGCAAAAAAATATTGAACATGACAAGTTTCACAAATTTTATTTCAATTCACTGATTTTACATTTTTTTAAATACCTCATTTAAAACATTATAAATAAATGGTCAACAACTTTACGACAGATTTCTTCTTGAACCGTCGCGTAATATATTTTTCAATAGAAACTTGAAGTGTTCATGGATTCCAGTAGTTCATCGGGGGGGTTATACCTTTGTATAGCAGCTGAAGATGGTTACACAAGCCGGGGGTCTGCAAGGAGGGCAGGGCTTCGGGGGGTTGGGGCAACATGGTAAACAGGGAATAGGGCAACAAGATGGGGGGCAACAAGGTCCACAGGGCCCGCAGGGTCCACAAGGTCCACAAGGTTCACAAGGTCCGCAAGGCATATTTAGTCAAAAGCTTAAAACAAAACTTTCAACTGAAATTCTATATGAAATCTGAAGCTTTCGGAAAGGTATTTTAATAGCACTGAAATTTGTATTATTATTTGTTTGTGGACATTTGAAAATGTACCTTTTCAATCAAAAATTGAAAGAATACTGGTTAATACTCTAAAGAAAATTTTCACAATGTTTGAATTTTGTTCAGAACATTATTTTTGAAAAATATTTTTTTGTACGATAATAATTAATTTTGAAAAAGTTCTTATTTATCCACCGAAATAATTTTAACTTTTGATTTACTAATTCAGCTAGGAAGTTATAGGTCACGCAATTTGAGTTGACTCAAACAATAAAATCTTAGTACTGTGTGTATTGGTGCATTTTTATTATATTATTAACAATAACCTTTTTTGCAATTTTGCTGAATTTTTTTTGCAGGGGTCGAATAACAAGCTTATAACATGCTGTATGCAAGCAATGCATCTGTATGAGTACGGCGTTCGGGTCAACTCTGAATGCGATACCTATGCTTATTATTGATTCGCCCAAGAATTGGATTTTTTTTTTAATAAATTTTACGTTCCCACATATTTTACTAATTGATGTAAAAAAAACATGTCAAGTAATCTCAAAATACATTTTTTGAAAATTCATTACTTCTTTAAAATATCGTTAAGTCTAAGAATAGGCACCCCATACAGACGGAGACTTGAAATCGTGTTCCGTTTAGATCGTGAAGGGGAGGTATGTGGCGCGGAGAGGGGACTCTCGCGTTCGACAGCCAAACGATGCTCACAAACCATGCTCACATAAGCAGAAAGAGTTAGACGTGGCAACGCCACGATAGTTGTTGTGTTTAGCAAATTTAAAATTTAGGAAAAAACTTATTCTCGTTGAATAAGTAATTATTTAATAATATTGAAGCACACTTTCCTGTGGAAGTTATAACGTCGGATTTACCAAACGTTTTGGCATTGTTTTAGCACCAACTCAAAATATAGCACAAAGACATTTTGATATAATAATATATCAAAAACCGACTATGGTTGAAGGTCGACTAAAGTGGTGAGATAGTATGCATATGTGACAACCTCCAACAGATTAGAGACACTTTTTTCGCTTAGTCTCTCATCTAATCACAATACATCTTTGCATTCTGTCAATTAATTGTAACTGCAACATGTGCAAATAGATTGCAATAATTAGATCACAGACTTCAGGTGGGGATGCTGACCTTATTCTAGCAGTATTTTAATGGAAGATGAAGTAACTAGGAACTTGCGTCATCAAGTGCACAGTCGGAAAACTCGCCAAACGTGCGCCCAACACTTCTACACGGTTAAATTCATTGCATGAGAACGGGTCGCTTTTTCGACTTGTTATTATGTTCAACAGCTCGGCTGTGGAACGATTTGCCAGCCTCTGTGTTTCCTCCCTCCTTCAACATGGGCCTCTTCCAAGACCAAGACCTTTCCTCAAATATACCCTTCACACAGCATCTCTAAAGATGACATATGCTTTGAGAGAAATTATTTCTCTGGAGGCTTCCTGTGTGGAGTTAATGTAATATACATATACATGGCCTGTTCAAAAGAAAACGTGAATTTTCGCAGGCTGTGTACATTCGATTATCGTTTTTTGTTTTGTTATGTTGGTACACATATATTTATCATTTGTTAGCATTATCAGCCATTTTGGATTAGTGGTTTGTTTTTGACAACTGGAAAGGTTAGTCACGTTTTTGTGTGTTCCTCGTTTTTTTTTTGTTTTTTGAAAAAATGGATCAAAGAATAAAATCCATGATTTGTTTTTCCATAACTCCAGGACGCTCATCGTCATTAACATCTTCTCGGCCTTCTGTAAAGCGCTTGTACCACTTATAAACACTTTTTTGTGACAAAGTAGACTTGCCGAATGCCACAGTCAACATTTTCAGTGCGTTGGAGCACTTTATTCCATTTTTAACGCAAAATTTAATACATATATATGGTTTGCTTTTTTGCCACTTTCAATTTAATTCATATTATCTGCTTCTTTCTCTCTGTTCCTTTGTTATAATTTAAATATTAGTATTTTGTTTTCTAACTGTTCTGTTATTTCATTTTGTATTATGTTATCTCTAATTATGTTTATATAACCGCACATTTTGTATTTTTTGTTTAGTTCAATTTTGTATCACGGTAATGCTTAGGCTAAGCGAAATCCGTCGATCATTCAAATCAAAATTAAATCTGCGGTATAAATATATATCTCAAAAAGAAGCAAATTATGGCGTATTGCTGGAAAGTTAAAAAGGTTACAGTAAAAATAAACTTTTTTAACCGTAATTAAAATACATATTTTAAATCTGACCTTTTCCAAAATGTTTATAAAAGGTAAATTATAATGTATAGATTCTGTGAAGTTTGAATAATAATGATACGTTCGACGTTAAATTAGGTAACTGAAAATTGAATAGAAACTCTATTCATACATACACCTCAAACAGTAACACCCACTCAAAATCGTTGGTGAAATAACTCGCCGCCTACAAAATAAATGGTGCAGACGACCGAGTGACATTTAAATTTCCCAGTTGAATCACTCGTAAAATTATTATTATGAGTAAAATAAGCAAATTCACTTATTTAACGCCAGAACTGGGACAAGTATAACGTAATCGGGGAGCTAACCCTGGGTGCGACAATAGGACACTTAATATTCAAACACAAACATACAAACAATACACATAATATTATTTCTAAAAGGTCAACAACACTCAAGTATGAAGCTAATCGTCACTTTGTAGAATTCTAATACAAGTAATACTACAAATGATTTATTTACAAATTTTCAAAGTTAGAAAAATGTCTGAGGTTCCAGTGAACACAATTTTTTAACTGTAATTTTTCAAATTCTATGAGAAACATACTAAAATGTTAGTAAAAGGTGCAGTTTGAAAACCAGCAAAGCCATTTTTTAACGTTGTACCTAAAATTCCAGTATACATTTCATAAAGAATTTAAAAGATTACTGTTTCAAAATTGTATTCACTGGAGACCTTAAGCATGTTCTAACTCCCTGTATAGAATTAACAGATGAATAATTTGTGGCTTTGTTTGTACTAGAAAGCCAGAAAGTGTGTATTTTGGGTGCTGATCCTTAAAACATAAATTTTGTGTTAATGTGAGTTTAAGATGGAAGGAGACTTGAACATTAATTTGCATTCGTTTATGTTCTATTGTACAAGATCTGTTAAATTGCGAAAAATACAAAAAACCATTTATTTAAACGTGGGTGGAGTAAATATGTTAAAAACAACGATTTCCCAAAGCATTTTTAAAAATAAATCAAGAACTTAACCTGACGATAGGCACAGATCTGACGTTTCTATGTGCCGAGTTTCGAGCGGTGGCATATGGTCGAATTTTTCGTAGCAGGCCTAGAAGGGTATTCTGCCCAGATGTTCATTTGAATTAATTCTGATGAACATATAACTATAATCTAGAATGTTTTTTTCGGAAAGTAACCAACCCATCGTATAGAAAAATTAAATATGGTCCGTACCGCGTAAGTTATAGTTAAAAAACGATTTGTACATTTTTTAAATCATTTTACGGTAATAATGTGAGGAAAAGTGTTAATTAAAAAAATTTAAATTGATTAAAATGTGAATCTAGCGCGAGCCCCACATTTTTCGAGTGCTGTTTCACCGTAAACGCTGATTGTTTAAATTTGTTTTTATTTATATTTTCGTAGAAAACAATTACATTGTGGTTTGCTTTTTGCCTCTTATATGTTTCTTTCTGTCCGTTCTTTTGTTATAATTTAAATGTTAGTATTTTGTTTTCTCACTGTTCTCTTATTTTATTTTATATTGTGTTCTCCCTCTGTATGTACGAGTATATATAACCACACACTATGCATTTTTTGTTTAGTTTAATGTCGTACCCTAGTGATGCTTAGGCTAAGCGAAACCGGTCGGCCATTAAAATTAAAATTCAATCTGTGGTCTTATACAAAGTTTTTTTTTATTTCATTAAATATATTTTTATCAGAATACGTTTTATCACGCGCCACCGTGCAAACTGGTAATTGTGAAGTGAAGTATTTGAGAAAAAGTTTATACCTTCTCCAAAATGTTAAAGAAATTATACACATTAGCCCCTGTTATATTTAAAACGTGACCAGAGCAGCGTGTTCAATTTGTTTTTACCAGAACACGTTTTGATCAAACGTCACGATGTACCTATAACTTTTTTCAAGATATTTAAAAAAGTTAGATCGTAAAATCTAAAGCCTGATTTTTTTTCTTTAGGCCAAGTCATATTTTTGGTTGCTGTGAGATGGTATTTTTAATCAGATGAAAGATTAAAATGGTTCTTGACCATTTCAACGTTTAAGGAGGAAGGAAACATACTTATATGCTGGCAAATCACTCCACAGCCAAGCTGCTAGTAAATACAATAAACTAACCACCCCTTTCTCATGGGGTGATTATTCACCGTGTATAAATTTTGGCGACGTATTTGGCATGTCTCCTGGCTGTGAACCGGTGCCAAAAGGGTCCCATGCGCTAATTCTTCAGAGCACTTTTCACTGAAAGAGCGGTGTAGTACAATACTTTGTTATAATGGTATTTCTATATTTTACTGCGAATACCACACAAGAGTCCCAACTGTCTAGAGCCAATGAGGCTGTGGCATCCCCAATTGGGGTATGTTGTGAATCTGAAGGTGGTGGAGAAGGGAAAAATATGGGAAGACGAAGGTTGGAAATTACTTGGCTGTTTAGATCTGGTCACCAAACACGGCTAGAGCCATTTCAGGCAACGTTTCGATTCTGAATAGTGGTATTTCACCAAGGCAACGTTCCAGAGTATCCACCACTCTGGAACGTGCCGCAAATAAACTATATGTTCATTTATATGAATTCAATGTGTTATGACACATATTAATTACATTCAAATTATTTACGGCAGCCGGGTATGAACCCGTGACCTCTAGATTCGTAGTCAAGCGTCGCACCACTCAAACACGTCAAAACGTATATCGTCGCTGGAAAGGCAAAAGGGCTGAAGCGCCATCTTTCAAAGTTTATACCAGGGCACTTTGAAGTTTTTTGTACAGTAAATTACATTTGTCTTCAGTTTTTGGTTGGATTTAGAAAAAAAAGTCAACTCAATGCTCTCACTGAGTTGCTTGAAGCGATAAAAAGCTAAAAAAAGTTCTAAACTAGTGTCGCTAGAGTAAAGCCTTATCCCAAATGGTAAATAGATTTTGAATGGCTAAAGCGCCAAAAAACTAAAAAGTCCTCCAACCTTGCATTATATAAATACATCTTAAAATCATACATAGAGAAATACAACTGTAACCCATCTTAAATAAAAATTCATACCCGATAGATATATAAAATAGTAAACGTAAAGTAACTTGTAACTAGTAAAATCATGTAGCAATACTGATAATTATAATTAAAGTAAAATCATGGTTTACTACCCCTGACATCCCAAAAATAGTATATAACCCATAGAATAAGAACAACCTGTACTAGTCTGAAGATGGCCGTTATAGGCTGACACCGGTCCAGTCAAAAAAAAAAAAGAAAAAAAAAAGTTAAAAATTTGTTTTTATTTAATCAATAAAAAGTACTATTCTGGTTTTGCTTGATTTAAGCTTTCTCCCAAACGGTAAATGCATTTTGAATGGCTAAAGCGCCAAAAAAGTCTTCAGAATCAAACGAGAGTCAGAGCATTGGATGCAGAAAGTAAAACTGATCAAAACTGCATATTTAACTCATTTTTGACCAAAGTGTCGCTTAAACCTTTTTGCCTGTCCAGCGACGATATATTTAAATAATCTTTTTAGAAACATGACGAATAGTCCAACAAATAAAATTTCCAGTCAAATTAATTTTTGTATTAATAGTATTCTATGTAGGTATATCTCGGCAACTGTTTTTTTCTACATAAATATGGGTCTTCTTACTATTTTTATCCTCGTTATGGAGCAGAGACGTTTCATTAGCGGATATTGCGCCGTGGACAAATTGTGACAATACTGCCGATGAAAGCAAGACCCTACTCGTAAATTAAGGCCGGCTCTCTATTGGTAGGAGATAAAGGAAGCTAATTAGCACGTGCTGTTTTATACTTACACTAGCAGATAAAAACCCGCTCCCGCGTGGTTTAGTCACGACACACACACCAAAAGGAACATACTGAGTTAATCGTGAAGGACCGTAATCGAAATAAAATTTTAACCTTTTGTATGTATGAGCAATTTTTCCATCGAACGTGGCAGAAGACGGCTTACGGTATTAATACTATCAGCTAAGTTATATAGTCCGCCAACGATTCATGCCCGGAGATGTTAGACTTAAATGGAAAACACAAACAGATGTTCTTTTTAATTATTATTGTTTACTAGTTGTTACCCGTAAAAAATACGGGATTTAACTTGGCTTGCAACTCAATCTGATTCAATTATAAAAAAACTAAGGATCTGATATTTAAATTTCACTCAATTGATTTTGTAAAATATGTTATAGGAAGGCACCTACTTAATCGCTAATCAGAGAAGTTTGTTTTTAAATTCGATAATTTTCATCCACGGTTCCAAATTTGAATAGTTCACACTTGTACTTACGTATAAATGGTCATATTAATACTACTTATATAATATTTTACCTAGTATGTATGTAAACTGTTGGTCTCCCAAACAAAATAAAATAAAATAAAATAAAATAAAGTACGTACTCACAAAGGAAATTATTGCGTTGTCTAATTTCAGTCATAGTAGTAATAATAATTTATGTAGCGCCATTTTCGTGAGATATCAAAACTAAAGATCTGACAGTTAAATTTCACTCAATTGATTTTGTAAAATATGTTATTGGTAGGTACCTTCTTAATCGCTTGATTGTATTTGAAAAGGTTTTCTATAAATTTGACTATATTCATCCACAGTTCCAAAATTTGAATATGTATTCATAAATATAATTATTGCACTGGGTAGTTTTTTTTTTTTTTAAGAAAAAGACAAACATTCTCGGGATTACGAATAACCTGACGAGATTTGAAAAACTCCTACTGCCAGCATAATAAGCGGAAAATGTTGCTTGTGCAATGATGTAGGACTTGGAGCCAGCAGAGGAATTGAACGCCCGGGTGGTCATAGTTATAATAATAATAATCCTTAATACGTAATTTTTGTGAAATATCACCTGGAGTAGTCGCTAGTAAGAAGTTAGCAGTCCACAATGGAGTGCTGATGCCGAACCTGATTTTTTTACCAGTGAGACATTGTACTGGCAGAGGAAAGAAGTGTTATGGAATTACTCAAGTAGAAACCTATAGATGGTCATATTCATAGCACCCATGTGATATTCTACCTAATTTAAATGTAAACTGTTGGTCTCAGAAATAAAATAAAATGTTTAATGAATTATATCCCTGAGGCGTATGTGCGGTAAAATCATGTATTACTGATTCACGTTTGTAGAGATACGAAAAAGACGCCAGGCCGATTGTGGAATAAAGAATATTACGAAAGAGGCGCTCACATGGTTTGGACAAAAAAAGTGTCCAGTGAATGTGTGAAGAAAAGGTGAAAATGAAAGCAGAAGTCGGGGACGCACAAGAAAGACATGAAAAAAAGTGAAAGAAATGGTTCAGTCAGGTTATATAAAAAGTCGGGCATGTATGAGACATGTAATGAAGTGAGGAGTGTGTGACCAAAACTGAAAAATCTTAAAAATCTTCACACAACAAAAAAATAGTTTTCTGGTACAACAACATCGATCATGACGTTTTTTTCAATCTTAGCACTCCAGCACACTAAAAAGTCACGATCCGCCACTGGTGCCAAGACAGAATTGTGAGGCCATCCGTCCTCTCTGCTTACCCTTACAGATAAATGATGTGCTGATAAGTTATTAAGACGAGGAACTTTACCCCAAAAAAATTATTTTATAATTTTTTACTAATTATTAGGATTCGTTTTCGAATTGTTATTCCAGATTACAAAATATCTTGCTAAGCCTCTGTTAAACACCCTTCTAGACTAAAATACATAATTAATAAGCGTGAAGTGTGCCGCTGATGGAAAGGGGTTGATTTCTCAGCCTCTGGGTACAGAATCAACATCCAATCACGTACTAAACATTTGATTCACTTAAGCCTTCTAAATATAACATAATACACGAAATAGAGATCATCCCTTATTTGAAATTTCCGCACAATCTAATGCATACGTTATAAGACCTAAGCAATGATGAATAAATTACTAGATAAACATTAGTCTAATAGATGAAGTCAGAAGTTCTATGATATTCACCTCCTTTTTCTTACATTGAATACCAAACAAGGGTCCTAACGTCAGAGAAATAATATACAAGAGAGAGCGCTGCTGCAGTCGGTTTTTATGAGGTTCGCCGGACTCGGCTGGACCTAGGGATGGCTAGGACTAGAGCTAGGGTATTTATACATTCATTCATAGCACATGCCGACATAGGGATTTTTTTAATTCGTATAACCACTTCGTAATTTTTATAAACAAAAATATAGCATGTAACATAATAAACCGTTGAGTTATGTTCATTTATTTCCCGTATCAAAACGTGTGGGCAGAGTCAACGAGACACGAAGAACATTTTAATATTTTTTTAAAGCGGTGTGATAAAATTGGAAGATTTTGTTGTCTCTTTCTTTGTGTGTACGACGTAAAAACCCGGAGAAAGTGATTTATCTTAAATTTGTATAGGTTAAAAATAATTAGCTCTCTCTCCATATATTGTTATTTCATGATCCAAGCAAGCCCTCAACTGACCAAAAGACGTATAGAGCACCTTGAATATTGGTGCTTTTTGAAGTGCAAAACACATTATCAACAACGGAGAAACGACGATTTGTAATAAATCGTGTTATCCTTCCGTAATTGTCGAATTATCGATGTTCATCTTGATGTACCATGACGAGATGAGTACGAGAATCGGAGGCTGCAAATTTGATTCCTGCACAGCGGAAAAGATTACGTACGAGGATTACACGGATTTTCAATCAGTATTTATAGATTCGTAACGTCACAGCGAGCATGTGGCTTAGATTACTTGAGCCCTAATCGTAGAATGGCGTCACAGCGCGAATTTTCGTTAAATTTGTGAAGCAATTTGTGTTTTATCACTTTGACAGCCTCCGTAGTAGAATTATTAAGATGAATACAACCACATCGTGCGCAAATAAATTGTATTAATAATTAAAATAATCTTCAACGTAAATATGAAACAGAAAAAGCCAGAAACTAAAAAGAGTAACGGTCGCGACCGAGACTCGAACTTAGAATCTCTACTCTTTCCGGAATTAACACCTCTGCCAATTGAGCTACCGAAATCTTATTAGAAACCGGCATTTTAATCGATCTCATTCTTCATTTGAAAATTATTAATATCATTAACTTCAATCTTTCTTCCGATTTGACTGCCATCTGTGTATGGCATACAAAGCTCTACTCGACTAGATATTGTTTACCTAGATGGTGTCCTGGATAGATGATCCATTTTTATTTTATAGAAGATTTTTGACTTCTTGCAAAGTCTTTATTAATAATTCATATTATTTTTCAATTTCTTTGGCTGCCATCTTTGTGATGGTATTCAAAGCTCTACACTAGCACATATTGTATACCTAGATGGTTTCTTAACCATTTATTTTTATTAGTTTTGTTTTCTCTTTTAGTTCTTTTTTGATTTTTGGCTTTTTCTGTTTCATTTTTATGTTGAAAATTATTGATATTCTTTCAATAATTAATATCAAAATAAAAGCTTAAAGTCTTTAAGTTGATTCTCATTTAAAATAACTTTTATTCCAAGAATATATCTTATATCACATTAAATCAATATCAAATAATATATCGACGCTAGAAAGGCAAAAGAGCTGAGCGTCATTTTGGTAACTTTACACCAGACCGTTTTTTTTTTTGTTTTTACAATAATATTCCTAAGTCTTCAGCAGTGGCGGCTCGTGACTTTTTGGTGTGCTAGAGTGGTAAGATTGAAAAAAAACGTCATCATTGATGTTTTTGTAACCGAAAACATTTTATTTTTTTTTTTTTAAATTTTAACTTTTTGTATGAAGATTTTTCAGAAATCCGTGCGGTGCACCACCAAAACTGAAAAATCCTGAAAATTTTCATACAAAAAATAAAATCTTGAAAAAAAATAAAAATCATTTTCGGCTACAACAACACTAACACTGTTGTATTTTTCAATCTTAGCACTCTAGCACACTAAAAACTCACGAGCCGCCACTGGTCTTCAGTAGGTACCTGGTTGGATTTTGAAAAAAACTTATTTCTGTTGATTCAATGCTCGAATCAAGCCTTCTCCCAAATGGTAAATTTATTTTAAATGACTGAAGGACCACAGTCTCCAGAATCAAACGAATTTCAGAGCATTTGACGCAGAAAAAAAACTGATCAAAGCTGCGCATTAAACTCGTTTTCGACCAAAGTGTCGCTTAAGCCTTTTTGCCTTTCCAGCGTTAGTATATTTGCAACACGCTTCAAAGTTGTAGACACACTCTAAGTGAAAATTCTGGTGAATGGAAACGTTGCTTGAAATAGCTTAAGCCGTGTTTGGTGACCAAATCCGAATAGCCAAGTACTTCCTAACCTTTTTCTTCCTCATTTCCTTCCCCTCCCGCTACCTTCAATCTGACAACATACCTCAATTGCGAATGCTAGTCGCATTAGATTTATGATGATTCCATATCGTATATCGTATCGATGACGTCATTTGAACCTGACAATCCCATTGATTTGGGAATATTTATGAATCTAGAAGTGAATCCATCAAGGAACTAAAGCCTAATTGGTTATATTTTTAGCCATTAGCTTCGTCAACATGAATGTGTTGTCTTTAGGGTTCAGAGCTTTAAGGTTAAACCAACAGCTTTGCTTTTGGAATAATAATCGCGTTATTTCAGGACCTGGCACCAACGTGAAGTTTACGGTTTAAGTTTGCGTGCTAAGATAAAAAAAGTTTTGCGAATTTTGCAAGGAAATTATAATGCATCTTATAACATCTTTAAGTATTACGGCAATTGGTGTAAACAGGAAGCTAGGAAGGTTGACGATTTCCGGTGCCTCGTTTTCCAAAAATCTACTCTGGTTTATCTTTTGGTTGGCCATCTTTTTGGTGTTACCTGTATTGCTAATTTCTTAATTCAGATGTGCACATCTGTCTAAAAAATAAAAATAAAAAGCTCAGAGCAATAATATACCAGGAGGAATAGCTTTGCGAAACAGTGTAGTCAGGAATGTTGATTTTTTTCTGACTCGGGCGTGGCTAGGGTTTTCATGCACACACCTTTTTACATCCATTTATTGCACATGTCGACACAATGTTTCGTTTATTTGTATTACCACTTTTTTACAGTATTGTTATCAGCAAAAATATAGGATATGACCTCAAAAACCGTTGAGTTACGTCGCATAACGAAACGTAGTGAGTGGAATCGTCGGAGACGCGGGAGGCGGAAAAAATGTTTACATACCTAAAAGTTGTGCCATATTATGTGACGACTTGTCATGTTTCTTTCTCTTTCACAGTTTACGGCGTAAAAACCCGGAGAAAGTTAATTATCGTAAATTTGTACAGGTTGGGTAAAAAAATTTAGCTCTCTCTCCATATATATTCTTACAAAAGATAAAAAAAATAATATTCTCACACCGGGGACCTTCGCACGAAACATCGATATAGATTTTATCGACAATGTCGGTAATTTGGAATCGTTCCCGAGTCTCCGTGGTCGAGTTGTAAGACTACGACCACGAATGCAGAAGTCGCGGGTTGAAACCCGGCGTGCGCCAAAAACTTTTATTTTGTAAACACATGTAATTCATACCTGACTATTCAGATCTGGTCAGCAAACTCGGCTAAATCCAATTCAAGCAACGCTTGTGGTCTATCACCAAAGTGACACTAACAGTATCTGTCACTCTGGAACGTGCCGCAAATATACTACGAACCATTTTAATCAAAAAAATTGGGAAATTACACTATTTAATTGAATAAAAATTTTTTGAGCGTTTCCGAATTTGATTCAGCGACAGCCGGATTCAGAGAGCCACTACTCTTTCTTATTGTTTGAGACATATTTCAAAGACACCCGCAATTCTACACTTGATGTGTGACATATTTCAAAGACACCCGTAATTGAACACTTTATGTGTGACATATTTTAAAGATACCCGTAATTCAACACTCAACGTCTGACATTTTTCAAAGACACCGTTAATTCAATACTTGATCTGGGACGTATTTCAAAAACATCCACAATACAACACTTAATTAGTGACATATTTCAAAGCCACCCGAAATTCAATAATTAATGTGTGACATATTTATATATACCCGCAATTCAATACATCTCAGATAATAAGAATTTCCTTCATTGCAGCAGTTCCTCTCCAATTTATAAAAGTTTAAGGCTATTTCTATGTAAAAACATCTCCGATCAGTTCGACAAACAAATTTTTCACACAATGCCAGTCAATCAACGAATCAACATCAGTTATTTTATAAATATTTGCTCTTCAGACGTTTGGCTGCTTCTGCTCCTTCATATAACATCATCTTTCAATCCTCAATGGACACAAATACAATCGGCATCTCGATCTTTTTCTTTTGATCGTGTTTAATTTTATAAATTACCATGCAATCTCTTGACTATTTCTAATTCTTCATCAGTGGTAGATACTCTAAGTATCGCCCTGGTGAAAGACCACCATTCAGAATTGAAACGTTGCTTGAAATGGCTTTAGCCGTGTTCGGTGACCAGATCTGAATACCTAGGTACTTCCCAACCTTCCTCTTTCTCATCTCCTTCCTCTCCCTACTAACTTTAGCCTCACAACATACCCCTATTGGGGATGCCATAGTCTCACTGGCTCTAGACGGTTGGGAGCAGTTGAGACTCTTATGCGGCATTCATTTAACAAAAAATTAAAAAATCAATCGTAATTTTTCAAAAGTTTGAACATTTGTATAGTTTTCAAGAGAGCATTAAAATACCTTAAAAATATTTTAATGCGATAAAATACAAAAATAAAAAGCCACGCCTTTTTCTACGTGAATTTTTTTAGAGTCCTTCAAATTTTGAAAACAATTTTTTTTTCTCATTATGACACATTTTTAATGATTTAAAAAAAAAGTTAATTTTATAATCATTTTTTTTAACAGCATTGTATGACTACTATAAATATTTTATTTTCAAATGTTTTAATCACGCAGATTTTCAAAAAAAAAAATGACACGAAAACCATGTGTTTATCATTTGTGATATTTTTCAACTGCGAAAAGGGTATATTTATAGGTCTATTTACAGAAAAATGGCGAAAATGTTTTTTATAGAAATCCATTTTTTAGGGATTTTATTTTATCAAACTTATCTTCCCGTATACTTACCTAGGTTCTGCGTATATTTTAATGTTGCAAACTCTATGAAGGTACATATTTCTCTATCAGTATGACAAACAATCCCTTCGTATAATGGCTCAATAAGGTTTTAGTTTCAACTACTTCGTTCATAAACTCTCTTATTCCATTCATACATGGCCTAGGTAACCAATAATTACGTAGAGTTGGCGTAAAATATGACTAGTAGCTGTTTACAAAAAAGCACTAAACGTGTATTTTTAAAGCAGTTAGGCATCAATAAATGTTTTTGGTTTCATTACTACACTGTAAATTTAATTAATTAAAAATCATATAAGTATGTTCATATTATTTATAAATTGTTACGAAATTTTTAATTGATTTATTTTAGTGTACTAGTATTCAGGAGATATTAAAGATTTGCCTGGCGGATAAAGTTTTATTCAGGATGTTTGGCGCCGATATTGATTGTCAAAAGGCCGACATCAAAACTTTATATGTTTACTGGCCGATTTCTAGAACTTGGGCAGGGAAGAGCAAAGTTTTAATGTTTTATTTTACAAGCGCGAAGGATAGTTAGAATGTGACGGCTGGGAGAAGCGATCTAGACCTAGGAATGATTTGATCATACAAACAACGGGATTGCAAAACTCGTAGGTAGGTACCTTGGAGAATGAACATACGAGTATATGGAGAGAGAGCTACATATTTTTACCCAACCTATACAAATTTATGATAAATCACTTTCTCCGGGTTTTTACGCCGTTCACCGTGAGAGAGAAAGAGACAAGACAAATTATCACATAATATCGCTTAACTTTTAGGTATGTAAGTATTTTTTCTGTTTCCCGCGTCTTCGGCAACTTCGCCCACTACGTTTCGTTATGCAACATAACTTAACGGTTTTTGAGGTTACATCTTATATTTTTGTTGATAAACAACACTGTGGAAAAGCGGTTCTACAAATAGACAAAATATTTTGTCAACATGCACTCTAAATGCATGTAAAAAGGTGAGTCCATGAAAACCCTAGCCACGCCAAGAGTCAAGAATAAATCAAGCCCTGACCACACTGTTTTGCAAAGCTTTCTCTCCTGGTATATTATTGCTCTGAGGTAGATTCTATCAAAGTTAAATCAACGTTAGTTGAGAAGAGGGAAAGGAAAGAAAGGGGACTAATAAAAAGTATGACGCCAGCTAAATGTTGGCTGAAATATGATTTCGTTTGTTGAATTTCGTTGCGTTGGATATTTTATTTCGAGCACCGTCTCAATTTTTTAATCATAATTACAACAAAGCAGAAGATCTACACGTATTTGAAGCAATACAAACCACTTGAACGGTGAGCTCTTGCGCCGTAAAATTTGATAGGTTTTGTCCTCTTGAATTTATAAAAACGCATTGACGCAACAATTTTCAGCTTGTAACGTGTTTTTCATCGCGAGATGAAAATTAAGAAAATCTCGGAGACTGTTATTCTCAATTTATTAATTAATTTATTGGTTCTCAATAAACTTGTATGTCGTAATTTTTTTACCAGTACTGCTGTGCCTGTCTCGCTAGGAAATCATGTGTTGAGAGCAGGCCCAGCTCACAGTTAACAGTTTACATCATATTTTAAAATTATGAAGTTATAATTGTAAAACATCAACAACAACATAATATTGTACCATTTAAACATAATGTTCCTATTAGCGTTGTGACCGCTTTGAAAGAACTACTTCTTTTGGCAACAGTTCCTACTTCATTCATTGTTTATTGAACAAATACATTGAACAAATACTTCAATTGAAGTTGGTAGTTCATTTTAACCTTCATTCATTTCATGATTGAAAAAATACTTCAATTCGGTAAGTTAATTTTAGCACTCATTCATGTCATAGAAAGAACTACTTCAATTTGCAGCAGTACAGTTGCGAAGTTGTTTATTTTGGCGAGGAACCGGTTCCAGTACTTTTCACTTTGAAATCTCTACCGACTAGTACGTAATTTTGTTGGTGAGGAACCAGTTCCAGTTTTTTTCGTTTTCAAAACTCTACCGCCTAGTACGTGCGTTTTTGGCGAGGTACCGGTTCCAAAAAAAACTGAACAAATAACTGAACAAAAAACTGGATATATTCAAATCTCTTATTTTTGCGAATTCGACTTCAATTGAAGTGTTTACTTCGAAGGGTTCATTTTAAAGAACTAACAATTCGTGAAGCATTCACAAAACATTGAAGTTTTTCCCAACGCTAGTTCCTATTTTTGCACCATTACCATTGTATATTATATCATAATGCATTGTTTCCAACAGAGTATTAATAAAAAGTCAATTAACATTATACCATAATAATATAACATTAAACTTAGTATTTATGATTGCTTACACCACTAATAGGAAAGTTTGTTTAAAAAAAATCGTTCATGTTTAATCTGTCTTGGCTGGTGATCCAAATCTTGGTGTCCAATTTATATTTTACGTAATTTGTGTTCTGTCTAATGGCCAGTGGAAGTACATTGTTTAGCTTTGTTGCAAAGTGTCTAAAGTTTCTTTGGCCAAATGTTGTTCTAGCGAAAGGGATAAGTGAGATACTATACCCTTTCGATCTAGTATCGCGAGCGGTTTGGACTTTTTCAAATAGAGTTTTGTGTTCAAAGAGATATGCTAGTATGTTTTTGGCATAAAGTTGCCTAATATCTAAGAATCAAAGTTTTTAACGATTCATTTAAGTTTCCTTTTTTTAATTAAAATACATTATAATATGAACACTCCACCTTTTTTAATGTGAATAGAGTCTTCCACACATGAGTCCCAATTGCTACAAACCGTCTAGAACCAGTGATATTATGGCATCCCCAATCGGGGTATGCAGTGAGGCTGAAGGTAGTGGGAAGGGGAGGAGACACGGTAGAGGAAGGTCAGGAAGTACCTGGATATTCATAGATCTTATCACCAAACACGGCTAAAGCCATTTCAAGTAACGTTTCGATTCTGAACGGTGGTCTTTCACCAGGGCGATACTTAGAGTATCCACCACTCTAGAACGTACGACAAATATACTATTACGTTTCCTCGCAAGGGCGGGCAAAGATGGTGGACCGCCAAACAACTCAGTCTTAGCACACACTCTTTGCTTCATTCACATTTATGCATCGTCTCATACATACTCTTCTGTTATTCTGACTCTTGACATGGCCCGAATCTAGTATTTGATACACTCTGTCGCGGCGCGTCTTCTTCGGGCATCCCCGGCTTCTTATTCCATTCACTTTCGCGTCATATATTCTTTTTACACACATTAATCAGTTGATCCCCTTTTCAATTTGACTTGACTTGTAAAAACTACAGTAACCCTGGATTCCATTTACTGTAATGCTATTGACTCGTTTCTGTTTTAGCTGCTGAGAAAAGCGCGGTAACCCCAAAGTTTTTAGTATTTTAGAAGACTATATGTGTTTTCACTCCTGTAAAAATCCTTCACAAAAAACGTGCAAAAATAAATGTATATATTATAAACTTGGAGTAAGAATATTAATGGAGAGAGAGCTAAATTTTTTTACCTAAACTATACAAATTTACGATAAATCACTTCCTCTGGGTTTTCACGTCTTAAACCGTGAGAGAAAAAGAGACAAGACAAGTTGTCACATATTATCGCACCACTTTTAGGTATTTAGGCATGTTTTCCGTCTCCCGCGTCTCCGGCGACTCCGCCCACTACGGTTTGTTTTGCGACATAACTCAAAGGTTTTTAGGTTATATCCTATATCTTTGTTGATAACATTACTGTGAAAAAGTGGTCATACAAATAAACAAAACATTATGTCGACATGTGCCATGAATGGATGTTAAAAGGTGTGTTCAAGGAGTAACAATGTTTTGTCAACTAAGAACTTGATTGAAGAAAACGTTTTTTTTTAATGAATTTACAGGAAAATATACCTTATAATAAACTACTGGAAAAAATTACCTGAATTTTAAAAAAATATAGTTTTTTCAAATCAGATAAAAATAAAACGAAACATAACAACAATAAAACCTTAAAACATCAACCAAGAACTTGGTCTAGCAGTAATAAAAATATAAAAAATACAAACCAAAATAATGTTTGAAAAAAAAAAACATCTGATACAACATATTTATTTTAGCAAGCCAAGTCTTCAGCACATTCACAACGGTATTAAAGGTGTACATTTTTTTTATTTCAGCAGGTAACATATTTAAACAACTAGGTTTCCATGTAATCTAACATTTTTTCTCCATATTTATTTGTACCCTTGGGTACGATTAGTCCTTCATTAAACGTAAAATGAGTATTATAAGTGTGTTCCAGCCTAATTATATAATTTAAAGTTATGAATGTACTCAACATTAATTTTATACCACAGAATTGCTTTTACTGAAATACATTTTCTATTTAATTACAAAATCATACAGTAACATTTTTAATTTTTGAAAAGTATCAATAATTTTCAACGTAAATATGAAACATAAAAGACCAGAAAATAAAAGAATAACGGTCACGACCGAGGCTCGAACTCGGAACCTCTACTCTATCTGGGAGTAACGCCTCTGTGAATTGTGCCACCGAGACCTTATTAGTAACCGGCATTTCAATCGATCTCATACTTCATTGAAAACGATAGTTATTATTTATCAATTTCATCCGATTTGGCTGGCATCTTTGTAATTTTTGCTCAATTAACAGAGCCGTTACTCCCGGATAGAGAAGAGGTTCCAAGTTCGAGTCTCGGTCGCGACCGTTATATTTGTTCTGCTTCATATTTACGTTGAAGAATATCGATATTTTTTCAAAAATTAACATATCAAAAATGATAAGCATATAAGCTTCAAAGTTAATTATAATTTGATAATAACCTTTTTTATATACATATAGGTGAAGTCAAAAGTCAAGTCGAGTTAGAAACATAAGATCAAACTAAGTGTTCGTTAAAAAAAATTACAGATTATTCATAATTAGTTTTAATATGAAACTCGGGCAAATCTTTCGTTTTGGGGTGTTACATCGTTATATTTTTGAGAAATAACAACTTGAATTCATATTTTTGGATAGGGCGTTTTGTCACTTCTGAATAGTGGTGTCGCTATTCAAGATTGCCGGAAGTTCTGGCAAGATTATCTGGATTATTCCATAGGAAACGTTGGGTGTCGGGAGAGAGGTGAAAGGGAAAGGGAGGAGAGACAAAGTGAAGTGGAAGTTGTGTGGAGGGGATCAGAGATAAAGGAATACATAGCAGTGTGAAATAATAGAATATGTTATCAGGCGATGAACTACCCTTGAATATGAAACTTTCAGTGTGATTTTCAACTAACAAATTAATTAATAATTGAAATAATATCAATAATCTTCAACATTAATTTGAAACAGAAAAATTATAAGGGTCACGACTGAGACTCGAACTCGGAACCTCTACTTTATCCGGGAGTAACGCTTCTGCCAATTCAGCCACCGAGACCTTATAATAAACTGGAATTTTTAATCGACCTCATTCTTCATTTGAAAATTATTAACCTTTATGTGACTGAAAAGGCGCCCGGGTATCCTCTTCGGTTTTCAGCGTAGATTTTTTCAATGTTTCAGTAAGTCTAACTGGCTGAAACTTCCTGACTTCTTTACAATAGTGAAAATGAACAATTGAACATAACCGTTGGATATGTGGAGGGTGGTATGATAGCGGAAAACGAATAAGCATAATTTACGACTTCTGATAACTGAAAGAGTACCCGGGTACCCTCATGTGTTTAATATGATTTTTAAAGCTTGTCCGTATTTATTAATCATATTATCTTATTTTAAATGATAAATATGATGTACTGTTGTGTTCAAAGTACATCACCTGTATCCTTAATACTATTTTTAATCAATTATTCAATTAAAACCCCAAAGAAAAGATGGTAGTGGGTGAAATTCCTATCCACTTCCCTAAGTATGAACCAAAATGAACTGAGTCAAAATATACTACGTCATAAAAAGTGGTCCAACAAACTTCAGCAAATGATAAACTGTAAAAGAAACCTTCATATCAATTTAAAAAAGGTGTAATTTTCTTCAGTCACATAAGAGTTAATATCATTTACTTCAATTTTATTCAGATTTGACTGCCATCTTTGCAAGGTATACAAAGCTCTACCCAAGCACATAATGTATATCTAGATGGTGTTTTAAAATAAACTATTTTTTTTTTATCGCACGGAAGATTTTTGACTCCTTACTAAGTCGAAAATTAGTATAGTTAAATTAGAATTAATTTAAAGCTTTTGTGCTTATTATTTCAAATATTAATTCGGAAATAATAAGCATGAAAGCTTTAAAGTTAATTCTTATTGAATAAAAATAAAATATAAATATATTTTTTCTATACTAGTAGTAGATAACTATTAATTTAAATCCGGTGGTTGGCTTAAAAATTGAAATGGTAAGCTTTAGACCCAGATTTACGGGTTTGAATTTCGATGTAGACAACATAAAATACATTAAAATTAAATTGGAATTTTCGCAAAAAATTTTTTTTTTGCTCCTTGATATAAAGTTACAATCCTTATATCATTGATCTAGTGTACGGTTGTCGATTTTTCTTTCTTTTTCCCATTTCATTGTGCCTCACAAAATTTCCGTTATTGGGATTGTATAGTATCAATATCCCTTGGCAGCTTAAACTTTGATGTAATATCGCATGAAAAATAGATATAAAACAAAATTTATGATCTATCGTTGGAATCCAAATTTACAGATTAGGTGTGTTGAATGATAAAGAAAATGCATAATTTTGACCGCTTAGTAGCTGAGTGGACAAACGCGTATGATTCCCACCCGGGCGTGGTAGGTTCAATTCTTCTGCTAGTCCTCCATTATTGCATTAGCAACATCTTCCACTTATTATGATGGCAGTAAGAGTTTTTCAAATATTGTCAGGTTATGTGTAACCCGGAAATGTTTGACTTTCTTTTAAAAAATATTTTTAAAAAAGAGTCTGAGAATCGGGGAATAAGAAAAATCACTATTTCATATTCCCCTCCCAGTTTCTCTACCACCTCACCAAATTATCCCATTGAAGTTGCCATAGTCCTGCTGACATAAATATAAACAACAACATAATAATAAACAAAATCATCTTAAAATAGCCCACGTGTTCATAAATTGTCAAAGTGACATTACTTTTCGGGTTGTCATAGTCCAATTGTCTCCGGAGTTGCTTGAAATGTTACCTCATAGCTAAATATAGAGATACGTTCAAAAACTTTGTATATAACTCTGCGTACGTAGGTAGCAGGCTGTATAGAAAAGGGTTTGGAAGGGCAGAGGAGTGTGGGGAGACAACGAGCTCGTGGTTTTAGAATAATTTATCGCTACACGGAGCTTTAAGATACCAAACCGAAATCATTAATAAATAATAACCCTAGAAGGGTACGCTGCAAAATCCTCGCGTATTTTGGTTGAATAAACTTTTTATATTTGCCCACAAATAATATTAAAACTTTCGTCATTAAATTTTCTTTCACGGTTCCTGCATTTAATTTGTAAATAATGAAAGGCTATTTTCTGTTGTATGATGCGAGGCTGCCACGTTTTAGTTTTCTATGCGTTCAGTAGCTGCATGACATGTGTTTATACGCTTCATATTTTTGGGGACCTTAGAAAGATATGCGGAATTTGTTGCACATTTATACAAGAGTAAACTTTTTTGGGTTGTGTCAACGTTGTTGAAAGTTTTATGAAGGGTTAATTTCGGTTAAATCAAAACAAAATGATAAGATTTTAACTTATTTTTGTGCGCCAAAGAAGTCAATGTGTCAAAACACAAAAATATCATCTTAAGCATATCGAAAAATTATGATTGTTGAAAACGAAATGACGCCCTTGAAGTGATCTTTATTACAACAAGGCGCTATAAAAAATGATCGAAAATAAACAAAAATTGTCAAGATAATCAAGGCTGTTTATTTAATGTTTGCATCTAGTTTTTAAGTAAGTAGTTCGATATTTTATTACGGAGTATCTTTGGTAAAATCAACAAGATCTCACGTAGGCGTTTTTTTTTGTATTTGATCTGCTGGAAAATATGTATATGTTTTCCACTTTATTCTGATACTAGTTTACCAACTCAGAAAATTTGAACTTGATTCTAATACATTGACTATAATGACTATAAATACTATAAAATTTCACCATATTTAACCGTGGGGGGAATTTATAAATGTTCAGATGGTTTCAACACGCTTTTTTGTATTTAACAAATAAAATAATGTGGCACTAGCAATATCTCCTCCTACATTAAGGGACTCTTCAAGACCCAGATTCATACATTGTTTTCCTCAAAAAAACCCGCCACACAGTACTCCCAAAGATGACATAGGCCTTAAAGGAAATTACTTCCCCAAGGCCTCCTGGGTGAATTTAATGTAATAAAAGGTATATTATCTAAAACTTTAACAGTTAAATGTAATTGTAAAAAACAATTTTAAAGCACCATAGTTCTTGATGGATAAATATGTTACTGACGTGTTTTAAATTCATATTTTGAATCTACATCTTGCTAGTTTAGTCCTCAACCATTGTACAAAGAAAATTTACCGCTTATAATGGGGTAGTAAAAGGATTTCAAACATTCCCAGGTTGTTGTTGAGTGGACAAATGCGTCGGATTCTCATCCGAGCATTATGGGTTCAATTCTTCTGCTAGCTAAGTCCTCCGTCATTGCACAAGAATATTTTTCGATCATAATAATGTTTGCAGGAGTTTTTCAAACACTGTCGAGTTATTTGTAACCCGGGAATATTTGTCAGTCTTTTAAAAAAAAATAAAAAGATTTATTACCTGGTAATGTTCGACTAATGTTGAAAAAAACCTGTGCAAGATTCGTCCTTCAGAAAACAGATATATTGCTTTATGGTATAACCAAGGTGATATTTTTTTTGGTAAAACCTAAATAAATTAGAACATCTGAGTAAGTAGATATTTACATTCATTGTGTTTTAGAATGTTATTTAAAAAATCCTGCAAAAATGCTATTTCAGAAAGGGAACCAGTTTTAGTTCGCCTATTTTAAAATTAAAAACTACTCTATCAAGTATTCATATAAAACGGTGCAGTAATTAAAAAAATGTTTAACTGTTCATTTAATGGATAACAATTAGTTTGATGGCTTAAAGGTAATAATAACCGTGCTTTAAAACGTAGGTAATTAAATCGCCAAGCGTAATAACCCAGAAAATATACTCGAATAATACGTATGCCGATAGTTTCTCGATCGTTATCCAGTTATCCATGCGTACAGCCCCTTAACCTCAATATGATTTCCATCGTTACGCTTCACTTTAACGTTATATTGTCTATGAATAGTCTGAAAGAGCTTTTTGCATAGATAATGATTTTTTTATAGAATATTATGTAAATATATATACCGTGACTGGAAAGGCAAAAGGCCTGAAGCGCCATTTTGGGAAGTTTACATCAGAACACTTATAGGTTATTTTGTGTTTTACAATAAAATTCATAAGTCTTCAGTACCTGGTTAGATTTAAAAATAAAATTAGCTCAATGAAGCGAGAAAGAGCTGAAAAAGTCCCAAGGTCGTGTCATTTGAGTCAAGCTTTCTCCCAAATGGTAAATATATTTTAGATGGCCGAAGGGCCACAAGGTCTTCAGAATCACACGAGAGTCAGAGCTTTCGATGCAGAAAAAAAACTGATCAAAACTTCAGGTTTAACTCAGTTTTGACCAAAATGTCGCTTAAGCCCTTTTGCCTTTACGGTGACGATATGTGTTCTGAGCGTACGAAAATGCTGCAAAATTGAAACACTTTATGGGTTTTAAGATCGTGACGTTTCTCCTGTCATCTTCTTCCCCTTGTCCTATTCAGGTCGGGGACCCATTGCCTCATCAAAGAAGTCTTACGTTTAGAGTACATAGAGTGGTACCTATCCAAGGCAGTGGCGTCAGTTTTTGATGATTTTTGCCGGACTCGGCAGACGTGGGCGTGGCTAAGACTAGGGATAGGGTATTTACACATCCATTCTAGCACATGTCGACAAAATGTTTTTGTTTATTCGTAAAACCACTTTTTCACAGTATTGTTATCAACAAAAATATAGCGTGTAACCCAAACAAACCGTCTAATTGTGTTAAGTTTCAAAACATGTGGGCGGAGTCCCCGGAGACGCAGGAGACCAAAATCATCCTTAGAGTAAATAAAAGCGGTCTGTTATATTTGTTGTCTCTTTTTCTGTCATGGTGTACGACGTAAAAACACGGAGAAAGTGATTTATCGCAAGTTTGTATAGGTTGGGTAAAAAGAATTAGCTCTCTCTCCATACATTGTTACTCCAAGGTCTTGCGCTACTTTAGTGGGCCCCGTCCATAGTGGGACCAGCTTCTTTTGCATAGCCTCTGGAGTTCTTCTCCCAACTTTTGCCTGTGCGGCCCACTGGACGTCTTCCCTCCGGAATCGCACTCAGTATTTTTATTGAAAGTCAGTATTCTGGTATTCATAGTTCTCGACCAAACCACTTTCATTTTGAATTTTCTATGAAGAGTAGCCAAGGTTCGATTTTAAGCCCACCTCAGATCGTCGAGTTTTTATTCAATCGCATTTTGTAGCTCGAACCACTGTTTTCAAAGATCATAATGTCACCATATAAAAATGATCTTTTTGTCATACATAACAAAGCGAATTTTTTTAAGGTTAACATTTTAAAACTGACGAAGAATCTGACGATTTTAGATACCGCATGTTTTTTAATGAAACTGAAAATGAAGGCCACAGATTTACTATACAAAGTTATTATTTCATTATCATCAAATATGTCAAACCGCAAAATGATTACTTTCTACGAAAATACATAATAATGTCGTCTTATTAATTAAACAAATAAGGGCAAAGGTTAAAAAGACTAAGAAATTATAGAAATCAAAAATTGCGACCTTAAGAAAAAAAAACTATTGTTAACAGGCTTCCCTATTTTATATTATTATCCACTTTCCTCGTATATTATACAAGCCAATATTGAATTTGTTTCGATAACCCTTCTCACGATACATAACAACTAAACTCGTAAAATTAATGAACGTATAAAAAATAATTTCACAGGAGTGTTCGACATGGGCCTTTTCAAAACTCAGGTTCACTCCTTCCTTTCCTCAGTAGAAGACCCTCCACACAGCATCCCCAAAGATGACTTAGGCCCTGAGGGAAATTATTTCCCTCTAAGCCTCCTGTGTGGAGTAAATGTAAAAAAAGGACAATTTTATCTTACTTTCGGTGAAATTGATCGAACATTTTCAAATACCGAAATTCTTTCGTGAACAGACAATCAATTTGATTGGTCTATCTGGAACCGAGAGGTAGAAAGGTCTTGTGTAAATTGGTGACACCAGTTTCCTCTCTGAATTCGGTATCGATCACACTTGAAATTATCTGTTCAGTGGAGAAAAACAATATCTAGGTATTTTAATTGACTGTGATTATTAAGTTTAACCATTCTGGAAGACGGTTCAACTGTAATATTAATGAATCATTTTAATCATTTCACACTAAAGCATTGAATCTGGGAAGAGGCATGTTGAAATGTACCTGGATTTTCAGGCCTATTCACTAAACAAGGCTACAATCAGAGGCATACACTCCATAAAGGCACATAAACACTGCCTTCCCTGCCTTACTTGAAGAAATATATGAATTATTTTGGAAAAACTATTAAAAAATATCTTCACTTTAAAAAATAGGCGCGAAGTTTAACTAATTGCACCGCCGCGAGCGTCCCACCGACCGTCACATACTATAATGTATTAAATGCAGTAACTACATATGCCCAAACGACGTCAACATTAGAGTAGATTATTATATGTTCACTAGACCACATAAAATATGTATACATGCATACTGTGAGTTGTGTGCGCCTTCAAGTGCCTCGTTTGTGTTAGTATCTTTGTTAGTGTCTAGGCAGTGGTTTTATAGAACAAACTCAATAATAATCAGTGACATATGTTGCTACCTATCTCTACTATCAATTAATCCGCTATTTTCCCTACTGCCTACCCTAATCAAAAGCTTTATGCACGCCACTAGCTACAGCTATTTTAAACGTTTCGACGGTATTTTACCATGGCGATACTAGAATGTCTACCAGTCTCGACTCAGAAAGAAACACTAAAAAGATTATGACTTCATAATTGTTTTTTTGCACAGTGTATAACTCTACTAAGAAGTTTCACTTATGACCCGTTGCTCGAATTAAAAGAGCCAACGCTAAATTACATTTTAAAACACCCCCAGCGAAAGAGTAGAAAAAGAATCATTTCCATTTCACCAATATTTTTACCAACATTTTGTTTCCTTCAGTGCGGCCGTCTCGCGAAAATCACCGAACTGACAGATCAACGCTAAGCGAGCGTTAAACCGTGCAAATAACTTTTCCGCTTAACGAGAGACAGGTCTTGCCGCGTTGGTGACATTTACAAACCTTTTTAAAGTGTAACGGCCAAAAAATAAAATTAACAAAAAAACGGTTTTTGATTTTTTCGTGACCAAAATATTTAGACTAGCGACGCCCCCGACGGCACAGATAAGTAAGTTATAGTTTACACATCTTAATTCGCCTCATAACAGATCAGTTTTTGAACTGATTTCCTCTCCTTTTCTCAGCCTAGACAGATTTAAATTATATGCAGAATGTAGGTGGTGCGACTGAACATTGGACGATATTAGTATGGTGCTATGACCCTAACACATCGGTTTTAACTCATGTTACGAAACATATTAAATAATCTTATATCATAAACTGTATAGGTTTAATGTGTTTCTGCCGAATAACGTTCATCATTAGATCTTATTCCAATATTCTTATCTAAATTTTGTTTTCCCATAGACTACTGATTTTGACAATGGTATTCAGTTACACCATGGTTGTTGGATCCGAAGCTGGGATAAAACATCGAATGTTTTCAGCTTCAGATGAATTTGAAAAATAGTGAACTGTAATCGATAAACTATACTAATTCATGGAAGTGTCTAATTGTAGTTTGTGGAAAGATTATGGAATGAAGGAAAAATGGGAAACCATTCACTCACCGATATAGTTGAAGTTGGAAGTTCTTGAAGAATTCTTACACAGTTGTATTATTAACGAAATGAATACACCACACTGATTTGGTCTTCTTATTCATAAAACACATTAATTTAACATTATTTGGAGATCAAAACAACGAACCGACAAACAAGTGAAAAACCAACGATCAACCCACTGTTTTCACATCAAAACTCTTCTCTTTGATTGTCAACTGTTTCAAACACGGTGTTGTTGAATACGGAAATCGAAAAATGGTTAGGGTGGGAAAAACATCGAGGTAAGAACCTAGCAAATTATCATTTTGAAAATCAACAATGGTTATGACGGTATAAAACGTGCTTATCAGTGAAATAGATCATTCCAATTCCCACTCCTCGAAGAAAAAGCGCCCCTATACCCAAGGAGCATTCTGTTGGTTATTAACGACCATTACAATAGTGAGAAGACACAATGATTTAACACCACTTCTGATAGACTTTAAAATCAAAATCATGAGGGCAATCAAAATGATCACCTAGTCTCTACATCACTCTAAAATAAAGCCTTGTATTTAACAAGCAAGGCAATTAAAAACAAAAACAACAAAGGGTGAAATACGCCAAACGAAACAGTATTCAATTATGTTATTGACGGAAGAAAAACAAAAAAGAACTTCGCCTATTTATATTTAAGCGCAAAATTTTTGCTCATTTTCAACGAATTAGTTATGTATCGTAATATCATACGAAAACGTAATAAAACATAATGTTTCATGTTTGAATACCGTTACAAGGAGAATAACATAACATAACTCGTGGAAGACAAATAATACGAAGAAACGGAAGATTACAAAGAAACAATGCTAAGGAGAGGAAGTATCATAGAAAAGATAAATAACATACAAAGGAAAAGGTATTTCTTTTGCAAACAGAATATTGAAGAAGAAATGTGAATTGAATAACGAGAATATGACAAATTTGAAGATATTTTATTTATATCAAAAGATAAAAAAGACATACGAGCATGGCTTCTCTGTTTTTTTGTTAAATTTGTTTTTCTACCTGTCGGTAAATTGTCTATGTTGTGAAATTGTAATGTGTATTGTCGTTGATCTTATTTGTGTACGTCATCACCTTGGCTTCATATTTGAATTACTTTTAAAGACTTAGTTGAACCAAAAAGTCATTTCGTTTGCAGCTTGTTAGTCGACCTTTATTAATTACGACCTAAAATAAGAGTACCTACTAAAATATGAAGATCTGGGGGTTTGACACCAAAAACAATGATTTCAGAGGTCCGACGCATTACAAACAGAGTCTTACGAAGTATCTTTAGGTTAAAATGGGTCACATTTATTTTAAAAATATCTACATACGTTCCAAATATTCCCATTAAACGCCATTTTTTTAAGTGAATATCGCACAAGAGTCCCAACTGCTCCTAACCGTCTGAAGCCAGTGGGATTTTAGCATCCCCTATTGGGGTATGTTCTAAGGCTGAAGGTAGTAAGGAGAGAAAGTAAATGGGCAAGAGGAAGATTGGAAAGTATCTGGCTATTCATACCTGGTCATCAAACACGGTTAATTTTTTTGTTTTTGTTTTTTTTGTTTTGTATGAATACCGTACAAGAGTCTCAACTGCTCCTAACCGTCTTGAGCCAGTGAGACTATGGCATCCACAAGTAGAGTATGTTGTGAGGCTGAAAATAGTGGGAAGGGGAAAGGGATAGGGAAGTTTTATAAGTACCTGGCTATTCAGATCTAGTCACCAAACACGGCTAAATCCATTTCAAGCAACGTTTCGATTCTGAATGGTGGTCTTTCACCAGGGCGATACTTAGAGTATCTACCATTCTAGAACGTGCCGCAAATATACTTTTTTATTATTTTTGTATGAATTAAATGTGTTATGACACATATTAATTAAATAAAAGGTATTGGCGCACGCCGGGTTTGAACCCGTGACCTTTGGATTCGTTATTCGATTTTCAATGATGGTCTTTCGCCAAGGCGATACTTAGAGTATCCACGACTCTTAAACGTGTCTGAAATATCTTCATATTATTTAATATGAACTGAATGAGAAGTAACACAAATTTATTGAATACAATTTATTTGCGTACGCTGGGATTAGAATCCACGACCTCTGGATTCGTAGTCGAGCGTCTTGACATATAATAATAATATAATAAAAACAGTGAACTTTTATAGCGCAGTTTTGTGATATTTCACCTCAAGTGCGCTTCATGCTAAATTAATTATGCTAATAAGATTAACTAACAAGGAGAAAATAATACATAGTATGTATACAAATTAAAACTATCTAAAATAATGATCGTTATCATAAATCACGAGATAACAGGCTTAGAAATGGGTATAACAGTGTATGTGTACATCAACAGATTAAAAAACAATTTACTAGGAGCTAAGGGTATAAAAATTCAGATGAAACATATGAATTCATATAAACACATTTGTCAAATCAAAGAAAAGGAAATATGATTGAGGACAGTTAATATGTGGGCACTTAAAACATTAATATTCAAGTATTGTAAGTATAGTCCCTAATTGAAGAATATATGTTGTGTCTGAAAAAAATAGAACAGTAAGAAGATGGGAAGAAGAAGGTTGGCAAATACCAGGATATTTTTTTTTTTTACAATAACTCCACACAGGAGGCCTTGAGGAAAACAATTTCCCTCAGGGCCTATGTCATCTTTGGGGATGCTGTGTGGAGGGTTTTTTTGGGGGAAAGGAAGGAGTGAACTTGGGTCTTGAAGAGGCCCATGTTGAAGGAGGGAGGAAACACAGAGGCCGGCAAATCGTTCCATAGCCGAGCTGTTGAACATTAGAACGAGTCGTAAAAGCGACCCGTTATCATGTATTGAATGTCAACCGTGTACAAATGAGTGTGTAGATTTGGTAACTAAACACGACTAAAGCCGTTTCAAGCAACGTTTTGATTTTGAATTAATGCGATACTGAGACTACCAGAGCTTAATTTCAATTGCTAATTAGTTTCTCATTAAAACAAACAAAATAAAAACAAATGAAAATAAATCTATCTAACCTTTCGAAGGTCCGAATAATTCAAAGCTCTGTTTAAAAAGTAACTTTCCAATTGTCGACGAAAAAATGACACCATTTTAGTTTAACAATCACACGTTCGACGGTTAATGTCCGCTGTCGATACGTGTTAGTCGTGTTCCGGACGTACCAACCCCCTGAGAACAATTGGGAAGGGCGGGGGTCTAACTTTCAGGTTCTATAAGAGTGGCAACCCTTACCCGGCCACTCTTGTAGACATATCCCATAGCGAGCTTAATAACAGTTCAACCCTGACAGGGATGGCACATTTAAAAGATATCGGTGTAGCGATATTTAAAAAAATATATAAATTTATTACATATCTCAAGGAGAGTGGGCAATCTCACAAGTTCTATATAAAACAAAGAAAAATACAAATATATTAAGCTTTGACATAAAGCACTCACTTTGTGGAAAGACAAAATTAAAGTTTAAATAAAAGTTACTTTGTTTTGACACCACTTTATTAGACACATATACCAACCGGTTCAGGTAGAGCCGAAACCGGTTGGTATATGAATGTAATTACAAAACAGAGTTATTTTTATTTTAAAAAAATATATATATATATATTTTTGTTCCTTATCCTGATAGACGACATCCAGGATTGCATACGTCACAGCTCGTGCTTATTGTTTGCGGACGATCTCAAACTTTTAAAGGAGATTGAATCGGATGAAGATTTTGACAAACTACAAGCCGACCTAGATGCAATTTCGAACTGGTCTAGAAACAATAATTTAAATTTTAATATAATAAAATGCGTCATTATGACATATAGCCGATCTAAAAAATCCTTTTTTTTTTCAAATATATTATGAATAGTGAAATTTTAACCCGTGTATTTACCATCAAAGATCTCGGGTGGTTTTTGATCCCAGGCTAACGTTTTCGAGTCATATAGTGCAGCTTACTTCAAATTGTTATAAACTTCTTGGTTTTGTAATCAGAAGGTGCAAAAGAGTTCAATAACACAAATGCGATGACAGCCCTCTTCAATGGAGTGATCAGAAGCAAGTTGGAGTATGCTAGCACTGTCTGGTCTCCACATCAAACCAAATACATAAATATGTTGGAACAGATTCAAAAATTCCTCATACATGCGTTCGCACGGAACATACCCTATGTTCATGCATCACATGGAACTACTCGAGGAGACACATTATCAAAGCAGGCTAGGCGCAATGCTGGTCTCATGACAATAGGCTTTAAAATTATAAATATGCTACTGCTTATTCGTACCAGAAAAATACTGTCGCAGCAGAAATCATGCAATGTTCAGAATACCCTATGGTCGGACAGATGTTTTGGCTCAGCATAGCATGACAAGAGGTATAATTCTGTTAAATACATCATCTATATATATTGATATTTTTTCAGATAATTTACGTTCAAAAACTTGTTAATTTAAAATGTTATAATTTGAAATTGTTTACTTGTTGTTCCATTGTACTGTAATTGGGTTTATATCTGTTGTACAATAATAAAAAAAAAAAAAAAAAAAATATATATATATTAAATTAAATAACATAATAAATTAGTAATATTTAAAAAAATAATTTAAATGAAGCTTCGTTAAGACATCATCAGTAATCACTCAACTTTTGTATACTAGTGTTAATAATATACAAGAGAGAGCGCTGCTGTAGTCAGTTAAGATTAGGTTTACCAGACTGGGCTAGACCTGGACGTGGCTAAGACTAGGGCTAGGGTATTTATACATTCATTCATAGCACATGTCGACATAATCTTTTTGTTTATTCGTAAAACCACTTTTCACAGTATTGTCATAAACAAAAATATAGAATGTAACCTAATAAACCGTTGAGTTATGTTCATTTATTTCACGAATTAAAACGTATAGGCGGAGTCAACGGAGACGCGGGACTCGAATAACATTCTTTAACGCGGTGTGATAATTTGGGAGATTTTGTTGTCACTTTCTTTCTCATGGCGTACGACGTAAAAAACCGAGAGAAAGTGATTTATCCCAAATTTGTATGGGTTGGGTAAAAAGAATTAGCTCTCTCTCCATATATTGTCACTTCAAGGTTAGTATAGTAGTTATAATACGTTATATTTCTAGTGTATAATATTTATATTACCTACTCTTAATGAACTATTTCTCAAATCTCTTTTTCTTCTTGTAAAATGCCATCATATTTATTGAAATATATTTCTTCATAGATACTTTTTTTAATTTTTGTAGTGAGTATTCACTATAAAAATATCGCACAAGAGTCCCAACTGTCTAGATACAGTGAGACTATGGCATCCCCTATTGGGGTATGTTGTGAGGCTAAAGGTAATGGAGAGCAAGGTTAGGTTGTACCTAGTTATTCAAAGCTGGTCATTAAACACGGTTAGAGCCTTTTTTAAGCTATTTCGATTCTGAATGGTGGTTTTTCGCCAGAGCGATACTTAGAGTATACGAGTATCTACCACTAATATAATAATAAACGACTATCTACCACTCTGGAACGTGCCGCAAATATACCAGCTATCAATTATAAACTATTGTTTCCAGTAGGTATATCGCTGTGCTAGTTCAATACTATAAAAGTTTATAAAAGTTATTTAAAAATGTCTTTTGATTTTTCGTGTTATAAGGAATCGGAAAACATTTTTTTTTTCGACTTGTTATAATATTAAACAAGCACAGCGATACATCGTTCTTCAATGAACCTTTACGGTTAAATAAAACTGTTATTACACCTGGGATATTTTATTTTATGTTAATAATTCTGTTCTTAACATAATTGTTTTCCAGATATGTTTATTATTTACATCATGTCACCTACACCAAGGTCAACATTAAACAGTGATATGCCGCCTTGGAACGGGCATCTGGCGGTCTTGTTAATTTTACATCAGCTATTATCTTTCATAAAATATATGAGGTATAGTCTGATAAATAATGATGCTAATGACATAAGCGTTACAAAAATTGCTTAGATTACATATTAAGTTACCACTGTGGGAGTAATTTGAAGTGTGGCGTGAACCGTTTGATAGATTATCTAAGTAACTGTATACTATTTATACAACAAATTACAAAGGTTCCGCCATTGAAG
This sequence comes from Drusus annulatus, assembly GCA_022651775.1. Classification (NCBI taxonomy): domain Eukaryota; kingdom Metazoa; phylum Arthropoda; class Insecta; order Trichoptera; family Limnephilidae; genus Drusus; species Drusus annulatus. The sequence goes on along the minus strand of JAGWCC010000317.1, from coordinate 335,250 downwards.
TAAAACCCACTTGTGGTGAAGTTTAACTTAATTGTGCTGTGTAAATTAATGTGATTATTAAATAGAATTTATAGATGGCGCTGTTAGGAGTAATACCGACAAGTTGTATTCTGTGTAAATATCAATGCATAACACCGTTGAACCGTTGAATTAACAAATTATATGACAGCGCGATCCCGAAATGGTAATAGTAAATTACTTGGAATAAGAACATACATGGCCTGTTCAAAAGAAAAGGTGAATTTTGAATTTTTGCGGGCAGTGTACATTTTTTTTTTTTTTACGTGAATACCGCACAAGAGTCTCAACTGCTCCCAACCGTCTAGAGCCAGTGAGACTATGGCATTCCCAAATAGGATATGTTGTGAGGCTGAAGGTAGTGGATAGGGAAAGGAGATTGGGAAGGGGAAGGTAGGGAAGTACCTGGCTATTCAGATCTGGTCACCAAACACGGTTGAAGCCATTTCAAGCAACGTTTCGATTCTGAATGGTGGTCTTTCACCAGGGCGATACTTAGAGTATCTACCACTCTGGAACGTGCCGCAAATATACTTTTTATTAATTATACATGAATTAAATGTGTTATGACACATATTAATTAAATAAAAGTAATTGGCGCACGCCGGGTTTGAACCCGCGACCTTTGGATTCGTAGTCGAGCGTCTTACCACTCGACCATGGAGGCCGTCGAACATTCGACTATCGTTTTTTTTTTTCGTTATGTTGGTACACATATGTTTATCATATGTTAGCATTATCAGCCATTTTGGATTAGTGGTTTGTTTTTGACAACTGGAAAGGTTAGTCATGTTTTTGTGTGTTCTTCGATTTTTTACTTTTGACGACACTCTACTAGGTAGTAAGAAGGATAAGAAAACTTTTTAAAAATTGTTACATTGTGAGGGATGACTAATACAAGTTGACCTAACTGAAAACTATTAGGAAAATGGATGTTTCACGTGAATACGTAAAAAGGCACTACTGGTTCAAGTTTTGACATCCACATCCTATGTGTTCCCATGTTTATTAAAGGTTGCGTTACTAGAGTTGACCTAAGCAACTCACTCAGGATCGTGTGTATTGGTGCGTATTTATACACTTGCGACAGTGATGTCCTTGTTAAACGTCACTGAGAAACAGCATTTTGGCTTACTTATACCCTACTTATTGTTTTTAAAGAATAAAAGGACAACAAGAGTGTACATTGTTGAAATTTAAATATTTGTACAGTTTTTAAAATAATCCGAAAAGTTTTGAAGTGTGTTCTTTTCACTATATGAAATAAAAATCTCTATTATTTTTTTTTCCGGCCGTTAAATAACAAGTTTAAAACATGCTGTATATAAGCAATGCATCTTTGTTAGTACTGTGAATCAACTCTGGTTGCAATATCTATACCTAAGGTTATCTCCTATCCAACTTCATTCGAGAATTGGATTCTTGCTTAAATTAATTAATTTCTCAAAAAATCAAAAATTCAAACACGTAAAAATATAATTATGTCAGTGTTATTGTTGTGTTGTTCGAAACGCAGCCGTTTACTGCACTGATCATTAATTAGACAAATGAAAGAAAAATTGAGAGATTTCATACATTTCCTCGCTTATTTCTAAAAAATGATCGGCGTTTCTTAGCGCTCCCGCTATGGAACGCCCTGGTTTTACAATCCACCTGCACCCGAACTAGATCCGGCTCTGTTCTATCGAGCTTCCTACCACGAGGTTAAACAAGTAAGACTTTAAAAGGTTTTCGATCTCTAAATCTAGCCAAGAACTCTCCACCAACTTTGGGGCAGGGGTAAGTTAATGGTCTCTAGATTGCTCGCCAAGAGAGAAATTGAATTTATTTTCACTTCCTTCGGAGGCTAACCCGCCAGCATTGGAGCCTAGAGCCTTCAGTCTGCCTTATGAAATTTCTGCGCGACAAGTAAACAAATTGTTTCAGAAAGAAATTGAAGAAAAATAATAAAACGCGAAATGATGAAACGTAAAAATGTTCATAGATTCAGCACTGGAATACAATTGTACAAACTTAAAGGCTTCATGGGTGACTCTGTGAATCGAAGTTTGTACGTTCGTGCTTTATTGTACTACCCGAGCCACAAATTATTGTGGTGTCAATTTAACGAGCATAAAATATACGTAAGGCTTTTAAGTCAGTACCTCCTGAAAATGGACAAATAAAACGTTAAAAACTGTGTTTTTAAATAATATATTACCACGTAGGTTGTATTTTCGTAAGCATATGTTCGTAGATAGTACCTACGCATGTAACTACCTAATTATTCATTATTGATGCGTAAGAGGAAAGAGTTTTTGTTTAATATCTCATTTGGAAGTTGGTTAGCAATTATGAAAACAGTTTACGAAATATGTTTAAAAATAATAAAACTTTATACGCGATATTTACATATAATTCAAAAGCCTTAATAAACTCGAAATCAACATAAAAACAATTAATATGTTTTTTACAACGCGTGAAATAATGGAAAATTTTGCCGCGTTATCCTAAAAGTCAAGAAAACTTACCACACAGCAAAAAATCTGTGCGCTAAAGAAGAAAAAGATCACGAACGGTTGACTATGGCGTCATGAAATTTAATTCAACCCAACTATTTTCAACTGGCACAGTTATTGACATCATTGGTATATACTCTTAGTGTGATAGATACTCTAATTATCGCCCTGGTAAAAGACCACCATTCTGAATCAAAACCTTGCTTGAAATGGCTTTAGCCGTGTTTGGTTAGCAGAACTGAATAGCCAGATATGTTCCAAACTTCCTCTTCCACATCTTCTTCCCTTTCCACTACTGCTACCTTCAGCCTCACAACATACCCCGATTGCGGATGCCATAGTCTCACTGGCTCCAGACGGTTGGGAGCAATTGGAACTCTTATGCGGTACTAACTATTAAAACAATTTTTTTTAATGTATTTTAATGAATTATATTTATAACCACCCCATATTCTAGAATAAAGTTTAACTTTGGAGCTTTTAAAATCATCTAGAATAAAGTTTATTATTAGCTTTGGAGCTTTAAAAATAACCTTTTTATATTACGATAAAAAACAGGATGCCATATTGTTTTTTCCATACTTTTCAATATTTATTCTTACTATGATAGCAAATATGACTTAATTCATCTCTGTTTCCTTGATCGGCAGGTCTACAATATACCTTCGGTCCCTCATATTGTGGCGTTGGAAAACATGGTTGTTATAAAGCACCGCAATATTCATCAATTGTTAAATAATATTCCGATAAAATAATTTAAAAACTGTAGCAACTACCATCGATGTAAAAAGTGATTTGCTTTGGTTAAACACACTTTGAAAAATAACACATTTACGTTAAAAGGAAAACCAAACTAAAAAAACAAATGTTATTCGTTTTGAATTTATGGAAGCATTAATGAAACTGCCTGATACGTGATTCGGGAATATTACCCTCTTTAGACGTGTACCGAAAATATGCTAGACGCTCCATAACATAATGGGGATTTTCCCTCTGAATGAGCTCTTTCAGGACCTTTCAGGATTTCAGGATAAGGGATTGATTATTGTGGGGATGTTATTGTATATTATTCTGTTACATAATGTCTGGATTGAATGAAAATATTCATAACCATAACAGAATAAAATCTTCACCACAATAATCCACAAAAAAGGCTTCTTCTCTATGCTTTGTTGGTGCTCTGTCCCTTTTTCATGTTTCGTCTCATCATTTTTGCTGTATACATTATGGCTTTAAAAAATCATAGATTTGAAATGAACTTTGTTCGGAAGCCTTCAGAGATAAGAATGCCAAGCTGTGCTAATACTGGAAATAGATAAAACACTTCAATGCGAAAAATGAAAATCTTACAAGAGACGATTAAAAAGATTACTTTATGATATGAAATACTTGGAAGCTTGTACGACAGAGAAAAATTATGTTTTTTTGAAATGGCGTAAAATAGTACGATTCTGTTTATAATTTTATGCAACCAGTACTCACACAGATGTATTTCTGCATATATAATTATTCAAACTTGTTGTTCAACGACGTAATATAAAGTTCTAGTGAAATTAAAAATTATGATTTCGGGTGTAATGTGATGTGAGTACAGAACATTCTAAAATTCAAAAATACATTATTTTTAGTTTTAGTACATATAATAAATGTATGCCTCTGTATTTAAAATTGTTGGTCATTGTATTTACCTTCTAAGCAGATGAATGGGGTTCGATTCTTGCCAGCGGCAACATTAAAGAAAGGCCTTTTATTTTTTTAAATACATTTTTTAAATATTTTTTTTATATTCTATCTGAAAAAAAGGGAATATTTTTTTTTATTTGATTTTATTGATTCTTTCGTAATATTCTAAGAAGCTATGGCTAATTCAAATACCCCTCATATATTTCTATGTAACAAGTAGTGCGAATCTTTGGTCTTATTACTATCACCATCTGATGGTTTTATTTACTTGACTGAATTTAAGTTACATTAAATGTATTCTTGGGGAAAAGATCTTAACTGGATAAAAAAAACCCATAGGATGAAAAAAAGGGTGCAAACATTAATCTTCATAAATCTTACAATATAATTTCTCCTGATTGTCCACGGTTCTGCGCTACTTCACAGAATAAAAATAACACAGAGAAACATTCCGAATATGATTTTTTCGAAAGTACGAATGTTGGATTCTAAATAAAACAACTTGTTAGGTTCTCACCTTTTGTCTATTATCCAGTCCCAACCTATATCCCGGTCAGTTTGTTCTTTGATTTTATCTGTGACCAGCCTTAAAACAAATCGGCGACAGTGTCGCTCTCAACGGGCAAAAGTTTCACAACCCGCTCCTGACGAGACAGCGGGTAAATTGGCGGTCATTCGTCTTCAATCGTTCGTCGCAGTAAGTGCCTCCAGGGACATCGCCTCTTTTCGTCTTTCGTCATTCGCTTCGCATCCGTCTCTGGAGGACACATCGACTTTCGTCATCCATCGCTCGGGGCAGTCGGCTATTTCCTCCCAAGAACCTCAGGTGAGCAAACTGGCTTAAATCCTCATATTATCCACAATACACAATCAAATCTTCCATCAAGTAGCACTTGTTTTACACTCCACTTTAATTTCACAATTCATCCGAAGCTTAAACGTATTCGGCGTTTATCGCAGTGCTCGGATCGAACAATGCACTTGTTATCCCTTTATCGTTAAAAACAAGAAGCAGGCATAAACAAACGAAAATCCTATTTCTCAGTGACGTTTGAAAGAGACACCGTAGGAAGTAAATATGCACTGAAACACACAATCTTAAGTTCGTATTGTTTGAGTCAACTCTAATTGCGCGACGTATGCGAGATGTTGAGGGTTGTCTCATTTCACCTGAAGTTTTTTTCAAATTGTTTTTTTCTACTCACCGTTCGAAATTTTTGCAAATTTTGACGACAGATGTCTGGTTTCGTAATTATTTTATTTTAAGGAACAGCAGCAAAATAGTTGTTACTCGTGAAAAATCACGGAAGGTAATTTGACTTGCCAAGAAAAAATATTAGTTGCTTGAATCCACCCATTTTAAATCTAAAATAAGATGCGGTAAGATAGATTATAGGTAGTTTCTCCTTATGAGGTTGGTATGAATTTGAAAAGATGTGTTTTTAAATTTGATAATTTCAATTAACATTAGCTTCTTATTTGAAAAGTTCACACTCGAACGTACATACTCGCTAAGGTAATTATTTATAATTAATGATATAAGATAAATTCAAAATGGTTTCATTATTTGAATTAAAAAACTATGCATTTCGAACAAGCAAAAATACTCTAATTAATTATGTATCTTTTCACATTGAACCCGTTTTCAAAACTATCGTTGAAAAGTATTAACTAACTAAAATTAATTATTCCTCGGAATATATATTAGTAGAAAAGTTTTCTCATTCTGTCGGGCAGACAGATGCCTATCTCAATTGCAAAAGGTGGTTGAATTTTTAATGTTAATTAAAATGATTAAATTTGAAAAAACTGTTGCAAAACATCTGCATTTTTAGAGTCTTATGTATTTTTAAAGTATTAGTTTTTTTGAAAATAAATGTATTTATTGTTATATGTACCACAGCAAATAATGAATCAAACACAGTAGTTACTCAGATGCATTGCTTGCATACTTGCAGGTTTCAAACTTGTTTTCCAATTTTAAAACAGTTAGAAGGTTTTTTTTTATACATCTATACCGCATAAGAGTCTCAACTGCTCCCAACCGTCTAGAGCCAGTGAGACTATGGCATCCCCAATAGGGGTATGTTGTGAGGCTGAAGGCAGTGGAGTGGGGAAGAAGATGAGGAAGGGGAAGGTTGGGTAGTACCTGGCTATTCAGATCTGGTCACCAAACACGGCTAAAGCCATTTCAAGCAACGTTTCAATTCTGAATGGTGGTCTTTCACTAGGGCGATACTTAGAGTATCTACCACTCTGGAACGTGTCCCAAATATACTTTTTAATGATATATATGAATTAAATGTGTTACGACATATATTAATCAAATGAAAGTTATTGGTGCACGCCGGGTTTGAACCCGCGACCTTTGGATTCGTAGTCGAGCGTCTTCCCACTCAACTATGGAGGTCGTCAATAATTAATAAAATAATAAAAAATGAAAATTGTTTCAGATTCTTCAAAATTGATCATTGTGTACATTTACTGTAACTTTTATGCTAATTTTGGCAAATAGGCGCAAGCAAGACAAAGGAGTGTTTCTTAAAAACTTTTCGCAAGGACATCACTCTCGGAAGTGTATAAATGTGTACCAATACACACAATCCTATATTTGCGTTGTTCGTAAGAACACCAATTGCATTACCTATGGTTCTACATTTTTATTTTAAAAATTAATGATACGATATTAGGTGATCAACTGAATGAATGTGCTACATAATTAACTATAAATGATTTTCTTCGTGAGAACGCCCACGTATGAACTTTTCAAATTTGGAACTGTGGATGAAAATTGTGAAATAAAAAAACAATCTGTCAAATCCAGACAAACGATTGTAGGTACCTACTTATAAAATATTTTGGTGATTTTTAACTTTCAGATCCTTCGTTTTTGATCAACAGTTTGATAAAATAAGCACAGTCGTTTTATGAAAGGAAAACGATGAGATATTTGAGGTAATAATTTTTTTCTGTGAAATTATGTCATCGTCGTCATTGGCGCGTTGATGGAAACGAACTGTTAGACGGAAAATAACAAGAGCGCCCCTGTCTGTGGGGGGCGTACATATAGAAGAACTATATTTCTACCCGGCTGGGCAACGTTGTGAGGCGGGTGAACGGAGGAGCTGTGGGAAGGGTTTGTTAATGCAAGCCTTGAAATGGTCCGGATTAAATTAAAGAGGATAGACAACCGGATAGATACCGGTTACTCATTCCACATGCGAGTTGACGTGAAGCCGACATCAACTGTAAACGTCTACTCTTGTCTATCTATACGTTGCTGTCTCCTCCAGTTTATTGTGTCAAAAAATGTTAAGTTAGGATCTATCCGCATGCAAAAAGAAAAATCGATTGACAAAAAGCAAAAACCTGTTAGATTAATAACGCAAAGGAAAAAATGCTTACCATAATTATATTTACATAATTAAAATGAAATAAAAAGTTCTAACTTATGATTAACTACACGTCATGCGGCAAATATCGGTATTTCTTTTTATCGAGTCTTTCCATGAGCACATTTGTAAGTTGGCTCTTCACCTAGGAAGTATAAAAACCTGTGTTGCCGGCCTCCCGTGAAATTATCAGTAACGTGGAATCCAATCTTAGCCAGAATATCAAGTATCGATAGGACAACGTTCAGAAGTTTTTAAATCGTATGCATTTGTTTAAAAATATCCTTCCGATGCATAACTAAGTTATGTGAGTCTTTAAGGGTCAGCACCCAAAATAGACACTTTTTGGCTTTCTAGTACAAGCAACCCTACAAATGGTGTTTCTAAAAATTTTCTATAGGTAATTAGAAAAATGTCTGAGTTTTCCAGCGAATTACAATATTCAAACAGTAATCTTTTTAAGTCTTTATATCTTTAAAGCATACTAGAATTTTAGGTAAAACGTTCAAAATGCACTTTTTACTGACATTTTAGTATGTTTTTCATAGAGTTAAAAGGACTATAGTTGTAAAATTGTATTCACTGGAAACTTCAGACATTTGTCTAACTACCCATTGAAAATCATTTGTAGGATTGCTTGTATAATAATGCTAGAAAGTATCGTTTAGTATCATTTTTGAGTGATGTCTCTTAAGGCTGGTGTTGAAGGCAAAAAGAAATATTTTTTACGATCAAGTGTACATTATTTTGGCTTTAAGCAGAATCAGTTAAATTAAGGTTAGGTTAGGTTCACGCCCACCGGTGATGACAGCAGTGAGGAGGTGCACGAGGGGAGAGAACAGCGGTTTGATGACACAAAGGCAAAGGGGTAGGTCTAATAAAGGATAAGACTTTACCAGCCCTCTGTGTAGGTCTCAGTCAACCCTTCTGCGGGACAGATGGGGGCGACAACTGACAACTAAATATGTTGGTATTTTTGAAGACTTGTCATAATATCATTAATTTGTTCACAAAGCCATGAGAATGGAGCACAGATTACCGTTGGCACGTATTTTAAAATTATTTAAATTACGACGAAATTTTAAATAATTTGCAACGAAAACCTCCTTGATAGGGCGGTAAAATCCTTGGACTTGAGCCTAGAGGTCACATACTAAAATCCCAAAGAAAGGGAATAGTTTTTTTTCTTTTGTATATTGCCAAATTTTAACTGTCATAAAACGTCAATCTTTCCACGTTGTTACAGAGTTAAAAATCCTATATTATTAAATGAAAATCAAACAATAACTTTGTTTAAGACCACAGATTATATTTCACAGTTTGTTTTCCCGCACAAGAGTCTCAACTGCTCCCAACCGTCTAGAGCCAGTGAGACTATGGCATCCCCGATCGGGGTATGTTGTGAGGCTGAAGGTAGTGAGCAGGGGAAGGAGATGGGAAAGAGGAGGATTGGGAAGTTCCTGGCTATTCAGATCTAGTCACCAAACACGGCTAAAGCCATTTCAAGCAACGTTTCAATTCTGAATAGTGGTCTTTCACCAGGGCGATACTTGGAGTATTTTATATAAAATGACACATATTAATTAAATAAAAAATTTCGACGCACGCCGGGCTTGAACCCGCAACCTTTGGATTCGTAGTCGAGCGTCTTACCACTCGATCATGGAGGCCGTAAAATTAAAGTAAACAAAAAACACAAAGTGTGCGGTTTTATATACTTATACATACAGAGGGAGAATACAAAATAAAATAAAATAAGAGAACAGTGAGAAAACAATAAATAATTAAAAATAATTCTTAGGCTAAGCGAAACCGGTTGGTAATTGAAATTAAAATGTGGTTTAATAATACGTAATTTTAAAATGTGGTTTCAGACAAAGTTATTTTATCATGTTCATTATATATGTCAATCCACAAAGTTGCAAGATTACTTTCTACGAAAATAATATATTTATTGCCCTAGTAAGAAATCACCATTCAGTCAAAAATTTGATTCTTTTTTTCTGATGCCCTGTTTTATCGGAGGTTGGATATCATCTGGGCAATCTTCACCTTGCAAGCTGCAGCCTAGAACAACTCTCCGGAAGGTAGATTTCAAAGCCATGAAGTTCGGCGTCTTTCATTACTTTAAATGGCTATAACTATATATAGTTACCAGATCTGAACAATCGAGTTATTCTCAACATCGTCTACTTCCTTCGGCGTAACCTCCCCCCCAATCGGAAGGACCTGACTGTTTTCCACCGACTCTAGACAATTTAAACGACCCGAATAAAATTACATAAGAAATGTTCAACGTCGTTCGTGATAACGCATAAATCTTTTATCATAATTTATGAAACACGCGTGACTTAGTGCATAATGAGTGAATAAATTATGCGGTTTTATGTACACTAATTAAATAAAGATTTGTCCATAATTTTAAGAGCAGTAATTATTCTAATTACTATTAATTTAAGTCGGAATAACATGTATTTAGCATTTAATAGCTGGCGTATTCAATTTAAACATATTTTTAAATTAGAAATAAAAGTAACTTTGTTTTAAGACCACTTAACTGTATACATACACCCAGTGGCGGCTCGTGAGTTTTTAGTGTACTAGAGTGCTAAGATTGAAAAATACGACAGTGTTAGTGTTGTTGTAACCGTAAATAATTTAATTTTTTTTTCAAGATTATATTTTTTGTATGAAGATTTTCAGGATTTTTCAGTTTTGGTGGTGCACTGCACGGATTTCTGAAAAATCTTCATACAAAAAGTTGATATTTCGAAAAAAAATAAAAAATGTTTTCGGCTACAACAACATCAATGATGACGTTTTTTCAATCTTACCACTCAAGCACACTAAAAAGTCACGAGCCGCCACTGCATACACCGACCGGTTTCGGCTCTACCTGAAACTTCTTTAGGGTTGAATAAAGATGTATTAAATCAAAACAGAAGTACAGTGTTTGAGGAAAACATAAAATGAGCACATCAACTTAGGTGGGGGTTAAGTACGGGAGGGGTGGAAAGATTGTGGGTAGGGGGGTGGAAGGGGAACAAATTTATTAATTATTAAGTAAGTTGATTTTATTTATTTTTAGGGGTGGTTTTTTTATTTCAAAGGCTTCTAAATTATTGAGGCGTAGACCTATCCCATTTCTATGGAGTACATCTATTCCAGAAGGTTTATGGAAAGAGTGATCCATATCAATTAGATGTAAAGCGAGTTCAAAGTAACCCACTCCATTCAAGCACTTCAGATGTTCAGTCACTCTTAGTTACCCATATTTTTAACGTTTGAAAAGCAGCCAAGACCATATGCCAAGCACAAATGGATCAGGCTCTGGGCAGCGCGTTGCTGAGACGCCGCTTATATTCAGTCACATGCGAACTGACTACAGGGCTTGCCTGTCTTAGCACCCGTTCACACACCCAGTAAACATTATTATTTTTTTTTAATTTGTAACAATTCAAAGACATGGTATTGTTTTAAATACATCAGTATACTATAATTGTCAACCGGTCAGGACAATATTAAAACTTCCGAAACCGGTTGGCAATTGTACTAAAATGTGGTGGTTTAAAGCAAATGTATGTTTTTAAATTGTGTTTTTTTCTGATTAAAGAAAGTCAAACATTCCCGGGTTACGAATAACCTGACAAAATTTAAAAAAAAAAAACTCCTACTGCCATCATAAGAAGCGGAAGATGTTGCTTGTGCAATGATGGGACTTAACTAGCAGATGTGGTATTTACATTAAAGAAACTAGGATGGAACTGAGAGTATGTTCCACATTGGGACGAGATGCCCTTTCAAAAGAATGTTATGATAGAAAAGAGGAAAGTCAGGTTAATCTGGATCTTCCTGAAACCTGGCTATTCAAATCTGGTCGCTAGGCATAAAGAAACTCATTTGATAAATAAAACAAATAAACTTTGTTTATTACCACTTTTATATTTCAATATTATGTCGACCGGTTTCGGGTGACCGGTGTTTGTCCGAAACCGGTCGACATAATATTGAAAAATAAAAGTGGTTATAAACAAAAGTTTATTTGTTTTATTTATCAATATGGCAAGCTACAAAGTAAATGCTTATTACAAATATGAGACTCATTTGAACCTACATTTTCTTAATATTGTTTTTTAAACTCATGAAAAATGATCGGTTTGTAGCCGAGTGGTCCAAAGCGTCAGGTTCTTACGCAGGCCTTTTGGGTTCGATCCTCTGATAACTAAGTCCTCCATCATTGCATTAGCAACAATTTCCGCTTATTACGATGGTAGTTTAATGATGGATGAATTTCAATATTATTATATTAAATAAAACAGTAAACTTTGTAAAACACCACTTTCTTTGAATCAACCGCCAACCAGGTTTAGCTTTTCTCAAGCTTCGTCAGGGCTTTGATGTAAAAGCCCTGAATAAGCTTGAGAAAAGCAAAACGTGGTTGGCGGTTGACTCAAATAAAAAAAAATGTTTATTGTTTTATTGAATTTACAATGTTAAACCCTAAAGTTTTTGCTATATTTCATTTTTTTTTGAAATTGTCAAGTTATTCATTAAAAAATACACGTAATAATAAAAATATTTGGACCATTTGTAGAGCGCCGTTTTTGTGAAAAATCACCTCAAAATTCTAAGGTTCTATCTTATTGTTAACTACATATCATCTATAGTATATTAATGTGAATTTGTTAATGTGTACAATTCGACCGGTTAGTAGCTGAGTGGACAAATGCATCGTATTCTCACTCGGGCATCGTGGGTTTAATTCCTCTGCTAAGTTTTCCGTAATTGCACAAGCAACGTTTTCCGCTTATTATGATGGCAGTAGAAGTTTAAAAATATTTTCAGGTTATTCGCAACGCAGGAATGTTTGCCTTTCTTAAAAAAAGCTAACAAATAAATGATATTCCCTTTCATTCTTTCGGGGTATGCAGAGAAGTGTAAAAAGTATGAAATTATCTAGTACGACAATCGGCCTTGTATGCCCACTTAGTCTGACAAACTATCCGGCGTGTATTGCGTAAACTTCTAAATTAACTAACATTACACGCGCGTGTTCGGGTCGGGCGTGATAAAATATTCACGGAGCACTCGCGCCCTGAATATTCGCACCGGCGACGAGTACGCAAGGAGAATTTCACCCGCCCTAGTTTCAGCGATGTTCCTCTTCTTCTAAGTGCATAACACATATTAAATATTCAGTGAAATACCTCTCTTAGATGGCGCGACGACGACGCGCTCGACTTTGAAAAGAAAACGAATAAAAAATTAAATCAGAATTTATAATTTTTCAAACTTTATTTTGTTCAGTAGTTAAGTCCTCCATCATTGCACAAGCAACACTTTCCGCTTATATTGATGATAGTAGGAGTTTTTTAAATATTTTCACGGTATTCGTAACCAGGGAATGTTTGTCTTTCTTTAAAATAAATTACAGTAAGTATAATTATAATTACGTTAATCTATGAAATATTGGCTAATTGTTTTTTAGCCGTAAAAAAATCGCAAATGGCTTAAGAAAAAATAGCAGTTCCTTTATCCACCCATTTCAAATATGGAATAATGTCTGCTAAAATACATCAAAGGTAAGTAGGGATTAACGTCAGTTCCAAATTGAAGAATTACGTGTTAAATACGTACTGACAAAGAAAATTATTTATAGTTAATTAATTCTTTGATATTCTTCTACACATTTCGATTGTAGAATAGCAAGCCTATGATGAGTTTATCATTAAAATCATTTGTTTTGACAATGATGTTTAAAGAAAACATAAAAAAGTTTTAATCTTAATTATTTTTAGCTGATAATATGAAGTCTGATGCAGTGAAAGCATTTGGACTGTGAGCTTTGGTCTCATGCAACTTGCACAGGTTTTTTTCTACCTATAAATATTAATTAAGAAAGCCATTTCTTTTTACGAGACTGTTTTTAATAATAATAATAATGTTTTATTCCAGAAGGTATGCAGGAGTAGTGCAATGCAATACCTTCCATAATTGATATTAATACATAGTTATAATAATATTAACAAATAAAAATGAAAAGAAATTCATTAAAAAAAAAATTATAATAATAAAAGTAACTTGGTAATTTTTTTTTTAAAGAATATTATTTTATTCTCGCTTTAAATTTTTTTTATTTTAAAACAAAACATTTCCAGGTTGTCAACATTTTTATATTCAGTAGGCACATATAAAATATTCATATGAAAACTACATGGGTGCCTACAAAATCTCCTTTTGAAAATGTTCACTTTTCCTACAATATTGTTTTTATTTTTATCAGAGTAGTAGATACTCTCAGTATCACCCTGGTGAAAAACTAAAAAACCAACCAAAAATTCAGAAACGGAAATTTGCTTGAAATGGCTTTAGCCGTATTTGGTGACCAGATCTGAGTAGCCAGGTAATTCCCAACCTTCATCTTATCCATCTCTTTCCACTCCACTCCGTTTGACCACGTTCACTTTTGCCTACGGTATTGTTTATTTTTTTATCAGAGTAGTAGATACTCTCAGTATCACCCTTGTGACAAACTAAATATTTAACCAAAAATTCAGAAACGAAAATTTGCTTGAAATGTCCTTAGCCGTGTTTGGTAACCAGATGTAAACAGCCAGGTGATTCACAACCTTCATCTTATCCATCTCTTTCCACTCCCATAGCCTCATAATATACCCCGATCGAGGTTGCTATAGTTCCATCGGCTGAGCAGTTGTGGCTCTTGACCGGTATTCACATAAAAAAAGTTTAAAAAAAACTCGTCCAGGATAGACATAATATTGTGAGGTGAAAATAGCAATTAATCAGCAAGAGTGGACAGAGAGGATAGAATGCCACAAAACTCCTTGCTTCGTTCACATTCGTACATACTCTTCTATTCCAACTATTCATGACCGACTCGATACAACCCGAGTCAAGTTATTCGATTTTTATCATTCCACATCTCCCTGAGGAAGAAAAATCAACATAAATAGCTGAACTAAATAACCATCACATCGTTTCCCTGCAGAAGCAGGCAGAAAGGATGAACCGCTACAAATTTTATCTCACTTATTCTACACACGCTTCTTGCTTAATCAATATTCATGCACCGTTTTATAGAAGCGAAGCTAGCAGTCCACAATAGAGTGCTTATACCAACCCTGATGTATGGCAGTGAGGCATGAAACGTGTCATGTGTTTCTCGGACATAACATTTGCCTGGCTCTCTTTTTGTACGTTGTTACGATTTACATTTACAACCATTTAAGCGTCCCTAGCTTAATCTTGCTCATTACGCTTACATCAGCATTGCATTCTTTTCGGATCTCTACATTTGTAATACGGTCATTACTGGTTTTACCACCCATACGCTTCTGAGATATCATTTGTACAGCATTCAGTCTACTTTCATCCTTCCTCTGCCAGTTTCATATCTCACCGCCATACATCAGGGAAAGTATCTCTACTCTATTTAATTAAAACACGTAATTGGAATATTTAATACATCTCATATAAACTGCGTAATGGCTGCCGTGGTAACTTTGGTAAATTAATAAGTAAGTATATAATTTCTCACACATAAATAAGTTTCCATTAAATTATAAGTGCAAAAAATATTAACACCATTCGGATTCGCACCAACTTGTATATTTCACAGCGTGAGGTTAAAAATAAATGAATTTACCTGGTCTACACCAGAATGTTCAATACTTTGTAATAAAACATAACAGACATAATATTAGTACTTACTAAAGGTTTTGTGTACCTGCACATCGCGTGTGTAATATACAATACACTGGGGCGCAAAGGGTAAAAAAATATCCATTAAAAAAATCATTCGTAATAAAGCGAATGCTTAAAAATTGTATTTTATAAAAGTAGATACTGAGTATGTGATGTTTTTTCAAATATTATATTTTTTATATGCGTGCTGAAATAAAATTTTAATAAAACAATATTTATTTTTTTAAACAAAGACAAATATTTCCGGGTTACGAATAACCAGACAATATTTGACAAACTCTTACTGCCACCATAATAAGCGGAAAATGATGCTTTTGCTATGATGGAAGACTTAGCTAGCAGAGGAATTGAACCCACGACGCCCGGATAGGAAACCGATGCGTTAGTCCACTCAGCTACTAACCGGTCGAAACGATATTTCACGTTATAAACACACTAACCAATAACCAAAATAATTGATTAACAGACTCTTCGCTAAACAGACGTGTTGTCATTTTGTATTACTCTAGACCAGTCATTTCCAAAGTGGTCTATATCGACCCCCAGGGGTCGATTCCGACCTGCAAGGGGTCCATGTCAATGAAAACAAAAATTGGGGGTGCATGAGACGTAAAGGGGGGTCCACGAGAGTGGATTCCATTTAGGCAGGCCGTCACCAAAATGTTAGCTTCCCGCAAATGTAATAATCCACCTCACAGATAGTGCCTCTGTAGGTACTTACGTAATACTCTGTTATAATAGACATTAATTTTTTGGGGAGGATGTTTTGTTGATTTGCTAGTACTTTTCGATTACAAATCTCTACCGACTTTTTTTCCGGAGAAGATTTTTTGTTGATTTGCTGGCACTTTTTTGGGGAGGATATTTTGTCGATTTGCTAGTACTTTTCGATTACAAATCTCTACCGACTTTTTTTCCGGAGAAGATTTTTCGTTGATTTGCTAGCACTTTTCGATTTGAGATCTCTACCGACCAGTACTATTTTTTGGCGAGTTCGACTTCAATTGAGGTGTTCACCGCGAAGGGTTCATTTCAAAGAACTAGCAATTCCTGAAGCGTTCACAAAACTTTGAAGTTTTTCTGAACGCAAAACAAAATCAATATTAGGAAAGCAGGGGGTATATACAAAACAGAAAAAATCGGCAAGTGGTCTACGGGACAAAAATGTTTGGGAACCTCTGCTCTAGACGTTGGGGTGGCAGCCATTTCTCATTCCACACACCAATGATATATGCCTAATTTATTCCTAAATAAGTGAGATAACCTATGTTTGAGGCTCGCGGGTAGTGAATTGTCAATTGTCACCATGGTAATAGTACATATCGTCGCAATAAAGGCAAAAGGGCTGTAGCGCCATTTTTGGGAAGTTTACACCTGAGCACTTTAAAGTTTTTTTTCAATAAAATTCATAAATCGTCAGTACTTGGTTGGATTTTGAAAATAAAAGTTAACTCAGGTTAATCAATGCACTGAGTTACCTGAAGTGACAAAAAGCTAAAAAAAGTCCCAAATTTGTATCGCTTGGGTCTAGCTTTCTCCCAAATGGTAAATATATTTTAGATTAATGGAGCGCCACAAAAGTCTTCAGAATCAAACGAGAGTGAGAGTATTGAGATCATTAGGTCAAAACTGCATATTTAACACGGTTTTTTTATGAAAGTGTCGCTTAAGCCCTTTTGCTTTTCCAGCCACGATATTATTAACTTTTTCGACATCTGTATATCTGTACAAACTTATTTGTGCATTCGGGAGCGCTGCCATTGTAGATATTTTGACACATATCGCTAGTTTCACTGTTAGCCGCCTGTAGTATCATAAACAAATTATCGTAAGTGACATTTCACAGATTCATTTAAAAAAATCTGTTCAGAATATTTTTTTATCGGTGAGCAGATCATAAGTACAACACTTAGACCCAAACGTCAAAGACGTCCACATTTCAAACTGATTTTAGATAAAAAATCAATTATTCGAGTATCCAGCAAGATTCGCTTCTAGTGCTGCACAGTTTGTCCTCATTTCCTAAGTTCCCGTACTTTGGGACAAGTTAAAATCGAAGCAGCGGTAGAAGCTTTTGCAATATGCATGAACTGTAAGCTCTCTGTAGATATAAGCGATTTCACGGAACTTCAGTGCAATATTAATAAATAAAAAAATAAATAAATTTCTTCGACAGTTGTCTCCCAACTTTCTAGATATACTTGAAGTGAAAAATAAGTTGTACTGATTTTCAGAATGTTGCAGATGTGCTATCGTATGTATCGCATACAAGATTGAGAAGTAAGTCTGGGTGTACATTTTTAACACCTTAAAATAAATGCCGATCGATGGGACCACTGTAAATAAATAATTTGACTAGTTAACTGATATTTCGGGCACCCACTAATTTTATATAAGTTGAATAATTTCTTGAACTTTTAAAAATGCCAAACGTACTGTTCTACGAATGAAATATTCATGAATAATAGTTGCTCTACTGATGTCCCTGCAAATGAAACTTGTGTTGATTGATTTCTTAGTAACCTTAAAAGTACGTACGTATTTCTACAAAATACGTACAAGATACATACAAATTAATAAACAGTTAGATTAATGATCATTTTAAACAAGAACAAAATAACATTTTTTATAACGCATCGGGAACTTGCAAAGGAAAACTATGTTGACCGATTTTTAAGGTTTTTTTAAATTTATTTTGTGAGCACGTGCGTCCGCACAAGTGTGAAATTTTTAAATTTTGAACTGTTGTTAATCTGAAATTATCAAATATAGTTTCAAATTCCTACCTACCTAATAAAATATCTACCTTTAATGTATTTTCGCAGAAATTATTCCACATTTAAAATGGGTGAATTAAAGCAACAAATATTTTTTCTTAGCATGTCAAGTTACTCTCTGTAATTTTTTTAGAATTAATTATTTAAAAAAAAAACGTTTAAAAAGTTGGAAAATATCAACACTTTGTTGAAGCTTACAAATGAAAAGTGAGTAGTTGTACTGATTTGTCTAACAGCTGTAAATTAAAATTTAATCGACTCGGTGATTCTGTGAACATCTCCCAATGTAAAGTAAGAGCCCATAGACAAATTTTGAACGGTTACAAATAAAAACCAAAAACATTTTCCTTAATGTTTGTGGACGGCTGAAAGTGTCAGTCATTGTGCCTATATGCTCAAGTGTGACAAAACAGAATATCACATGACAATCTAAAGTTACAAAGGAAACAAACTGCTCAGCTTTGCGCCAGCCGTATCAGCGATATTTGAAAACAGAAGTTGTTTTCTAAAATTAGGGATTATTTCGGGGAGCCGGTGTCGGCAATGGTCCGCCTAAAGTTTCATCCTAATTTGAAGAAAAATAAACAACAATACAGCCTGGAACTTTGTCCATACGTTCTTTCTTTATTTGCACAGCCACACTTGTTTATTTTCTTTCCGACATTACTTCAGTGTCCTTGCTTTGTTTTGTTTTCTGAATTTATTTTCGAGGTTTAAATTTTCCGCCTGCTGGTATTTGCATGAAATTCTAGAAATAACTCTCTAACAGCGAGGAAAAACTACCAGTGAATTATGTGCTCTCCTAGTTCTGTGACTAATGCATAAACATCGCGTGTGTGTTATGTGTACAGTTCTCAGGGAAGGAAATTAATGGTATTAAATTTATTTTTTACGCTTTTCAAGCGTTGTTTGTTAGAAAACATTTGCTTAGCATTTTACTTCGTGTGGGAATGAACTAAAAATGTTATATTATTTTATTTAAACGTGGATGTTTTGTATGTTCAAACAGACTTTACAGAGAAGAAATACTTTTAGAAGGTAAAATTAAATGATTTGTTATTTTTCGAACAAGTCAAATTCAGGAAAGAAGTGAAAAAACTTAAATATATTCAGATACTTGATCTAAAAAGTGCTTCACTCAACGTCCTCATTTCCCATCATTTTTCTTCTATCTGCCTCCATTTTTGACACCTCTTCATTTTTGTACAAACTATTTTTGAGTGGTAAATAATCAACCTGGCGAGGGACCACCATTCAGAATCGAATCCGTGCTAGAAATAGCTTTAACCGTGTTTAGTGGTCAGTTCTGAATAGCCGGGTATTTTCCATCCTTCCCTTACCTACTTCCTTTAGCTTCACAACATATCTACCACAAATTGGTGATGCCGTAGTCACTCTAGCTTCAGGTCGTTAGGATTTTTGTGTTTTTGTACATTAAAAAAACAGTTAAAGAAACTCCAATATATTATTGGATAATAATATTCACTTCACACAGGAAAGCATGATAACTGAGAATAAATACGTGATGATAAAGCCTTGCAAAACCTTTTCAGAGGAAAGGTAATCTTAACCCCGGATCTCCATGAAAAAATAGGCTATAGATCGAAAAGGTTTACTGGTAGCAGGTAATAGATCACTCCTCTGTATATATTTTCAAATTTGTTAATCTATCAATTATGGAAACAATATATTAAACGCTCGTTTACTTGCACCACCAAACGTAGTCCAAATTGATAATGCCTACATGTTTGATGTGCTGACAACGAATTTCCTAGCCAATTGACTCTGTAATAACCTCTTTGGTGTATTTGACAGAATTTCATATCTCGAGGCTGCGGTGAAAATACCGAAAGAAAGACGTGACCGAATTGCTAAGTAAACTACAAGAAAATAGAAAAGGTCATGAAAGTTTTATTACATATTACTTGTATGGAATAACACCCACGACCACTTTCACAAAATCAAAACGTTCAGTTAAGTATAAACGTGACCTTAGCTATGATAGGAAATGGTAAAGGATTATTTTATACAGCTGTTTTTGCTAATCAAACTGAAACGGATTAAACTAAAATTATTAAGCACAAACAAACCCTTGTACTCTGCGAAAAATTCCATCTGTAATAATTTATTTTTATTTGCCCACGTCAAGTATTGAACCCGAGACTTCTGAATGAATATTTGCAGCGGGCAGTATGTATTAACTAAATGGTTACCTTCACAATGTCAAAATTGATTTGTCAATTTCACAGCTGCTGTAGTATTTCACTAAATGTTCAAATTATTGATATAAAAAACAACAATAACTAATAAATTAAAATTTCATAGTACGTGCGTTACATGATATAATGTATGGAAGATGTTAATATCACACGCCAAGCTGTTCGAAAATCGTACATTTCCAAATTCACCCATTCATTTGGTAAAAGAAAAATAGATCTACATTTTCCAAATTTATTCCAGTTGTTTTTTAAGTAAAAGGGCTACCTATCTGGTACCATGTAGAATATCTTTTTAACAGGCCTACCATGTTATGCTCATCTGGATTCAAACTTGTGACCCGTGAATCCAGAGCTAGAGAGTTTATCGCTTCGCCATTAAGTTCTAGACAATATTCTATAACTTTTCTCTCTCATATATTCGTAATAAAACCTTTGATGGTACATTTTTACACACTCGTGGATAGATAAAAACTGACCGGCATAGTAAGTAAATGGAATTTTCCCCAATACATTTACCATGCAAGTTCCATAAACCTTGGAGCCATCTGTTAGTGTCACCCACTTCACCACCCCATTCTTCCCAAACAGCCTTTCCGCCGCTTCTACCTTTCTTACCACCTCCGAATATCCCCATTTTCCATCTCCCGTTTCCCTCGGTGATGGGCATATTCTCCACGCGGCGGGGAATTTCCCGACAACAACAGCAAGCTAAGGAATTTGAGTTAACTGAAAAACCTCAATGAAAATGCCTTTGGAGGCTGCATTCAACTATGGCAAAGTGTTTATTTTGTCTTAGCAACTCTTGTAAGGTATACGTGTTTATAAGGGACTTCTCGACTCAACTTAAATCGTCTTTGATTAAATAACATTATAATGGGAGAAAGGAGACCTAGAAAATAGGTTTCAAAATCCTGGTCTTCGAGAGCCTATCGAAGGTTTTCTGAATGGAAAAGGTGTAAAAAAGAATTTTAACTCGGGTCTTTCATTTAATGTAAAGAAATTGACAGATATGCAGCAATTAATTACTTATTGTTTAATAGCATGAACCTTTTTAAAAAAATGACAGATGTTGTAAGCAATATTGATTCATTCACTTATAATCGAGTCATAACTAAGGTTGGTGTGTTTAAAACTTTCGTCACATTTGACATCATCACATTTGACATCGTCACATATCAATGATTGGCGCCATTTTGTTTTTTTTTAACATTTGACGTTAATCATTGATATGTGACGATGTAAAATGTGACGAAAGTTTGTAACACACCAATCTTAACTTCTTTGATCGTCATTGAATGATAAAAAAATGATAAGCTTTGACAGATATAGAAATTAATTAACTTCAATGTCTCGGTCGCATCAAAGGAGAGACTAATACCAAAAAATCATATTCATAATAATAATTTAAAAAAGGTAAAATAAAAAATGATGAAAAAAGATATTTTTTAAATTATAAAAAATCATTAATTAATAATCAAATATTAATAAAAAAAAAATCCAAAAATAATTGATAAAGAACGAGGAAGAGGAAAGCCGCACGACATGGCTTTGAAATTAACATGACCTGTCAAGAGTGCAGTTCTACTGAGTTGTTATGGGGCTGGGGGTAAATATTTCCCTGTAGACAGCCAACTTTCGATAGTAGAGGGTACCAGAAGAATTATTCTTGAGATGACTAAGGATGGATTACTTCTTTTGTTTTTTAAAGTGAATACCGCATTAAGCCTCCAATTGTTCCCAACCGTCTAGAGCCATCCCCAATCGGGGTATGTTTTGAGGCTGAAGGTAGTGGGAACGGGAATGAGATGGGGAAGAGGAAGCTTGGAAGTACCTGGCTATTCAGATGTGGTCACCAAACACGGCTAAAACCTTTTTTCTGAATAGTGGTTTTTCTCCGGGGTAATACTTAAAGTATCTACCAGTCTGGAACGTGCCGCAAATATAGAACATATTATTTTTATATTATTTGAGTATGAAATAACACATTTTAATTAAATGTTTTTTTTTGCACACGCCGAGATTTCAACCCGCGACCTCTGGATTTATAGTCGAGCGTCTTACCAATCGACCACGGAGGCCATCTACACAATACGTTTTGATTTTACGGCCAATGTTTTTCCTTTTTTTTATGTGAATACCGCTCAAGAGTCCCAACTGCTCCTAGCCAGTGAAACTATGGCGATTCCAATTTGGGTATTGGGTGAGGCTGAATCCTTTCAAATTACTCCTGTAAGAAGGGGAAGGAGACGGTAAAGAGGAATGCTGGGATGTACTCCCTTGAGACCTGGTTACTAAAGACAGGAAAACCCGTTCCAACGTACTGTTATTGTATTATTTTTAATTAATAGTATGTGATAAAACACATAATAAAAAAAACCATATATTAATATCCCTCGCCGGGTTTCGAACCCGTGGCTTTTAGATCCGGATTCAAGGATCTTGATCATTCAGCCACGCAGGTTGCTAAGAGACACGAACACCTTTTTGTTTTAAATACGATCATTTCCATTTGAAGAGATTTGTTCAAAAAGTTAAGGGGGGTAGTTTATGATAACATTTCCCCATATCAAAGTCAGGTTGTTTGCCGATATTCCTATCCGCCCTTATCTCAGCATAGGGGCTGCTTTAGTATTACAGCGTCGCAAATTCGCAAGTGTTAAATGAATTATGGATGATAAATGGTTGAAATTCGTAACTTCGTTATGACTGCGTACCCTTTCGGAGATTAAGCCTGGAGATAGCGGTAGGGGCGAAAAAACAATCACATTAAGTATTTACCCTGTAATACCCACAATGTATACGGCGGAAACTTCACTGGTTAGTGTAACACAGTCCAAATTCATTATATCAAAAATGCTTGTACAGCAATATGTTTCTCAAACAAAATAATTCTAAAAAATAAAGTCTAGTTCACTGAACGAAAGAACTCTAAAATGTGATCTACAATGCATAACGATTTGTTAAAGAAAACGGAAAGCTTATTGGAGGCCTCCATGGTCAAGTGGTATGACGCTCGACTACGAATCCAGAGGTCACGGGTTCAAGCCCGATTAATATGTGTCATAACACATTTAATTCCTTAGAGCAATAATATACAAGAGGTAACGCTGTAGATCGATCTGTAGTCAGTTTTTACTAGGTGTTACTGACTCGGTTGGACCTGGGCATGGCTAAGACTAGGGTTACGGTATTTATACATCCATTCATATCACATGTCGACACAATGTTTTAGTTTTTTTGTAAAACCACTTTTTCACAGTATTCTTATAAAAATAAATATACCATATAACCTGAAAAACCTTTGAGTTATGTTCGGTTTAGTTGCACATCAAATCGTGTGAGCGGAGTCCCGGGAGACGCACGAGTCAAATAACATGGTTACAATACTTTGAAGCGGTGTAAAATTTTTCCAAAATTTTGTTGTCTCTTTCTCTCTCACGGTATACGATGTAAAAGCCCGGAGAAAGTAATTTATCGCAAATTTGTTTAGGTTGGGTAAAATAAATTAGCTCTCTCTCCAAAGATATTCTTACTCCGAGTTTAATTCATATAAAATTAAATATAATATATTTGCATCACGCCCCAGAGTGGTTTCAGAATCAAACCGTTGCTTGAAATGCCAGAAAATAGCCAGATACTTCTTGACCTTTCTCTTCCCCATCTCCTTCCCCTTCAGACTACCTTCAGTCTCACAACATACCCCAATCGGGGATGCAATAGTCTTATTGACTCTAAATGGTTTGGAGCAGTTTAGACTCTTGTGCGGTATTCATATTTAAAAAAATGTATTACCTGTTAAAGAAAGTTTTCTGATTTTCAAAAAATATTTTGTCAATTTCACCGGAGGTCAGTGAAAATTGAGTTTAATTGGGCCCACAGACACGCCCACAATACGCTTCTAGCAGTTTACTCTTCAGTGGTTAGCCAGGAGCTGGTGATATAATACTCACTCGCGATAATAAAGTAAGAAAAGACGCCATGTTATTTTTTTTATATGTGTTTTCATCGTTCAATGAGTAAAATGACGTAATTAGAAATTTGGGCCAACGGGGGAGTAGCTACTACTATAAACTATAATGCAGAAATCTTGTTTGTCTGAAGCAGCCAAAACTCTCGAACGGTAAGCTGTGGAGTCATGATATTTGCGCTACTTTTACTGCCTAATTACTTTTAATGCGCAACTATTTTCAACCCTCTTGCAACAATATTTCCACTATAAGTTATAATGCTTTACAATAACTATTTGCAATAATAACACAGTATAGTCTGTATGAACCGTCAGAATCGTTAAAGGTCGGCACTCAAAAAAACACACTCTTTGGCTTTCTAGTACAAGCAGAACTTTAAATTATTTATCTGTTAATTCTTTACGGGTAGTTAGAAACATGTTTAAGGTTTTCAGTTTCCAGTAGTAAGGCTGCTTTATTATGCTGTGACGTAGTTTAAATCAACAAAGCAACTAGCAACATTATATCAACATAACCAATACAAATATGAGCTGTCGAATCACGAACCATGGTGGTTTCCACTTCCACTTTGACATGAATTATTAATCTGGACCAAACTATGGGAGGGCCGTCAAACTACTAATATAGGTCTGACCCAAATGCAAATTCTGCGGATGCGCAGTTTTCAGAGATGAAATCTCGCACAGGCATTTTTTTTAAACATCAAACGCTGTTATAAATTATCCGTATAAAGCTTCGTGGAATTTTTTTTAGCCCATAAAAATATGGTTGTTAATTTTTTGCAGTTTTTCTTAAATAATTTATGCATCTTTAATTTGACGTAGTTATCTAGAAAACGTCTATCCCACAATATGCCAAAATCGAGTTTTACATGTTTTTCTATGGATAAATACGAGATTTTTATCTGCTGAAAACATCCAAGCTCCAAATGCAATAGATTTTTTGTAATTCAATTTTTTGCTGACGCACATTGTGGATATATTACTTAAATTGAAGTTTAAAAACATTGAGGCGTAGAATAACAAAGGAAATACAATTATTCATTTAAATAAATACATGGCAGATTAAATAATCGTGAAGAAAATCCACTGATATTCACTTAAAATCGTAGTAATTTGCTTTTGTATCGTCATATTTTCAAACGCTTTTTTCCTAGTTTTTTGTGTTTTTGGGTTGAATGCTTTTTGCATTATTATGTCCAATTAAGGGTATGTATGTTGTAAAGTTGAATGAAGTGAGCACAAGAAGAATAAAAGGCACTTGGCTTTTCAGATCTGATCACTTAACAGGACTATTGCCATTTCAATAAATAAATTTTGCGCAAGATTTCGATTCTGAATGGTGTTACTTTGCAACAACTGAATGACATTAAAAAAATAAGTAAGCCATGAACTGTTAAAAAGTCGTATGGTTATTTTTTTAAATAATATTCAACGTCTAACTAAAATGGCAGTATATCCGATTTTTTGTTTAATTTTAAATGGTTAGAGTTTCAAACGATTTTGAATCGTATGAGATCACAATAGTTGTTAATCGCTTCACATTGCTACGCAATGGCGCTTCGGATGGATAAAATTACGTCAGGACCATTGTGACCCAGGCTGTTGATTTTTTAAACAATTTTCCGAAGCGATTTTTTAATTGTACGTGTATAATTTTGATTTCACTGGATGTCGCAGTAATTTAAAATTGCAAGTATTTAATAATTTCCTAAAACAGGATAGACAGAGCCCAGTTGAGCCTTTATTTCAAATGTATCGCTTAATCGAATGTTCTGGTAAAAGCGACTGTTTAATCACCAGTTTTTCCTTTATATGGTAATGCAGATTCGATGTTAGTGACATCTTGAGTATTAATTTTAAGTATTATTACAGTTTCAATATGAGAGACATCTTTAAGTGAAATTATTAAACTTATTCAAATTTTAACAGAAAGAATTCAAGAAAACCGTCTGGTCTAGAAACATCTTTATAATAACCAGTTGGATGAAAAAGTGTTGGAGGTCTAACATTGAGTAGCCGAATTGTGTGTAGGCCAGCATCTCAGCCTAAGACGTAAGGAACTGGAGGGAAACAGCAGGAGACCGGCAGAAGTGGAAGGGTTCATGTTGTATATTATATATCTGAGTTTATGTTTGCCATCGCGATTTTTCACTACTTCCCAACAAATCACTTTACAAACACGCGATCACGGATGCAACCGCAGTTATGGCGTGCACAAACTTAAAACTTAATTGACTCTAGTTAATTGTAATTAAATATTTCTGACTTAATGCAAAATATGAATTCAATAGACTTATTAAAGTGAGCTCAATATTGCTGCAAAGCTTTTCAATTGAGAGAAAAAATATTTTTATAATATATGTATATTAACTTTGAAGCTTTTATGCTTATTATTTTTATATATTAATGATTGAAATAATATCAATAATCCCCAACGTAAATATAATACAAAAAAAAACGGTCGCGACCGAGACTCTAACTCGGAACCTCTACTCTATCCGGGAGTAACGCTACTGCCAATTCAGCCACCAAGACCTAATAGGAAACTGGCATTTTAATCAATCCCATTCTTTATTTTGAAAATTATTAATTTCAATTTTTCTTACTCACTTCTTTTGTTACTCCCGGATAGAGAGTAGAGGTTTTGAGTACATAGTTCATAGTCGCGACCGTTTTGTTTCTTATTTACGTTGGGAATTGTTGATTTTGCATTATTAATACAATTATTTATATTTAAAACAAAATAACACCTGTTCATGAAAATATACATACTGTACCAACACCAATCTTTACAAAAAAATATACCGAAGAAATCGTTCTTATTTAGTTTTAGTAAAAATAATTAAATCGATAACAGAAATAAAAGCTGATTCATTCATTTCGTTAATTAAAACTCACATTTGCTGACTAATTTCGTAAAACCAATATCCAGTTTCACCCATTTGAGCAGTAATGAAATATTACTTTGCTAAACTTAACTTTTTTTTTAAACTAAAACCTCTTTTAAACACCCAGAAGCCTGTTCAGACCTTTATCCAACCTAAAATAAAACTGCTCAATCTTTTTTATTTGTTCTTGTAAACCATATTTATTTAAATCAGCGGTTAGAAACGTACCGTCAGAAGTATATGCTACACATTATTAAAACATATTTTTAAAAGTAAACAAAATATTAGAAAATACAAACAGTATTATGATTATAACATGTCAGCTATAACAACTTTACAAAAGGGGGTCTTATAAATATTAATCTAGATGCTAGGCGACCTTAAATCTTTGTCTGCTAATCCATAGGTCACAGGTTCGAAGCTTGAAGTGTGCAATTTTTTTCTAATTTTTAATGTCATTTAATGTATACTTATATTAAATAACAAATATTTTTATTATAGTATCTATATTTACGGAACGTTTCTGAGTGGTAGATACCTCTAGTATCGCCCTGGTGAAAGACCACAAATCACAATCGAAAGTTTGATTGAAATGACTGTGAATTTATTTATTTTAAATGAAATTGAAATGTGATCAGATCTAAGTAGAAAGGTACTTTTCCGCCTTTCTCTTCCCCACCTTATTACCTTTCACCATCATAGCATAGGTACCTCAATCAGGGATACCATAGCCCCTCTGGCTGCGGGCAGTTGAAAATCTTGGGGGTATTAATACAAAATAAAAAGAAGGTATAATAAAGTAAATTTACTATTTTTTTAATTTACTGAGTGGCTCAAATATACAGTATCTTATCAAAACCGAAAAATATCAATCAGTGAGCTCTGGCGTCATAAAATTAGGGTAACTTTTTATATCAGCAATTTTCACACTAGTGGAAGTATTTCCAGATGGTAAAATAATTTCCATCATGAGCTATGAATCAATCACTAAATACAATAGTCTTGTACGTAGAAACAAAAACACTTATTATAACGAGAATAAATATAGAACGGCAAAGGGAAAGAGATGAAGAAGATGAAGGTAAGTAAGTACCTGGCTATTCAGATCTGATCATCAAACATTGCTAAAGCCATTTGAAGCAGAATTCACAACTCTGAAATTTAAAATCCAATATTCTACATCGCGAGCTTTAAAACTTATAACGTTTTTGGTGGAAGCGTTTTTTTAAGAATCACTTCAATTAATATTTTTAAAACAACTTACCTTTGATTTGCATAATCTGCAATTCAATCTAACTTATGATTTTAATTTCTCAATTCAAATACCAAGTTTAACCATAAATTCATATTTAATCAGAGATACGAACCATGAAATGAAAATAAATGTAACATTTGTCGTGTTTCGTTTTTCAGTTAACATTAAAACGCGAAGTCAGGGTAGCACTGAACAGAGAATACCTAGAAGTGAAATACCTACCGATTCGAAAAATAAACCGATATCAACAGATTACAAAATACTTCTTGACTCTAGGCCCCAAACAGAACAACGAACATATTATTTAAAAAATAAATAAAATATTATGTAATCAAATTTAATATTTTTATTAATGAGTTCTGCAGTTTTTATATTTGATGACAGCTGTTTCAGTGACCAGAGCCATTATCAAGGTGTGGTTGACCACATGAAAACGACTTTTTTGTGTTTTTGATTACTAATTTTGGTAAGAATCGAAATATCTTAAAAAAATCTTAATCTGTGAGGTGCCCAACTAAGAAATCTGTAGTAATCTGTGTCCTAAATCAAACACCTGTCACTCAAAATAAAAACTAGCAGATCTTTAAAACAATTGAATACTGGAATTAATTAAGGCTCTAAGTACCAAAAATATAAAAACTGTTTTTTTTTAAAGAATCGTATTTTATTTACATCACAAAATACGATTCTGTAAAAAAAAAAGTTGTTAAGTTTTTGGCACTTAGAGCCTTAATTAATTCCAGTATTCAATTATATAAAATTTTCCTTTAATTATTAAATTAAATTCAGAAAGTTTTTTAAATTTTTTTTTTACGTGAACACCGCACAAGAGTCTCAACTGATCCCAAACGTCTAGAGCCAGTGAGACTATGGCATCCCCAACAGGGGTATGTTGTGAGGCTGAAGATAGTGAGGAGGAGAAGGAGATAAGGAAGGGGAAAGTTGGGAAGTACCTGGCTATTCAGATCTGGTCACCAAACACGGCTAAAATAACCTTTTAATTCTGAATGGTGGTCTTTCTGAGGTGATAATTGGAGTGTCTACCACTCTGGAACGTGCCGCAAATATACTATATTATATTTAATATCCATTAAATGTGTTACGACACATATTAATAAAATAAAAAATATTTGCGAACGCCGGGTTCGAACCCGCGTCCTCTGGATTCGTAGTCGAGCGTTTTACCACTCGACCATGAAAGCCGTCATATTTGAAAATGTTCAATCTTTTTTACCAGAAGTAAGGAAAATTAGGACTCACTTTTGGTACACGGACACGTCCACGACCCACTTATATCAGTGTATCTTCTATTCGATGGCAATAAAGGAGAAAAGTAAAGAATAAGCAACCGAATTTATACTTGATCACCTGATCACACGCAAGGTCTCATAACATTTATACTACAGGGCGTCAAGAAACGAACGAAGTAAGAGAGAAATAGGGTAAATGGTTTAACTTTTAACATATGGATAACCTATGCTTGTTCTTGTGATACACAGATTCCGAACCTTTTTCGAGTCATTCGTCTCTTTTGTAAAAAATTACCCACTGAGACCCAATGTTAATTCAAATTGACATTTCAATGTTTTCAATCTCCGGTTCTTCGTATTATTTATTTATTTATAAATTAACGGACTAAAGTTAAATTACAAAAAATACATATAAAACACGAAATGTAAAAAAGAGCAACAGAGAAGGAATAGCATATACTTAAAAATAAATAAAACGATGACAAAAATAAGGCAAAATAAACATAAGAGAGAACATTCAAGCCATGGTCTAGTCAAAGTTTTGGTAGAGTAGGAAAGAATGACAACAATCATTTAGACTGCTACCAAAATTTCAAGAACATGGCTTTAGTTAACAAGTTTCGACATTCTGGATATTGGAGAATTATACCCATTGTTAATCACTTTGTGATATCACATTATGACGAAACTAAACAGGAGATAACTTAATTTTTCACCGCTGATTTAAATAAAATATTAAAAAGTTTGTTTTTTTCAATAACAAATCGTACTTACTGACGTTGGGAAAAACTTCAATATTTTGTAAATGCTTCACGAATTGCTAGTTCTTTAAAACGAACCCTTCGTAGTGAACATTTCAATTGAAGTCGAACTCGCAAAATTTTTTTTTAATTTATCCGGTTATTTGTTCAGTTCTTTTTGGAACCGGTTCCTTGATATTTTTCGAAAAAGTTCCTCGACAAAACAAAAGTACTCATCGGTTGACGTATTTGTTCAATGAAATTAAATGAATGAAATTTGAACTGCCGCAAAATGAAATAGTTCACACCCAGCAGTCAGAACGCTAAAGTGAACTTCTAACTTCAATTGAAGTATTTATTCAATGAACAATGAAAACGTAGGAACTGCTGCCAAAAGAAGTAGTTCTTTCAGAGCCGTCACAACGCTAGTACTTACTACTGATATAGTGAGCAATGACAATAAGTTCAAAAAAAGTTGACTTATTTAAAAAAACTTATTAATTTCATAATTTTAAGATACTAAATCGCATTCCGTCGCGAATCGTAACAATACTCGAGCAGGACTACAGATGGATTATAGATTAATGCGTATACTCTCTTCAACGGTTGTCGTTGGACTACTAAACTACAAGAAAGCACTTTTAATATTATTGCGTTTTTTTTCAATGTTTTAATTAGCTTAGTAGTCCAATAAACCGGTTAGTAGCCGAGTGGACAAAAGCGTTGAGTGTCTACTTAGGCGTCCTGGGTTAAGTTTTTCTAATAGCTAAGTCCTCCGTCATTGCACGAGCAACATTCTCAGCTTATTATGACGGTAGTAGTGGTAGATGGTAGTTTTAGAATTATCAGCTTTTCTGTTGGCCGCGAATTTACGTACAATAATGTAATAACAAAATAGTCGTAAAATAATTATTAATAGGAGTGATAAAAGGATGAAAACCTATTGTTTCATAGATGTAAACCGCAGCGCACTGATAACGCTGACCAATGTCAGAATATTGTACAATAAAATATATGAATGTGTTTCGAATATGACAAACGGTATAAAATATGACGACAGATTGTTTAAATCAGTTTTTTACTTCGTATCGTCGCCGGAAAGGCAAATGGGCTGAACCGCAATTTTGTGAAGTTTACACCAGAGCACTTTTTTGTTTCGTTATACAATTAATTCGATTTTGAAAAAAAATGTTGACTCTCGTGACTCAACGCTCACTGACTTAGCTGAAGCGACACAAACTCTAAAAAGTCCCAAACTTGTGTCGGCTGAGTCAACCCTTCTCCCAAATGGTAAATAATATATTTTAAATGGCTGAAGGGCTACAAAAGCCTTTAGAATCAAACGAGAGTCAGAGCATTCAATGCAGAAAAAAAACCTGTTCAAAACTGCATATTTAACACATTTCAAAATATTTCTTAAGCGTTTTTAACTTTTCAGCGACTATGTAGAATTTATATTTTTCAATATATAACCAAAAAACTAAAAATCATGCCATTTCTTTACAGAGGCAGACAGAGAGGATGGAACGCCACATAATTCTGTCTCTGCTCACGGTCCTTGCTTTATTCAAAATCAAACATCGTCTAATACATAGTTTTCTGTCATAGTTTGACGGCCTCCATGGTCGAGTGGTAAGACGCTTGACTACGAATCCAAAGGCCGCGGGCTCAAATCCGGCGTGCGCCAATAACTTTTATTTTATTAATGTGTCGTAACACATTTAATTCATACAAAAATAATTTTAAAAAAGTATATTTGTGACACGTTCCAGAGTGGTAGATACTCGCCCTGGTGAAAGACCACCATTCAGAATCGAAACGTTGCTTGAAATGGCTCTAGCCGTGTTTGGTGACAAGATCTGAATTGCCAGGTACTTCCCAACCTTCTTCTTTCCTATCTCCTTCCCCTCCCCACTACTTTCAGCCTCACAACATACCCTATTTTCGGGATGCCATAGTCTCACTGACTCTAGGCGGTTGGGAGCAGTTGAGACTCTAGTGCGGTATTCATATAAAAATAAATAAATAAATAGTTTTCGGTTAAGCGGACTCTTAATATAACATTGTGTTTAATTCCTGGCATATCTTCCTGTGACAATCCAGATATATTCAATAAATAATAATATTATTGTACAACAGACTGAAAATGATTTAATCATTTTAAACGATGTCAAACAACTCCATCATTGTGAAAGCATGTCAAATATTATTTGTTTAAATCTTTTGTGTAACGGCGACAATGGATAATATCGGATAATATCAGCCTATTCAATCTATAATTATTAAGTATGATAATTTTCATAAATTTAATTTTCGAAATGATTTTATAAATTTTAACCACTGTGAAATGTAAAAACAGCCTGAAGTACTTAAAAAAATAATTGTTCAATTACAATTAATTTGAAATCGTGTTTGTAATTTTTTTGTGACAATACAAAAGTATGACAACAGTTTGTTTTCTTCTTTCTGTAAGATATTATGGGGTATTGTTGTACCTTGTAGCCCAAACGTAAAAACATGAAATATATACGATTATCTTAATTCATAATTTGGACAATGATAACATAGAATGATAACAGTCAAGAATTGTACTCACCAAGATGTGTAAGCCTTCCATTAAAAGGCTCTCATTGCTCCACTAAAACAGCCTCTCGCCTCTTTTGTCCTTAGGTCACCACTGAACTTACGTTATTTCTATCTCAAACACTGTCATAGAACTCACTTCACGGGCGGTCCAGGGAATATCGAGATCGAGTATGCCAGGAGCACAGAATCCTGCAGCAGGTTATTGAGGGTATTGTTTGTGAGAGAATTGAGGTTTAGCGGGCGGGATCGACGTCGCGGCGCGATTCGGTGGCGCCTTGGAGACGACTGAGCGCTCGTGAGGCGGCGGGCGGACGTCTACTGCGCGTGCGCCGACAATAGGGACGCCAAAGAAAATTTAAACGACGCAGTTTCTTCGCTGAGAATGCATGCAAAGATTACTTCAGTAATTGTGTTTTGTTTGAGAAAATGCTGTTACCGATTTCTTATAACATTGAATGGCCTGATTTGCTTGGTTTGTTTCAACGATACAAAGATATTTGTTTATTTTTGTATTAGTATCGTGTTGGTATTTTTCTTTACAGGAAAATTTCTTAGGCAGTTTTTGTTTCCTTTTAAAAAAAGGTAAACATTGAAGGGTTACGAATAACCTGACAATATTTGAAAAACTAACGTTTGAACGGTCCCCATAAAGCCCGTTTCAGTTTTTGAACAAAAATATGTTTATCAACTGAATCTAGTTACAAAAATGCCATAATAGCATACTTCTTCCCAAAATACTAATGTACATTAATTCCATTGTAATATTCATTATTTATTTCATATTAACTAAGTTATATTTTGTGTGCTAACGATTTACTACGTATTACTTCTGTATCACTATGATTGTATATTATATATTGCACAAATATTTAAGAACCCATAAGGGGGTATATAGTAAATAATACAAATAAATAAAATTTAGGTTTAACGGACACCATTAGTACATAAAAAATAGAAATAAAAACAAAATGGCGTCAAATGTTGAAATGGGATGATGTAAAATCTGACGAAAGTTTAAAACACCTAACCTTAGAGATACAATTTATATTTTTAAATATTATGATTTTGTTCAAAAAATTTACACCCCAAATTGATCCTAAATGTGACCAGTAGTTAATATATCACGAGTTTCCGGACACCGTGTACACAGACACATTTATTCAATAGTTTGCAAGAACTGTATCAAATCACACTTTTATTCCGTAGACAATAACTTATTGCGGCACATTAAATATTTCAGCCTTGAATTATCCCTAGGCATGAACAAAAATACCAGCAACACGTATCCGAGATCTGTAACACTAACCCAAAACGAAATATATTCCCAAATATTAATATGGCAACAGGCAGCCCTGTTCCCAGACCCAGGGTTCCCTGTAATATCCTAGCTTCCCCCAACCCCCCTGTGTCCATGAATGGAAGGGGTGTGCGAGTGAGACAGATACACAACACCCCCCTCTCACTCTGACACTCCCAGTTCTACCCCCTCCCCCTATCCTACTAGCGCCGTTATTAAATATTGTGATGTTATTTGTGGCGACAGATTTCTATGAGGTAAGACAGATAAAACTATATGTTTTTAATATTATATATAAAATATATATGCTTTTAACATTATAGTAGGTTTTCGAGACAGCCATGCTTTGAAACATAAAGCATGTTTTAACACTTAACTGGTTTACATATGTTTACAATATAATCGGTATACACGGGTCTTTTTTATCTTTTTTATTGAGGAGAAGACACAGATATAAACACTAATAAATAAACAATATTAAACATAAAGTAAACAGAATTAGCCTGCATCCTAACTATTTCTCATAGATTAAGATTACCTGATTAGACCCTAGGTATAAAATAATTTCTAGAAAAACATTTTATGTGGGATTTTCTTTAATTATATTTATTTTCTAATTATATGTAAAGTATACATTATTTATATTTCTTTTAAACTCGACATAATTCGTCAACACAACTAAAATGAAGACTTTTGGACACATAGAATATTTTTCTTTTTTTAAGAAAGAAAACATTTCTGGGTCACGAATTACCTGAAAATATTTAAAAACTCCTATTACCATCATAATAAGCGGAAAATATCTATTGGGTAATGATGGATGGCTTAAAGCCAGCAGAGGAATTGAACCCACGACGCCCGGGTGAGAATTCGACGCGTTTGTCCACTCGACCGGTCAGTCATTTTCAAATATCCGCTATATTCCGCAATATAAAAATAACGACCATTCTTTCATATGATTTTCGTACTGAACAAAACAGAAATTATTCACAGAGACCAATTTTTTTTTTGAAACTTCAATTTCGGCATGTTACCGTCACATTTTGCAAACAACCGAAGAAAAGATTGATCTTAATTTTCTGCCATTTTCAAAATTTGCACAGGAAAAAAATGACACTTAGGGTTGAAAGTACGTAAGAACTCGAAACTCCAAAACTTCCTGTTGACATTAGACGCGCGTCAGTTAATGTTTTATACAACTAAATATTTAACAGCTATTGACTTACGATGTGTCAAATATTTATCCGGGTCTTTTTGACCCATGCATACCAGTTGAAGGTTAAGACAGTATTGGTATAAAGAAAATATTTTGTCGCTAAGACGGTCATGGCCATACCA
Organism: Drusus annulatus; assembly: GCA_022651775.1. Taxonomy (NCBI): domain Eukaryota; kingdom Metazoa; phylum Arthropoda; class Insecta; order Trichoptera; family Limnephilidae; genus Drusus; species Drusus annulatus. The sequence continues at coordinate 299,614 of JAGWCC010000317.1, read as the reverse complement.
ATTTAATCTTAATATTATATTTTTAGCCATTTTAAAATAACTAATTTCAAAGTTGTATTACAGAATCCTTTATTTATTGAAATAATAATACTAACACTTAAAGAAGTGCGTGGTACGTAGTTAAAACAAGCCCTAGTGAATTATTTAGAAGGGCAGAGATGGTAAATGCGCCTGCTCCTGGATAATGTGGAGGTCCTGAGTTCGAGTCTAGGTCACAACCTTAACTTATTTTTTGTGTATTTTTTTGTAGTTTTGTATTATTTTAAGATTGATAATGTCAAATAAAAATGAAATAATATTTTTTTACAAGACCACAGATTTTATTTTGAGTTCTATGACCACCGGTTTCGCTTAGCCTAAGCATCATCAGGGTACAACATTAAAAACAAAAAATACATGGTGTGTGGTTATATATACTCGTACGTACCATACAGAGGGAGAACACAATATAAAATAAAATAAAATTATAGGAAGAAAACAAAAGTATAACAAAGAACAGTAAAAAAGAGACAGATAATATGAAATGAAAGAGGCAGAACGTCAAATGAGATGGTGTTAAAACAATAATGAGAAATTTTATCAGTAAGAATGAAATTTTTTTTTTTTTAAATTGATAATTTTTTTTCAATAATCACTTTCTTAATCTTTTTGTTAAAAAAGATTTAAGAAGTGTTTAAAAGTTTTTCTCTTCGTGTTAATATGTCATTGTAATTTTGTTTAGCTATTTTGTTTTTCGAAGGTTCTTTAAATTCAGGCTTCGAAAGAAAGGAAAATCATAATACAATAGTAACACTGGTAACCCGATTTTCGAAATCTAACTAAAAGTCTTCTTATAAGCAGCTGAAAAAAGTAATACTCAAAAGCTAATTAAATTCTTTCCATTGTAAATTCTTTTTATTTTTTAATAAAAAAGAGCTCGAAATAAAATATATTAAAAATATTTGACCTTTAAAAAGGTTCGCTAAAGTAGAAATGGTTCATTTTAAAGGATGCTAATAGTCCAGAGGCAAACACATAAAATAATTTAAGTCTAGAAAGACATTAATTAATCAAAAGCTTTGGCTCTATCCTTGGAAGGCTTTGTAAGTGTGATTCGGATTAATGGTGTGAAAGCTATTCCAAGGATTTTTTCGGACGGTGGCTTTCGTTTAACTCTGGTGGCAGTAATATCCTAGCTGCATATGAGCGAGTTTGGAAGGAGGGATTTAAAAGTAATATCCTAGCTGCATATGAGCGAGTTTGGAAGGAGGGATTTAAAAGTAATATCCTAGCTGCATATGAGCGAGTTTGGAAGGAGGGATTTAAAAGTAATATCCTAGCTGCATATGAGCGAGTTTGGAAGGAGGGATTTAAAAGTAATATCCTAGCTGCATATGAGCGAGTTTGGAAGGAGGGATTTAAAAGTAATATCCTAGCTGCATATGAGCGAGTTTGGAAGGAGTGATTTAAAAGTAATATCCTAGCTGCATATGAGCGAGTTTGGAAGGAGGGATTTAAAAGTAATATCCTAGCTGCATATGAGCGAGTTTGGAAGGAGGGATTTAAAAGTAATATCCTAGCTGCATATGAGCGAGTTTGGAAGGAGGGATTTAAAAGTGGTTTATCTTTAAATGTGTTTTTTTTTTTAATAGTGAATACCGCACAAGAGTCCCAACTGCTTCCAACCGTCTGGAGCCAGTGAGACTATGGCATCCCCGATCGGGGTATGTTGTGAGGCTGAAGGTAGTGGGGAAGGGAAGGAGATGGAGAAAAGAAAGATTTGTAAGTTCCTGGCTATTCAGATCTGGTCACCAAACACAGCTGATGCCATTTCAAGCAACGCTTCAATTCTGAATGATGGTCTTTCACCAGGGCGATACTGAGAGTATCTACCACTCTGGAACGTGCCCCAAATATACTTTACATTATTTTATATTTTACCTAACTAACTAACAATCACGCCGTTTCCCCGCAGGGGTAGGCAGAGAGGACGGACCGCCATATAACTCTGTCTTGGCACACAATCCTTGCTTCATTTACATTCATACATCGTCTCATACATACTCTTCTGTTATTCTGACTCTTTACATGACCCGATTCAAGTATTTGATTTACTTGATCGTGCCATGTCTTTCTCGGGCGTCCTCGACTTCTTCTTCCATTCACTTTCGCATCATATATTCTTTTCACACTCCTTTCTTCGTTCATTCGCTCTACATGCCCAAACCATCTGAGCGTCCCTTTCTTGATCCTATTCATTACGCTCACATCAGCCTTGCATTCTTTCCGGATATCCACATTTTTAATACGATCATACATGGTTTTACCGCACATACGTCTCAAAGAACTCATTTCCACAGCATTCAGTCTACTTTCATCCTTCCTCTGTCATGCCTCACTGCCATACATCAGGGTTGGTATAAGCACTCCATTGTGGACTGCTAGCTTCGCTTCTCTGGACAATTTCTTATTTGCGCCAACAGCGTTCAGTCCTCCATTAATGGAGTTTCCTGCATTCACCCTTCTTTCAATATCCTTATCAGCCTTTCCGTCTCTCGTAAACATACTGCCTAAATACACAAACTCATCCACTTGCTCCAAGTATTCATCATTCACAACTATATTGCACGCTGTTCTCGTATTCTCTCTTTCAAACACCATGACTTTGGACTTACTTACATTCATCATCAACTCATTTCGCATACATACTTGGTTCATCCTAGACACGAGAAACTGTAGATCTTCCATACTGTCAGCAATCAGCACCGCATCGTCCACATACAATAGGCAACATACTTTCAGATTGTTCATTTTTGCGACCAAGCCCCCACCTTTTAATTCTTGCATACAATTATCCATGTACAAATTGAATAACCACGGTGACATTACACAGCCTTGCTTTACACCTTTTGTGATGTTAAACCACTTCGCAAAATCACCGTTTACTCTAACACATGCAACGCTTCCCTATATTTTACCACTTGTACCAATAGTATACCACTTATACCTATTTAATACAGTTATAAGATTTTATATTTTTTTAGACGAGCCGAGGTCGTAGGTTCAAATCCAACAAAGATCCACCTAAAAATATAAATATTAATTCATTGAAGCTTTACGCTTTGTTTTGATATGAATTATTGAAAAAATATCAATAATTGTCGAAATTTCTAATTTAAATATTAATTCTAGACTTTGTAAAAAGTCAAAAAAATTTCCCTAAATAAAAATGAACAGTTTATCGAATACGCTTTTTTGGTGTAAAACTGTGTTCGGGTAGAGATTTGCCTACCAATACAAAGTTGACTGCTTATATCGAAATAAATTGAAAAAACAAAAATTCTAAGAACTATTACGAATAAAAATGACGGTTTCTAAGAAGATTTCGGTAGCTAAATAAGTAGAGACGTTACTTCCGGATAGAGTAGAGATTTCGATTTTAAGTCAAAGTCATGACTTAATTTTTTTTGTTTTCGGTGTATTATTCTGTTTCACAATTTAGTAAAAAAAATATTGATATTGTTACAATAATTAACATAAAAAATATTAAATTCAAATGTGTTTTTTTTCACAAAATAAAATCAATTAAAAGAATTTTGGTATCTCGTTCTAGAGTGGAAGACACTCTCAATATCTCCCGACTAAATAACAATCCTCAAGAGGAACGTTGCTTGAAATGGCTTTAGCTTTATTTAGTGACCAAAACTGAATAACTATATACGAAGCCTGTAAAAAAAAAGTGAATTTTGAACTTTCGCGGGATGTGTACATTCGATTATCGATTTTTTTTGTTTTGTTATGTTGGTACACATATGTTTATCATATGTTAGCATTATCAGCCATTTTGGAATAATCGGTTTGTTTTTGACAACTGGAAAGTTAAGTCACGTTTTTGTGTGTTCTTCGATGTGTGGATCAAAGAATATGTATTAAATGTTTCGTTAAAAATGGAATAAAGTGCTCCAACGCTATTAAAATGTTGACTGGGGTATTCGGCGAGTCTACTTTGTCTCAAAAAAGTGTTTATAAGTGGTACAAGCGCTTTACAGAAGACCGAGAAGATGTTAATGACGATGAGCGTCCTGGAATTGTGGAAAAACAAATCATGGATGTACACAGCCCGCGAAAATTCAAAATTCACCTTTTCTTTTGAACAGTCCATGTATATATACTGTATTACTGACTGTGTTCATTTACATTACACATGAACAGTAACATAAAAAAAGAAAATTAAGAGATATTGTTAACATGTCTCTTGAAATCTTTAAGGTTTACGTTGAAGATATCAAGAGACATGTTATTTAGTAGTACCATACCCCGTGTCATGCTGTGCTGAGCCAACACGTCTGTTCTTCCATCTGGAATACACAGCAGATCGTTGTGTCGCCCCTGGCAGTAGTTGTTTGGCACAAACAACTGATAGCATTCCAGGAGGTATGGATTGTCAATCAAATTATGTTATTATAATTGTGTTTTAATTAATTATATCCAATTTCAGCAACAAGAAACTTCATTTATCATTGAGCTGGTTTAATGAGAGTCCACCACTTGTTAATTTGTCTCGTAGGTAACAATTATAGAATTCTGTGAAATAAAGGTATATTAAAATACAAATAAAACTGAAAAATTATCACCTTTTCCTTGTTCTACACTGAAATTGACTACCGACGTTCCTTCTTCCGTGTGGCAATTGCATTATTAAAACAATTATTCATAAACCTGTTGTGAAATGTATTATTAAGAATAATAATTGTGTTTGTTTGTTGCCTTGAAAATTGCACGGTTGGTTGGCATATCAAAACATAAAAAGGATGAAAACAAAATTAACTCAAATTATCAACATTAAATTAACTGGTATTGAAATGCTTTGTACCAGTCTAAATGATTTTTGTCATTCTTTACGACTCTACTAAACCTTTGATTTGACCTTGGCTTTGGCTTGAATATTTTTTTCTTATGTATATTTTGTCCTATTTTTGTCGTTGCTTCATTATAAAATCATGTACGAGTATGTGCTGTTCTTTCTCTGTTACTCTTTTTTCAAATTTGGTGTTATGTATTTTTTTGTAGTTGAACAATAAAAATCAGTAATTAACGCACATTTGTTAAAAATAACATTTTGCCGGTCAAGGGATTTTTTTAATAAATTAATATTGTATGTTTAGTTCAGCGGTCGTTTTTCCCCGTTTCTCACCCCTCATTCCTTTCCTGTCCCATTCCTCTCGTTCTAATTCAGATATACTCGTATTTCAATCTCTTGGGACATTCCTTACTATTTGTTACAATCACGATTGCTTACAGAAATGCTTATGATCGTGCATAAGAATGAGAGGAACTAGACACTATAGCAGTAAAAAAATCTCCTATTGGATATTAAAATCTTCTAGTAAACGTCCTTTTTTACAACGGCGCGCGAATTTCCGACGTTATTTTCTTGTCCCGAAAGAAAAATAAAACCCACTAAACAGCAACACTAACTTGAAAAAAAAACACTTGTTTAATAAGTACTGTATTTTGAAAAAGTGTTTGGTGTAAGCCTTTTTATAATTGTTTAGTAATTTACTCATCATAATCTTGTCGGTTCAATCACCTGACTCACACTGTTATCTTGGAAGTATTAGTGTGCGCGTAGTATCGAGATATGGAATCCAAAGTGACCAATGATTTCATATTATCAGATACAGATTACATTGTGGTCGAAAATTGTTGACATTGTTGACGGCCTCCGTAGTCAAGTGGTAAGACGCTCGACTACGAATCCAGAGGTCGCGGGTTCAAGCCCGGCGTGCGCAAATAAATTGTATTCGATTGATATGTGCCATAACACATTTTGACTAAAGTAAAAATTGTAAATAGTATATTTGCGGCACTTTTCAGAGTGGTAGATACTTAAAGTATCGCCCTGGTGAAAGACCACCATTCAGAATCGAAACGATGCTTGAAATGGCTTCAGCCGTATTTGGTGACCAGATCTGGATAGTCAGGTACTTCCCGACCTTCCTCTTTCCCATCTCTTTCCCTTCCCCGCTACCTTCAGCCTCACAACATACCCCTATAAGGGATGCCATAGTCTCAATGGCTCTTGGCGGTTGGGAGCAGTTGGGACTTTTGTGCGGAATTAACTGAGGGGCTTAGAAGCAAAGGCAGCAATCTCCAAAAACGGTTCTGTAGCATTGTCAACTTTTTGAATGATTATTATAAAGAATCGGAGAATTAAGTGTACCAAAGTGTTTGTGCACATTAAGTTGGGAACAATTTGAAACAATTATCTCTAAATTTATCAACATATTCACGAGAGAAAAGTGCATTAAACGCTAAATCAACTTTCTAAGAAATAATTTAAAATGAAAAAGATTGCTGCCTTTGCTTCTATACTCCTCATTACCTTAAAAAAAGAAAACCAAAATATTGATAAAATCTATTAGTTGCTATTCAAAGTTTCCTGTATTCAAAAAATGCGTGCGTTGTTCAGAAATAAACTTTTCTTTAGTTCAGGTATATTACTTATTTGCTCAGTGAATACAATCCAAATAATAATATTAATTAGTGTACGCACTTTCTATCAGCAGCTTTTATAATATAAAATATACAGATATTTGTGTAATCCAGAATCAAGAGTTGTTTAGTGTCTCCCGAGTTCCGAAACTTGGTCGAACTTTTCTCACAATTTACACGAAACCCGAAGCTCAGTTTTACTCGGGCGGTGGAATTTACTCGTATCTGCTGAAATTTCAATAGCGAGCAAATTATGAAAATATTGATCTTTGTTTGGGCGCTTTATTATTTTACTCTGAATGAGCTTTGGGGGAGTATTTAATGGGCGGGTTTTTTTATCAAACAATAAGCCTGAGAAAAGTGTGTATAGAAATTTTCAAACGAATTATATTTTAAGGCTTTTATTCGAAGATTTCACAAATTTTAAGACATTTATTCGCATATATTAAAGACGTTTTTAGGAGTGAAAGTCTACCAAATAGTGGTTTTTTTAGTTAATACCGTACAAGATTCCCAACTGCTCCCAACCATCTAGAGCCAGTAAGACTATGACATTCTTAATCGGGGTATGTTGTGAGGCTGCAGGTAGTGGGTAAGGGAAGTAGGTGGGAAAGAAGAAGGTCGGAAATAACCTGGATATTCAAATCTGGTCACCAAACACGGCTAAAGCTATTTCAAGAAACGTTTCGATTCTGAATGGTGGTCTTTTACCAGGGCGATACTTAGAGTAGTTACCACTCTGGATTTTATTTGAATTAAATGTGTTGTGGCACATACAAGTCTATCGAATAGTTTTTTTTATAGTTAGTAAAGCACAAGATTCCCAACCGCCTAGAGCCGGTGGGACCGGCATCCCCAATCGGGGTATGTTGTGAGGCTGCAGGTAGTGGGTAAGGGAAAGAGATGGAAAGAGGAAGGTCGGAAATAATCTGGATATTTAAATCTGGTCACCAAACACGGCTAAAGCCAGTTCAAGAAACGTTTCGATTCTGAATGGTGGTCTTTTACCAGGGCGATACTTAGAGTATTTACCACTCTGGATTTTATATGAATTAAATGTGGCACATTTAAATCGGGTTTGAACCCGCGACCTCTGGATTCGTAGTCGAGCGTCTTACGACTCGACCACGCATGCCTTTAATAAACGGGCAATAGCAGTTTTCTTTCACAAATCGTTGATGCATTGTAGATTCTGAATGTTGGTATTTCACCAGGGCGATACTTAGAGTATCTACCACTCTGGAGCGTGCGGCAAATATACTATATTTATTTTTATATAAGTTAATTGTGTTATGACACATATTAATGAATTAAATTTTCCGCAAGCGGTTTTGAACTCGTGACCTATGGATTCGTAGTCGAGCGTCTTACCACTCGACTACGGAGGCTATCAATAGTGTAGTAGCCTAGAACTTGTGAAACCTTAGTTTTGTATCATTTCTATTACCTGTATAACCTAAATTAAATAGAACTCTTGCCCAAACACCTTCTAAATATGCCTACAAAACTTAACAATACCTTACCACGATGTTGAAAAGAAAATTGAGAAGTCAACTCAACGCAGATTTTCATCGCAGAATCAGATGACTGCATTCGTTTTTAAAATATACCATATGTTTCGAAACACATTTAATTAATATAAGATAACATACAGTATGTTTGCGGCACGTTCTAGAGTGGAAGATACTCTTAGTATCACCCTGGTAAATATAATATCACCATGTACCAAACAGATCCACTCGATCCAAAATTCTTTTTAAATGTAACAATAATATCAGGACTGAGTCATTTAGATACTCGCTTGTACCTAGATTGCATACAGTGGGTAATTCTTTCGCTGAAATAATAGATATATTCAACTGCACTGAATCTAGTTACAAGAAGGCTATAATAGCATACCTCTTTCAAAAATACTAGTGTTAATTTGCATTATAATATTTCTATCAACTTAATTATGTTTTTGGGTGCAAATCATTGTTATTTTTATGTCACTAATATTTATGTTTTTTATCATATGTTATGTAAAAGTCTATGAGGGCGTATATAATTAAATAAATAAATATCACAAATCAGAATCTAAACGTAGCTTGAAATGGCTTCAGCCGTGTTTGGTGACCAGATCTGAATAGCCAGGTACTTGCCAACCTTCCTCTTCCCTATCTCTTTCCCCTCTCCACTATCTGCAGCCTCACAATATACCAGAAATGGGGATTCCATAGTCTCACTGGCTCTAGGCGGTTGGGAGTAATTACAACTCTTGTGCAGTATTCATCATCAAAAACAAAAATTGAAAAACACACATTTTTTTTAAATTTAGTGTTAGTGTTTGAGAAAGACTGGACCTTTTAGAGGTTTTTTTTAATATAATTTAAAAAAAAAACTTTAAATCCTAAGATACAGTACAGTCTTTTTATTTACGCTTGACTTGACATTCAAAAAAATTAAAACCCTCATAAATTTTATCACTAGCTCAAACGTATTTAAAAAAACATTTAATATGTTTTATATTTCAAAGGAAAACTATTTTTATCTAAAGGTGAGGCCCACTAATAGCCAAACGGAAAATTTGACAGATTGTACAGGGGCTAGAGATTGGTGGCAAAAAAAAGGCATTATCTAGATATGAACTGACATATTTCGCTATAATCTGTTACTTTTTTATGAAATGTGTCAATTTCTTTTACTCAAGGGAGATGATTTTATATTTGTTCACATGGTATATTTTCAAAGCAATAATAGTGAAAAACAAATTAATTTATATTATTGTGTGTACCGTGTTTTTTTTTTTAAATTGGCAAAAATAATAATTTGTGAAGCGCAAGTCAAATAAAACAAAGTAAAATATGTAGAATATTATTTTACAAGGTCATTCTACTATATTAATTGCAGCGATCTGAGGTTAGAAGCTCAATGGCCGGGGTATGTTTCAATCTTCGTCCCCTCATGCGGTAACATTTACATAAACAATGACAGGTTAGTAGCTGAGTGGGCAAACGCGTTGGATTCCCACCCGGTCTTCGAGGGTTCAACTCCTCTTTAAGTCCTCCATCATTGCACAAGCCACATCTTCCGCTTATAATGATGGCGGTAGGAGTTTTTCAAATATTGTCAGGTTATAGCACACTTGAGGTGAAATATCACAAAACTGCGCTATATAAGTTCACTGTTATTATTATCAGTTATGTGAGTCCTTCTTTTAAAAAAATTATACTCTTCCTAACGCTATAATAAAGGTAGAAGAAAAATAAAATTAAAAATCAAAATCGACCAAATTATGATAAAAATGTATAATTAAAGGCCCGATAAAGACATGGCGCGATCGAGTAAATCAAATACTTGAATCGGGTCTTGTGAAGAGTCAGATTAACAGAAGACTATGTATGAATGTGAATGAAGCAAGGAGTGTGTGCCAAGACAGAGTTATATAGCGGTCCGTTCTCTCTGCCTACCCCTGCGGCAAAACGGCGTGATGGTTAGTCAGTTAGTTAGTTTTTAGACTTATTAGAGCAACGGTTTTTGTTTAAAAACTAACATTTTTAACAACTTTAACTGTATTTTTTATAATTATTCCACATCCCACCCTCAAAATCTAACTACACACAACATACATTTTTCAGAAGAACGTGCACAAAATTCACCACCACATTTTCAGATGCTGATGTTTTCTATCTATCCACAGGTCAGTTTAATAAATGCATACGAGATTAAATGAAATCACAAGGTCAATTATGAACCTTCTACCTTTACTGTGCGTTATTAGTTCATTATTTTCGTCTATTTTACTATGCGGTTTTTTAATTTTTTTTTATAGTGAATACCACACAAGAGTCCCAACTGCTCCCAACCGTCTAGAGCCAGTGAGACTATGGCATCCCCAAATGGGGTAGGTTGTGAGGCAGAAGGTTGTGTGGAAGGGAAAGGGAAGGAGATGGGGAAGATAAAGGTTGGATAGTATCTGGCTATTCAGATCTGGTCACCAAACACGGTTAAAGCCATTTCCAGCAACGTTCGAAACTTTTTTTTTTTTTTTTTTACAATAACTCCACACAGGAGGCCTTGAGGAAAACGATTTCCCTCAGGGCCTATGTCATCTTTGGGGATGCTGTGTGGAGGGTTTTTTTGAGGAAAGGAAGGAGTGAACTTGGGTCTTGAAGAGGCCCATGTTGAAGGAGGGAGGAAACACAGAGGCCGGCAAATCGTTCCATAGCCGAGCTGTTGAACATATGAACGAGTCGTAAAAGCGACCCGTTCTCATGTATTGAATGTCAACTGTGTACAAATGTTGGGCGCGTGTTTGGCGAGTTTCCCGACCATGCACCGGTGCCGAAGGGATCAATGACGCAAGTTCCTCGGAGCATCTTCCATTGAAATACCTGTAGAACAAGGACAGCATTCCCACCTGACGTCTGTGCTCCAAAGTTTGCAATCCGTTTGTTAAGATAGGAGAATCTATCAAACAGGCCGCCCGTTTCTGCACAGAGTTAAGGGTTTTTTTCAGGTATTTAAGGGCTCCAGACCAGAGGTGGCTGCCAAACTCAACAGTGGGGCGTACTTGCGATTTGTACAAGGTCAGCAGTTGTGTACTATTGATGTATCTGCGGGCCCTGTGCAACACGCCCAACTTCTGAGAGGCTAACTTTACTCTGGCTTCGATGGAGCCCCGGTGCCTTAACTGGTCACTTAAGGTTACACCAAGTATCTCAATGGAAGGTTTGTTGGGAAGATTACTTCCGTTGAAGGAGTCTAAATTATCATTTGGATCCCTTTTTTCTTTATGGTGGTCTTTCACCAGGGCGATACTTAGAGTATCGACCACTCTGGAACGTGTCACAAATATAACAAATATATTATTTTATGTTAATCAAATGTGTTATAACACTTTTTTTGCGTATGCCGGGTGTGAACCCGCGACCTCCAGATTCGTGGTCGAACGTCTTACCACTCAACCACGGAGGCCGTCATTTGTTACATTTTTTTTCAAAAAGAAGAATCAATTAGAAAAAAAGAGTTTTTAAAATTCAGTTGTAGCCTACTAGACTGGTCTGTGAAGATCTGGTCACGAAACACAGCTAAAGCCATTTTAACTAATGTTTCGATTCTTAGTAGTGGTCTTTCATCAGGGCGATACTTAGAGTATCTACCACTCTGGAACGTGCCGCAAATATACTTATAAATGTGTTATGACATGTTATATATTACCCGCGATTTTGAACCCGCGATCTTTGGATTCATAGTCGAGCGTTCAGTTTCTTTCTTTTATTTTGTTTGTTTTTTTCACTTTTTAACATTATTTTATGATGGAATATTTTTGTACAGTTTACAGTCAATGCATTGCTTAATTAATTTGTTTTTCTATTTTTTATATTTTGGTTTAAAAATATATTTTACTTGCGGAAATTCCACTGGTGAATCCAACATAGTAATCACTTTATTTATCAAATTTGTAACTCTATGTTTTCCTAAATTAAGTAATTTTAACTTTTTTTTTTAATTCCTAGCAACACCGAGCACGCTTCGAGGCTATAGATGTATAGCCTTCGTAAATATAAAATCGCGCGTGCTAATTAGCTTCCTTTGTCTCCTGCCTTAGCTTTACGAGTGGCGTCTTGCTTTCATCGTCGGTACAAGCATTATTTGTTCACGGCGCTATATCCGCTAATGAAATGTCTCCGCTACATGAAAAGAGGTGTAAACAGACCCAAATCCTGATTGGTACAAACAGTTACAATGTGTATCTAAAGTTATACAATACAATGTGTATCTACAGTTTCTGGGAAATATTTATTGAGTATACTATTTGTTTCTTGGAGGTTTCAATATCATAATGTCGCTGGAAAGGCAAAGGGGCTTAAGCGACACTTTGTTTAAAAATAAGTTGAATTTGCAGTTTTGTTCAGTTTTTTATTCTGCATAGAATGCTCTAACTTTCTTGTTTTAATTCTAAAGACTTTTGTGGCCCTTCAGCCATCTACAAATATATTTACCCTCGCGAGAAGGCTTGACTCAAGCGACACAAGTTCGGAACTTTTTACATTTTTGTCACTTCAAGTAACTCATTAAGAGCATTGAGTTACTTAAGTCTACTTTTTTTATCAAAATCCAACCAGGTACTGAACACTTATGAATTTTATTAAAAAAAAAAACTTAAAGTGCTCTGGTATATACATATTAAATAATAATATAACTTACAACTATAACTTTCTCAGTATTTTTCGGTGAAATTTAATACGAAAATAATACATGATACAAGAATTAAATTCACGGACAAAACCGGGTAGTAAAATTAGTGATAAAAAAATCATTTTTGTTACAAAAATATTTTTCTGACAAAATTATCTTTAATGTTGATATTAACAAACATAATCCAAGGGCATGCAAAGAAACCACACTACCAGAAAAGAATAAAGCCTCCGCACAAAATAGCTTACTATATGTATAAAGGGATGAAATCTTATAATGCGCTGCCGGAAACCATCAAAATTATGACAGTCAATAAATCCAAAATAGCCTGTAAGAACTATTTAAAATACTAGTACAAAACATAATAATACGTAGTATTTAACCCTTTACCGCATGTATTTTTTAATCATTCTAGAAAGTATATATTTGCTTAGAAATGTATTTAGAATCATGTAAAAATTGGTGACAATTTTTTTATTCAAAGAATTGCAAAATATTTACTATAAATGTTTTGTTTCATGTTTGGCACTACATGGGATATGGCGAATAAATACAATATTCCCAAATTTTTCACACTATGCATTAAAGGTATACCAACCACACCAAGGAGTAGAAAAAAATTGTATCTTAATATTTATTATTACTTCTAAAATATTACAAAATAATTCACACACTGAACAATCACAACCACGCTCGTTCGCGAAATGGCCAAAATGACAACTTACTGACGCGACTGTAGTTACTAAAAACGCTCGTAACTGGCAGCACTGTTCGATTTATGATAATGCAGAGCTCACAGTAAGAATTTAGCTGAAAATAAAATACATATATGGCCCACATAGCCCTTTATGATGATAACATTCTTATGTTCCAAATTTGGAACAGTACGCGGTAAGGGGTTAAGTTAAAATATTATTGAGTCAAAAAGAAAATTAAATAATTAGATACTTTGTAAACTGTAATTTGTAAACTAATATAAAATAAATTTAAAAAACTAAAAGTAATATTTTCAAATTCTCTGAATAATCATTATTTTCAATATTGCTACCTTTCAATCTCGATAATTACTTACCTGTAGTTACCCACGTCCCAAAATATAAAACAGCTCATTCTCATTATGTCTTTTGACATTCTTGATCGATGAGTCCCTCGAGATACGTGATGATGAAACGCCATTTCCAAATGCGAAAATTATCTCCAGAATTCACGTTATAAATTAGGGTGTTCGCACCACATACCCATAACCTGCCAATCTGGTGAAAGCAATAAAACAAACCTTTTTTGGAAGGTTTAAATTATTTGTTTAAATTAGTCATATTCTTAATAATCTGTTAAATTTGTCTGATAATCCAATATTAGATATATTTCCCGTAAGCTGATAAAATTTCTCATCATTTTTTAATCACCTTCTCAGTTGACGTTTTGCCTCTTTCATTTCTTATTATTTGTCTCTTTCTCTCTGTTCCTTTATTTTATAATTTAAAGTTTACTCTGTTTTCTCACTGTTCTCTTATTTAATTTTATATTTTGTTCTCCCTCTGAATATATATATAACCGCACACTTTGTATTTTTTTGTTTCATTTTGTACCCTGACGATGCTTAAGCTAAGGGAAACCGTTCGGTAATAAAAATAAATATATGGTCTAATACAAAGTTATTATTTCACTTTCTTTAAATTATTTGCCTCTTTAATTTATTCCCTTAAAATAATCTGATTCAGGGACATTCGGAAAGATGTGATACATATCTATAGGAACCTCAGAATTCCAAAGAAAATCGAAGACTTTGGCCTACAGAAAAAGTATACGTTTTGCAAAAAAAATATCGATTTTTTCATTATTTGTGTATTGATAGATCTAACGGTCATTAAAAAAGTTCTTTCTTTCAGAGATATGTACAGGGCTATTATTTTTAATTGGTTTGAAGTGGCTCTTCGTAAATAACAAACTGTCTTTTGGTAAAAAAATTATTTGTATTCATTGTTTTTATTGATTTTTTTAAATGTATTTGGTAGATATTAATTAACTATTTAAAACGAAAATCCCATTAAAAACAAAAGCCTGTTGCGTGGATATTATTGATATTTTATGGCATACGGTTTAAACGGAAAGTTTTAAAATCAAACAAACAAATAATGCACTAATTTGTAAACATTGATAAATGATTAAAATATGACAAGTGTAATAAAAAATAAATAATAACGTACAAGACATCAAACAAAATACCATACTGTTGGTGTTGGTACCAACAACTGGGGTAAAATTGAGTTCGAAGATGAATTTTAATATAATATTATGCTGTTTAAATGTAGACAATGAAACACAAAATATTAATGTCACCAATGTGGTGGTACATCTAAGCTTAAGCCCTATTTTTGCATGCTCTTCTAAGCGTTGAACTGTCAAACCACAATTTTTTTACGAGGCAGCCTCGCTGACGATAGCTAGTTTTTTGCAATCTAAGATGGAGCTGATTTGTCCACGGGTTCAACCCCCTGCAAGCCAAGTTAACAATCAAGCAAGCAACTGAAATGATTGGGGAGATTCCCCTGCTTGTCATATTCTGAATATAATAATGGAGAACTCCAAGGTATTATGTATTACCACAGACAGGTAGCGCCTTCATGCGTTCCCTTGCTTTAAGTTAATTGCTAAAAGTAAAATAATTTTAATAAAAACAACAACATCTGCGCAATACTAACACTCGGGTTCTTTCACCTCGGAAGGACTAATACAAAATTCAGAGTAGGCATTACAGTTCACGTTAACCTTAGCGCCGCTGAGTGTATAAGACAACGCATTTTGGAAATCTCTTCAAGATCTGAGACAGTAGAATTCTCTACAAATGTTACCTACGTTGCGTGAAATCACTGCGAGAATTTCACGGGAATCTGACACTTACTGGCATATTCTTAATGAGAGATTCTCGTAGTTTCAACATAACGCCAGGAATTTATTGACATCGCTACCCTTGGGGCATGTGTTTTATATACATACTCGTATATACACGTGTTAAGGGGTGACTTCTGCCTCAAAAGCTCTAAAATTAGGCGTCTTAAAAAACATATTTGTTTTCTTATTGTACGCATCAATTTCCTGGATGAAAAACGCTTTCAACTGTATCTTACTTTTAACGATAGGTATTTGTTTATTTTCTTTATATATTCTAAGCAGTTTACCGACCGTAAAACGGAGTAAATACTCGTAGATTCGCCCTTCGCATATCTGAAGAATTGCGTAGCAATGTTATATTTAACTAACAAAATCACTATCAGGCCAATGATATTTTTTTAACTTAACTAGATTTTAAAAATTCATCGTTACTAACTAACCATCACGCCGTTTCACATTTTGTAATACGGTCACACATGGTTTTACCGCAAATACGTCTCAAGGATCTCATTTCCACAGCATTCAGTCTACTTTCATCCTTCCTCTGCCAGTTCCATGCCTTCCTGCCATACATCAGGGTTGGTATAAGCACTCCATTTTGGACTGATAACTTCGCTTCTTTGAATTATTTTTTTATTTGCGCCAGCAGCGTTCAGTCCTCCATTAATGGAGTTTCTTGCATTCACCCTTCTTTCAATTATCAGCGCCTTTCTGTCTCACAAACATACTTCCTAAATACACAAACTCATCCACTTGCTCCAAGTATTGATCATTCATATATTGAGTTTTCGTACTTTCACCATGACTTTGGACTTACTTACATTCATCATCAACTCATTTTGCATACATACTTGGTTCATCCTAGACACGAGAAACTGTAGATCTTCCATACTGTCAGCAATCAGCACCGCATCGTCCGCATACAACAGGCAACATACTTATTTTTGCGCCCAAGTCCACACCTTTCAATTCTTGCACAAAACCACGATGATATTACACAGCCTTGCTTTACACCTTTTGTGATGTTAAACCACTTCGTAAAATCACCATTCACTCTAACACATGCAACGCTTCCCTCGTACAAGGACGCGATTGCTTGTACAAGAATGATGTTAGCTCCATACATGGATAATACCTTCCACAATATGTTCCTATCAACTCGATCATACGCCTTTTGCAAATTGACAAAAGCACAGAAAAGTTTCTGGTTTTTTGCACAAGGGTAGGTACAGGGATGTAACACAATATAACTCTGTCCTGACACACATTTCTTGCTTCATTTACATTCATAAATCTTCGTATACATAGGCGCAGGATCGGCCCTGAATCAAACGTCGCCTGACGCAGGTAAAATTTTGGTACCAACTCGTATCAAGTATAAGACGAGAGGCGCGGGTTATTATTCCGCGTCGTCAGGCTGAGAACCGTCCATGAATAGTATTTTTTTTTCATTGATACATCTAAAGTGCTGTGATTAGGTACTACCAGCGCCTAGGAGATTCGCCGCCTGGAGCGGACTGCCCCAATTGCGCCTGCACAGGACCGGCCCTGCATAACCGTTTGGTACATTTCTTAATTAAATGTCTTTCTTAGACGTCTCATATTTCTTCATCCATCCACTTGCGCAATATATACTCTACTGGCACTCTTTTCTTCGTTCACCACGTTCGTGTTAAAATTATTTCAGTAAAAAAACATTAAACGAAGAATACGATTTTCATGTTTTTTCCAAACTTTAACAAATGCTGTCAGAGATTGCAACTGCTCTCGACCGTCTAGAGACTCTAGAACCAGTGAGACTATGGTATTTTGTGAGGTTGAAGGTAGCGGGGAGGGGAATGAGATGAGGAAGAGGGAGGTTAGGAAATACCTGGCTATTCAGATCTGGTTACCAAACACGGCTAAAGCCTTTTTAAGCAACGTTTCGATTCTGAATGGTGGTCTTTCACCAGGGCGATACATTGAGTATCTACCACTTTGGAACGTGCCGCAAATATACTATATATTATTTTATGACCGGTCGGTAGCTGAGTGGACAAACGCGTCGGATTCCCACCCGGGCGTCATGAGTTCAATTCCTCTGCTGGCTAAGTCCTTCATCATTACGCAAGCAACATTTTCCGCTTATTATGATGGTAGTAGGAGTTTTTCAAATACTGTCAGGTTATTCGTGACCCGGGGATATTTTTGTCTTTCTTTTAAAAAGAAAAAAAAGAATTAAACGTATTATGACACATATTGATTTTATAAAATGTATTTACCCCCGCCGGGTTTGAACTCGCGACCTCTGAATTCGTAGTCAATCGTCATACCACTCGACCACGGAGGCCGTCTAATGCTAACGTACTATTGTGAAAATGTCTCGATTAGCAATATTGTTGATAATTTTACAATGATGCAATTCGTGAAAAAATTGAAATTTTTCATATGCCAGAATGCCTATGTTAAATATCCAGTTAAGACCTTTTCCCTAAGAACTCGCCAATGTAAACTTAAATTCAGTCAATTGAATAAAACCATCAGATGGTGATAGTAATAAGGCCTAATGAGCCGCAGTACTAGTTAGATAGACATTATGAGGGGTATTTGAATAAGCCCCAGCTAGTTAGCAGAGGATTACGAAAGAATCCATTAAAATCAAAAAAAGAGCTATTTTTTGTTTTTTGAAAAGAAAGACCAACATTTCCGGGTTACAAATAACCTGACAATATTTTTTTAAAAATCCCACTACCATCATAATAAGCGGAAAATGTTGCTTGTGCAATGATGGAGGACTTAGCCAACAGAGGAATTGAACCCACGACGGCTGCGTGGGAATCCGATGCATCTTTGTCCACTCAGCTACCGACCGGTACTTACTTACTATCTTAGCGCACTTGAGGTGAAATATCACAAAACTGCGCTATATAAGTTATCACTTTTATTATTATTATCGTAATGTGAATTTAAATAATCATTACAACGAGTAATAATGCATTTCATGTTGTTCCATTTATCTGTTAATAGTCACCCCACATTACCTGTTCCCAGTTCACTGTTCCCCCACGTATGTGTATTTGTGTAATCATCTCCACCCACCCACCCGCCCACCTACCCCCAGCCAAGCGCCAAGAGCGAGTATCTAAGGGAGGCATGTTCTATTATCCGCGGTGCGCGACAAACTACCAATTTGAATGGAATATTCAAAGCGCGATTCTTGTAAGGGATATTATGTACGTATTTCTATGTGCAAATTGAGCATGTATTTCTTCGCAATCTGTCAATTATCTACCGGTTAGTAGTTGAGAGGACAATCGTGTTGGATTCCCACCCGGCCGTCGTGGATTCAATTCTTCTACTGGCTAAGTCATCCATCATTGCACAAGCAACGTCTTTCGTTTATTGTGACGGTAGTAGGAGTTTTTAAAATGTTGTAATCCGGGAATATTTGTCTGTCTTTACTAAATATATATATATATATATATATATATATATATATATATATATATATATATATATATATATACTTGAAGTAACAATATTTGGAGGGATAGCTAATTTGTTTTACCCAACCCATCCGAAATTGTAATAAATCACTTTTTCCGAGTTTTTACATCGTACACCATGAGAGAGAAAGAGACAACAAATTTCTTGGACCGCTTCTATATACTGTCGCAATGATCTTAAGCTGGCTATTTTCGCTGGTTAACGGCGGGACTCCGCCCACATTTTTTATTATGCCACTAAACTTGACACAACTAAACGGTTTTTTAGGTTAGATGCTATATTTTTGTTGATAAAAATACTGTGAAAAAGTGTCTATACGAATACACAAAAACATTATGTCGATATGTGATATGAATGGATGTATAAATACCGTAGCCTTAGTCTTAGCCACGCCCAGGTGCGCCAAGTCATGTTAAAATCATCAAAAACAAGTCCAAAACTGACTTCACTTGCCTTGGCTTGGGTGCGTTAATCTAAATGTTATAAACTAAGTATATATATATATATAACATATAATTGAATAATATGATATATGTATGTATATATTAAATTAGTGCAAAAATAAATTTATACATACTATTGAAAATACGCGCGAAGTTCGGCTGATCGCACCGCCGCGAGCGCCCCACCGACCGTCCCACTATAACGTGTCAAAAGCAGTAAATACATATGCCCAAATGCCGCCAACGTCAGAGTAGTTTATTATTTGTTCGCTGGACTACACAAAATATGCATGCTGTGAGCTGTGTTCGCGTTCGAAGTGGCTCGTTTGTGTTAGCGTCTAGGCAGTGCTTTTACAGAACAAATCCAATAGCAACCAGTGACATCTGTTGGTACCTATCTATTTATCAATCAATCCGCTGTTTTTCCTACTGCCTACCCTGATCAAAAACTCTGTCCTCACCACTGTATGTATACACTTCCGAAAAGAAAAGTTAATGAGAAACAGCATTTTGCCTTGCTTATGTTTACTTATTGTTATTGGCGAAAAGGGGACAATAAGCGTATGCATTTGTATTTTGAATTTTCAAAAAAGTTGTAAAAAACTGTCAAAGGTTTTTTCTCTTATGAAATTGATTTTGTAATTTTTTATCGAAAAACAAGTTTTAAACTTGCTGTAGGCAAGCAATGCACCTACTAGAGTACTATGTTCAAAATTCTCTGCGATACCTATACTCGTAGTTACTTCCGATGGCAATATGGCCCTTGTGGAACTTTTTTCCCTTGACGATGTCACTCAGCTTTCAAGGATCCATTGATTAGAATTTTACGGTTGTCACCAAAGGTGTAATTACGTCTATGGTTGGCACATGTTTTGGAAAAACAAAATGCACTACCTACATTGATATCAATCAATATGTTAATAATATCCTAATATCTCACAAAAACGTTATTAAAAAACACGAAATAACTTTATAAATTTTGAAAAAAATGGATCAAAGAAAATGTATTAAATTTTGCGTTAAAAATGGAATAAAGTGCTTCAACGCACTATGGCATTCGGCGAGTCTAATTTGTCTCAAAAAAGTGTTTATAAGTTGTACAAGCGCTTTACAGAAGGCCGAGAAGATGTTAATGACGATGAGCGTTCTGGAGTTGCAACCACGTCAACAAACGAAGAAAACATCGAAACAGTGAAGAAGATGGTTTTGGAAAATCGTCGAATCACTATTAGGGAAGTTGCAGAGGATGTTGGCATATCAATCGGCTCATGCCATGTAATTTTCTCGGATGTTTTGGGCATGAAACGTGTGGCAGCGAAGTTTGTTCCGAAATTGCTAAATTTTGAGCAAAAGCAACGTCGCATTAGTATCGCTCAGGAGTTGTTGAATGACGTCAACGACGATCCAGATTAGCTCAAAAGGGTCATATAACTGGTGATGAAACGTAGGTATATGGTCATGACGTCGAAACCGAGGCCCAATCATCCCAATGGAAGCGGCCAGAAGAGCCAAGACCGAAAAAACACGCCAAGCTCGATCAAAAGTGAAGGTTTTGCTCACTGTTTTCTTCAATTACAATGGCGTGGTGCATCATGATTTCTTGCCAACAGGTCGTACGGTTAATAAGGAATACTACAAGGAAGTTATGCAACGTTTGCGTGAAGCAATACGGCTCAAACGATCAGAATTGTGGAAAAACAAATCATGGATTTTGCATCACGATAATGCACCAGCTCACACATCAATGCTTGTTCGTGATTATTTGGCCAAAAACAACACCGTAATTATGCCTCAACCACCGTATTCACCAGATTTGGCTCCCTGCGACTTTTTCCTATTCCCGGAACTGAAGAGACCAATGAAAGGAAAGCGTTTTGGCACAATTGATGAGATAAAGTCAGAATCGAAGAACGAGCTGATGGCCATACCGAAAAGCGCATTCCAAAAGTGCTTCGAGGATTGGAAGAAGCGCTGGCATAAGTGCTTATATCTGAGGGGGATTACTTTTAAGGGGAGAAAATGGATATTGATGAATAAATAAATACTTTTCGAAAAAAATCGAAATTCACATTTTCTTTTGAACAAACGTAATGTTTTTTCTATGGAAAAATATTTGGGATTTGGAGAAGGTGGTCATGAAAAGCCTCATTTAATAAAACTTATACCCAGTGTATTAGAAATAAGTTAATCGTACAGTCAACAAAAGTCAGTACAATACTCTATCATGCTCTGGTCTACTAACATCCTCCGAGGGACTGGAGGTACAACTGAACACTATCCGACTATTTTACATTCAGTGGAAAACATTGAATCACCTTTGGGAATGAATTGATTAATTTACCTTTGAACTGAGGAAATTCGACAGTATTTTGTGATATATCAAATTATGAAATCAAATAACTTAACCTCAATTTAATGCAAAGTTAATCCGAGGGTCGGAAAGATAAACAATCAAGTGTTTTATATTCGCAGAAAGCAATCATGTGGTGGTTTGACATCATAAATCAATCACTTTGCACAAAAATTTCCATCTATTCATAGGTGGTGCCAATGTCTCACCTTGTTGGGTAGAAGGATCAGATTCTAGTACACCCAATGACAACCCTGGTGTACTTCATCACAAGGACTGGGCTACTGTCAAGGTAATAATGTGAAACACGGGAGAAACTACAATGGGTCTGCTTACGGGAGCTAAACAAACCGTCTCCGAATCAATAATAACAATAATAAACCACATTCATATTTAAATATGCAAACTGTTTATGATATACTATCAGTATGAAGTTAAGGTGTATGCTAAGCCAGTAGGCGACAAATATCAATAAATTTGTGGTTCGTTCAAAGTGACTGTTTTATATCAAGTATTCATAATTCATAGTCAGTTGAAATACAATAATCCATCTATTGAATCAAACCCAAAGCTTTTTACAATTACAGGTTTTTAGACAACACTTACATAAATTAAAACGGATTTGATAAGGTTCATAAGCTTTCTATCAACGCAAAATAAAACATGTTGTGCTCTAATATTCCTTTGAAATAAAATATACAAGACAATAACTCTATAAAAGCTTTACAACACAAAAAACTTATTATGGGAATTCCACGATGACTTCACTACAATAATGATTGCCATTTATTACCAAAGAAAGAGTTGAAAGGTTTTGCCAGAAATAAATAGAGAAATCTTTTTTCAAATATCATCAAAATTAATGCCAAATAATGAGTTGATGTCAAAGTTCATAGTGTTTTTGGTCTCCAAAGCACCACCTTGGAAACATATTTTTAAGAGATTTTTCCACATAACTTTATTGTCACAGCGTTTTTGTTATTTTATAAAAAGTTTGTGTGAATTCTTGGCTAAAGAAAATGAAGTGTCAAGTACAAAAAACAAACATTTGTGAGATCTCTTTTAGCTTAGGTTTAACTGGGGAATTAAATGCATCAGAGGCTGCTGGAACCATTTATGGGGAGAATGTCATTGTACTGCTAACATTATAAAAGTAGCTATTTAAAAGTGTGGTTGGGAGGTTATCCTACATCTGCCCTATTTTCTGATCTGGTTCAGTGAGATGTACATAGTTTTTGCTCTCTACTTGACAATCTTCAAGGAACATCCTAAAACAATGTTGCTCTTCAAAATTGGCTTAAGCACTTAGACTAGAGATGTCTATCATCAGATATTTTCAGGAATAGTAAACAATGCACAAGAACATACATTATTGATTAGTTCTTGGATATTTTGTATTTAAAAAAAAATAATTAAAACCCTACGAACTTAGGCAAATCAACTCAGTATTATGAGTAATTTAAAAATGACATGAAAAATGGGTATGCAATTTTTTTATAAATTTTAAATTAAGTTATGAATTGATAAATAAATACTCGCAGATATTTAAAAGGCAATTCATTTTCGTGAGTATAGCCATTTTAAGGTATTTTTATTCGATCAATATTCTTTCAGAGATTGTATAAACTTTGACAAAGATAATATCTGCTAATGAAATATGTTTTTTTTTTGTAATTTTTTACAATAAATTGTGTATAAATATTTTTATGTGAGGATATTATTTAAATAGGGATAATTCCATTTTGGAAGGGTCTTACACAAACCTTAACAAAGCTTCTTCTACAAAACATCTACGAGTATTATTGTTTTATTTTATACATTTAAATCTTAACCATCAGTTTCTCCTACTTAAATGCTATATTCAATTATTATTTACGCCACAGACATAACAAGAGTAGACGGGCCATAGAGTTTTATATTTAAATGTGCCACATTCGAGTGTGTCAGTTTCAAAAGTGTCATTTTTAAGTGTTATTAATGTGTCAATTTCAAATGTATTATTTTTAAATGTGTCTCTTTCAAGTAATTTACTTTCACGTACCTATGTAGGGAATTTAATCGGAATACAAATGTCAAATTTTGTACAAAGTGAAACACAAGTGCACAAGAAATAAAACAGTTCAAACTGCTCATAGAGGGTTCAAACCCCAAGTGAGTCAGGCAACTACTCAATATGAATAGAAACTCACTAAAGGAGCTAGGACTATTAACAAGATATTTCCATGTCGGGAGGCACGTGCAGCTATGACACAGCCTCGATTGGAAGAAGGCACAGATGCCTGGAAGGTTAAATATCATGTGACGGAACCAGGAGACACCTGAACTGGACTGTAGGAAATAGGAAGTAGATAAAGAGACACAATTCATCTATGGTGCCAATTCAGCCTTAGTGGGAAGAAGACCCTGGTATCAAGGAAGCCAAGTTATGGTATTGGGAGACAACAACCCTAGTGAACTTTGTCAAAGGAACTCTAGAAGAGAATGAAGAAACACTCTTATATATATTGTGCCAAAGTATCGCCTTGATGAAAATAGGGCTCAGATACCTGAGCCCCTAGTACAAGCACATTGATAAAGGTTTTATCGACAATATCATTAAACCGACAACAGTTCACATCAACTAAATTGAACATATTAGTTTAATTCTGTACCCTGATAATGTTTAGGCTAAGCGAAGCCGGTCGGTCATAAAAAAATTAACTAAATCTGTGGTCTTATACAAAGTTATTATTTCATTTTAGTCAATGTGAACTGTTGTTTTTTCGTTGGGGATCTGCAGTTGTGTTCGGCAACAATGACAAATTATCAATACTGTTGATAAAACCTTTTTCGATGTGCTTGTGCTAGGGGCGCTGGGGAGACTTGTAATAGAACCAGGAGACTTCGCCAAACACCCAATGACAACCGTGGTGAACTTTATAAAAGGGGCTTGGTTTTTGTCAAAGTAATAAGGTGAAACATTGGAAATAGCATGATTGGCCTAAGCCTGAGCGCTTATGGGAGCTACGCAGACTGTAATCACTGTGATATGTATAGTGAAAGTTCTAATAAATGTAGTTTTTACTGCACAAAGTTTATTTTAATCTTTGTCCGGTCTACTCTTATTATGAAAATGGAATCGACGTACAACATCAGCACATTCACCATATAATCATTTACAGCACAGACATAATTAAATTAATTATTTTAAAAAGAAAAATTGTTTTATCCGGCAGAACTATTTATTTATTCATTCATTTATTATTATGTATTACAATAATTGAGGATTTCAAGTACAGTTTGACTAACACAAGTTTACAATAGGTACCTACCAATATTATTTAGGTATATTGTACAAATCCTTTTTGCATAAGTTTCATACAAAAACCAGCATAGAATCTATCAAGCTACATACAAAGCAAACCCTATTGAATCAGAATGTATTACCAATGAAACATAGTTTTTTTTCAGGAATATTTACAAACAAAATCTGTAAAACATATTTCACATATTTGACTATTAGCTGATCAATTTATCTAAAAAAGAACTATAAAGTTATAAAAAAACAATAATCGACTCACTACAAATTGAATCGCAAAAATATTTTTAAATTCGCATTTTCTAATAGAAAAGATTCTTTAAACAATATACATGACTCTTGTGTGTGTATTTTTGCCTAAGAGTGAATATTTACAACAATATTATATAATATTATTATTGATTACTTAGACAATTAATATACAATATTAATTTATATAAAAACAGTTTAATTAGATGAAATATTTTTACTAATAATTAAATAAAGTGATGAGATATTTACTTAAAAAAACTCATAGTGCTATTTTGATGTGAGTTAAGGTACAGGTTGCGCAATCAGAGTCACACAAGACACACTATGATAATGTGTATTGGTGCATATTCACTGGAAGTCCACCTAAAAGAAAGCATTCTGAACTGTCCCAGAACAAATTTTTCAGTGCCTCCGTCGTTTTCCAAATTAAATAAACAATTAAGGTAATGAACACGAGTAATATTTTTTTTTTCTAATTTGTTGCATTTTTTATAAAAATCTTTGAAAAACATTGCACTAATATTTGAAGCCACTTTAGTGGCATTGGGACAGTTCAAGCTTTGGGCGGAAGGTCGGTTTAGTGGCTTTGGTTGGTTGAATGAATATGTATACACTTCTGAGAGTGATGTCCATGCAAAACGTTACTGAGAAACAGCCCTCGTTCTTGCTTGTTGCTTTTAGCGAAAATGGACCATAAATGTATGCTTTTTTTTTTACATGAACTCCCAACCGTCTAGAGCCAGTGAGACTATTGCATCCCCGATAGGGGTATGTTTTGAGGCTGAAGGTAATGAGAAGGGAAAGGAGATAAGGAAGGGGAAGGTTGGGAAGCACCTGGCTATTCAGATCTGGTCACCAAACACGGCTTAAGCCATTTCAAGCGACGTTTCAATTCTGAATGATGGTCTTTCACCAGGGCGATACTTAGAGTATCTACCACTCTGGAACGTGTCACAAATTTACTATTTTTTATTTTATTTCAATTTAAATGTGTTATGACACATATTAATTAAATAAATTTTATCTGCGCACGCCGGGTTCAAACCCGCGACCTCTGGATTCGTAGTCGAGCGTCTTAACACTCGACCATGCAGGCCGTCATTGTTAGAATTTGAATATTCGAAAAGCTTTTGAAGAATTTTCTTATCTGAAATCTAATATCAACACCTGTATGCAAGCAATGCATCTGTGTGAGTATTGTGTTTGTGTCAACTCTTGCTGCAATACCCATACATATAAATTTGAAAATAATATTATATTTCGCAAGCAAATTGACAAAATAAGAAAAGTTAAAAAATTAACATTAAAGTGATTATTTTAATAATATTATTGCAGAGATCAAAAAATTAAAGTTAAAAAAAAATACATTTAGTGTGAAAATATTATTCAAATAAATGCTTCTCACTCCACGACTTAACCTCCAAAACCTGGGGTGACTTAACCCCTTGGCTTTGGTCAGTGGATCTTGTGCGCAGCGTAACGTAAAAAAAATACGATTATTGGTCACTACACACTTTACAGAACATATTGTTTGCACATTAATTTGATAATAGCTCTTACTAAACATATAGTCATGGATTTAAAATACACTTGAAGAGTTCTCTGCCACGTCATTGCTGGGGTAGGCAGAGAGGATGGATCACCACAAAACAGTCTTGGCACAAGCCCCCTGCTTCGATCACATTCATACATACTCATCTGTCATACCAACTTTCGACATAAACCGAGGCAAGTATTTGATTCATTCAATCTTGCCATGTCTTTCTGGGGCGTCTCAGACTTCTTCTTCCATTCACTTCGACAACATATATTATCTTCACACTCTTTTCTCTATCCATCCACTCTACATATGCAAACCACCCAAGGATCCCTTTTTTAATATTGTTCATTATGCTTTAATCGGCTTTCCATTCTTTTCAGATCTCAACATTCATAATATTCGGATCTCTTTTCTACAGCATTCAGTCTACTTTCATCCTTCCTCTGCCACATCCATGCCTCACTGCCATCAATCAGAGTTGATATCAGAACTACATTGTGGACTGCTAGCTTGCTTCCTTTGACAGTGTTTTATTGGCGACCATCTTATTCAGTCCTACATTCATTGAATACACAGTTGAAAAAATTAAATCATTGTTTTCTACAACAATGCACACAATATATTTGATGAAATCAACTAACACACAAAAATCTAGACAGCTAAACATCTTTTAATAATAAATATCTCTACAGGGTGAAGTTAAACAAAGTTAACACATTTAACCTTAAACTAAAACTTGTATATAAAAAGGTATACATATAAGAGATAGAAAGAACACCCTGTGTTGTCTTTACTTTACTCAATTTCAATAGATTAAAGAAAAAAAAACACAATAAATTATAATGCAATATTATTCAAATCATTATTTTCTATTGGGTGGATTTATTTAAACAAAATAAATTGATATTAAATTAGAATTAACTTTAAAGCTTTTATGCTTATTATTTTTATATTAATTATTGAAATAATATCAATAATCTTCAACGTAAATATGAAACAGAAAAAATAACGATCGCGACGGAGACTCGGACTCGGAACCTCTACTCTATCCGGGAATAACGCTTCTGCCAATTGAGCCACCGAGACCTTATAAGAAACTGGCATTTTTAATCGACTTCATTCTTTATTTTAAAATTATGAATAACATCCAAGACACCATCTAGGTATATAATATGTGTTCGGGTTGAGCTTTGTATACCATACAAAGATGGCAGCCAAATCGGAAGAAAAATTGAAAAAATGATCTCCAGAATTTTCAAATGAAGAATGAGATCGATCAAAAATGCTAACTAACTAACCATCACGCCTTTTCCCTGCAGGGGTAGGCAGAGAGGACGGACCGCCATACAACTCTGTCTTGGCACACACTTCTTGCTTCATTTACATTCATACATCGTCTCATACATACTCTTCTGTTATTCTGACTCTTCACATGACCCGATTCAAGTATTTGATTTACTTGATCGTGCCATGTCTTTCTCGGGCGTCGTCGACTTCTTCTTCCATTCACTTTCGCATCATATATTCTTTTCACACTCCTTTCTTCGTTCATTCGCTCTACATGCCCAAACCATCTAAGCGTCCCTTTCTTGATCCTATCCATTACGCTCATATCAGCCTTGCATTCTTTCCGGATATCCACATTTGTAATATGGTCATACATGGTTTTACCGCACATCCGTCTCAAAGATCTCATTTCCAAAAATGCAGTTTTCTTATAAGATCTCGGTGGCTCAATTGACCGAAGCGTTACTCCCAGATAGAGTAGAGGTTTCGAGTTTGAGTCTCGGTCTAGTGACTGTTATTTTTTTCTGTTTCATATTTACGTTGAAGATTATTGATATCATTTCAAACATCAATATAAAAATAAATTGAGACTATGTTTGTCTTATTTTTCAATCTCATGTGATTCGGTGGGTTATTTTTGTCAATAGTTTTTTAAGAAAGTCTTAGTACAGTTGGACCACTACCAATATAGGTAACTGAAGGGTCATTTCAAGGATATCGAATAGTAGCTGCCGTTTAGTTCTGGCTTTTGATATTTTTCGTATCATCTTCATACAAGTTAGTGGTCAAACTTTGTCAATAATATCAAATTATGTTTGAGTCATATCATTTTGGTTAATTTAGCATTTTCAGATCAATTCAATAACAACTGTATTATTATCATATAAAACAGTATTTGTTTTTTTTTATAAAAAAAAATAATATTCAGATCTTTAAAATTTGTTTTTGATTGTTACATTCCCCCGACTCTTAACGACAATTGTATTAAATATTGTAAAACACTATTTATAAGAGATTATCGCAACTCCTCAGTTATTTCCCTGTAGCCTGTTTCAAATAGCCCTTATTTGCTAAAATGCTTCGTAGAAACCTTCGCTCATTTCGCGTCCTAAAGACCGTGATTCTAATTTATTACAAATTAAAGATTTTATATAAAAATCTACGAACCTTAACTGTTACGTATGTTAGTTGCTACTACAGTGCTCTTCCCGCTAGTTAATAGTTAAAGATTAGTGAAATATTACTCTCGGATAATTAACTGAATGTGTAGACCCCAATTGGTTAAAATATGTTAACTCAAGTTTATAAAATAAGAAAAATATCGAGACTTTTGTACTAGATTTTGTCTAATGCAGCAAAACCTCTCAAACTATATGAAAATTCTAAAAAAATCTATGAAAATTGGACAGCTTTTTCTGTTTCTAATTTTTTAGTCACCGCAACTGTTTTCAGCTCGCAATTTCAATTCCGTAATGAGTTACGTAGTATTGAAATTTCCATTAAACCTTTGAAAAATTAGACAAGACACCATATTGGGTATACCATATTTTACAATCGCTAAAGAAAAAAGATAGTTTAAACTCGGGCAAAATCCGGTAATGATAAAAGTTAGTTAAAAAATATGTTTTTCTCAGACGATCATTGGATATTTTAATTGAGTTTATAATCAAAACTTTTGAAAGAGATAAATTTTGGTTACCAGGTTCTACCCAATGTCTTCAAATGCCAAATAAAGGTAATAAAGGTCAACTGAGAATGTTATTGGTGTCAACTAAAAATATTGTGATTCAGTGAAATTACATTTTGCATGTTTCAAATATTGACTTGAAAAACGTCATTTCTAATATCTCAAATTCAATGATGAATTCATCAAACCCTACATGTAACCATGTACAAGACAGTATATTTTGATAATGGGATATGAACTTACAAGACATATGGCATAATACATAACCTTACAAAACGTGAGTCCATTAAATATTTGGCTTTAAGAGATAACGCTATATGTTCGTGACTATACATAGGCGCAGTGAAAACCTTAAAGTATAACTTAATATTAGATTTAATTAGTTAAAAATTAAATTAAGGAAGATAAGGGTGCATACATACAATTAATTATCAAATATTTAATCTATTTTAATTTATAATCAATAGCGGTGAGGGCTTCATTCGCTAAACGTAAATACAAACATTATCTTATATAAATATATTAATTGAATCAGTAATTATTATTAATATTCTTTAGTTATTATTATTTTTCGATAAAAAAATCTCCATTGATATTATTGTTGTAATTTAACAAGTGCAATAATAAATAAATAAAAACTAATAATATTTTCTGCCACACACAAAAAAGTTAAATAAATTGTCAAAGATTATAGTGACTTTATCATTAAACTTGTATTAGGATATTTGGTGCATAGGTTTTGTTCATTGCACCTACTGCCTACCAAAGAAGTAATGTTGTCTTTTTAAGATATATCTCCTCATGACTGACTTCTTGTACATGCCTTAGATTTCATACAGAACTCTTCACTTCTTTAGTAGATAGTAAATACAATGTTTCCCTGTGTACCTTTGAATGGTGGAAATATTTTACTGGGAACAAAGTCAAATTAATTAATAAAAGAAAATAGTATGAAACAATATGAAAAAATACATTTTAGAATTAAAGAAATTAGTATGAAACAGTATGAAAAAGTACAAATTCCTGAATAAAAGAAATTAGTACGAAACAATTTGGAAAAAAAAACCAATTCATGAATGAAAGAAATTAGTATGAAACAATTTTAAAAGAAAAACTAATTCATTATTGAAAAAAAATATCATAAAATAATATGAACAGACACAATTTAAAAATATAATAAATTCAGTGCAGTTTTATATAATTATATACAATTTTCATATAAAGTGGAGGAAAGAGATCGGCATAACATTAATTTATATAATTATTATTGTATACTTCATGATCAATGCTTTCATAGACGGGATTGTTTACATGGTGTTCAGAAACTTGTGGAATAAGATGATAATCTTAGAAGTAAAAAAACGCTAACTTTACAAAAAAATATTAAAAAATATATAAACTCAAATAAAACAAAAGTATTGCGACTAAAGTTATCAGTTCCCGAACACCGTTTTATAAACTTACTGTAAATATAAAGATTATACAAAGAATGATATGACAATAATAAGATAAGTCTTGTTAAATATAAATGAGAAAAAATGAACTATAAACAGTACAGCAGAGTTATCACAGATCAATTAAAATAAAACTAAAATAATTAAAAAAATATATTAAAACAATTTTAAAAATTCAGATCAGTTTCACATCAGACGGTAATTAAAAAATCTCAAAATGTTAAAACTCTGTCAAAAAATGAAAATGATGTATTAATTGCATTGAATTCCAATAAACATTCTTTTTAAATTCGGTATTTTTAACCATATTTTACATGATCCAATTATTCCTTTGCAAAATGATTTCACGTAAAGTTAAATAAAAAAAATGTTTGCCAATCAGAATGGTTAAATTAAATAATATGTGGTACAAATAAAAATAAAACTACTGCCTGTAATTTATAATAACCCATCAATAATTTATTGTAATTTTATTGAGATACTTCTAAAGATCAATGACTCTATGAACAGATTTATGTATAACATAAATTTTGTTTAGATGGACTGTTTAATTGTTAATTCTGTAATAAATTGAGGTTTAAATACTAACATTATTGCGTAAAGCATTTCACAATTCTATATAAATCAAAAAAATTAATTATATATTTTTTTAATTTCAATCGAGGTTTTTTATCGTTTTGTGATGAAGAAACGCTTTTTGTTAAAAGGATCACATTACAAAACCGTCATATTGGAAGCACTAGCTTCAAATCAATCTCTTTCTAAAATTATGTACTAACGTCAAACATTCAATAAAATGTTCAAAAAACACTTATTCGTGTCACGATTTCTTCGCTACCAACTATTTAAATTCGTGATAACTTATTCACTTTTCAAGATCGGTTATTTTTTCAATTATTAAGTTGTTAATCCTCAACCGAATCTCGCGGCAATCCGATACATTTGAACGACGAATTCAGCAATAAGGTTAGGTTAGGTTCATCGTGGGGTAGTCACTAAATCACTTCTCATTACGACGATTAATTTCGATTACTTTTTCGCTTTGGAAGAAACGTACATTGGATCCTTCTTGATAATCGTATTATTATCTTCAATCGTGACAGACTTCTTGCGGTCTTTCGAGAGTGTGGAGCTTCTGAATGAAGAATTCAGAAGTAAGGGCAGGTTGCGCTTATCGTGGGGTAGCTTGTTGACAGTCGCGTAGACGGGGGAGGGAGTGGATCGGTTGTCGAGGGGTTGGGGGTTGAAGGGGAGGGGGGGGTCGTGCAGGGGCGGCGGGGGAAGGGGGGTGGAAGGGGTAGAGGGGCGGAAGGCGCCGCTGTGGTGGCTGCGTTGAGAACTAACGCAAAGTTGTTCGTCTCATGTTTGCAGGGCCGTGTTGATTTCTCTGTGGATGGTGGTCTGAAAATTAAAAATATATATAAATGAAAATCGAAGAATGGAATATAATACGAAATTGGAAAATTTTGTTCGTCAAACACTTTCGTTAACACCGAAAAGTGTGGAAAAACGTAGGCCAAAAACGTTAAGTGCAAAAGCGATAGTTATGTAGGATGGACTTACCAAGTCATGCAGCTGTTGAGCCAACTGTGCGTTGAGTGTCATCAGTACCTGTTTCTGATCATCGTGAGCCGCTATGGACAGATTCAGTTGGCTCTGGGCCTTCTTCAACTGAGAGGCCAGATCTGCATTCTCTTTCTGGGCATACAATAAACACAAAAATGTCACGGTAATGTAATTATGTAAAAAGACAGTCTTGGGGATTGTGAGTAGGTATTAGCAGAACGGTGTACAGAATAATGAGAAAGCCAGAATCACTTTCTTACTTATATGTTTCCTGCCTTTACTTGAACTATAAATATGTTGAGATTAAGTTTCATTCATCGATTCACAGATGTCGTTGGGATTTATCAATACCTTTAAATGTAAACTGTGAATTATAGTTGACTACAATATTCAATAAAACTTAACTACAAAGTACAACTGTAAAAAAAAAACCCTCAAATAGTGAGCTCTGGCATCATGAAATTTGCACAGTTTTCATGTCGCGGAATTTTTAGGTCAGGGTAAATATTTTCTATTTCTTTATTTCCATTATGAGCTATCGAACAATGGAATATCCACTTCAGAGTAATATTTTATTTTTTTTACTTTTTTTTTTTATAGTATATAATAACCGTACAAGAGTCCCAACTGCTCCCAACCGTCTGAAGCCAGTGGGACTATGGCATCCCCAATTGGAGAATGTTACAAGGTTGAAGTTAGTGGAGAAGGGAAGGAGTTGGGAAGAGTAAGGTTGGGAAGTACCTGGCTATTCAGATCTGGTCACCAAACACGGCCATTTCAAGCAACGTTTCGATTCTGAACGGTGGTCTTTCACCAGGGCGATACTGATATCTACCACTCTGGTACGTGCCGCAAATATACTATATTATTTTCATATTGATTGTATGTGTTATGACACATATTAATTAAATAAAAACTATTTGTGCACGCCGGGTTTGAACCCGCGGCCTCTGGATTCGTAGCCGAGCGTCTTACGACTCGACCACAGAGGCCGTCATTTGTTATAAAATTTTCTACAAGAATCAATTTTTTTTTAAAGTTTTAAAATTTAATTGTAGCCAGGTGCGTAGTAACTACTAGATGCCTTATCAAGTAGACCAAATCAAATCCAGGTTAAGAATTTTCTGACGCTGAACAAAAAAGCAAATAGCAGAGTGCCTTACAATAATGTCTTCATTCTTGGTACCCAGCTCGGCTTCTAGGTCTCCCACCCTCAACCGAAGTAAAGAGATCTCCTTCCTCAGCTCATCCCCTATGTCGCCGCCGCCTGAAAAAGAAGGAAACTGCATTAGATATAAACATTTTTGATGGTTATTAGAAATGGTTTGCTGTGTACTTTATTTTTTAAATTGAATACCGCACAAGAGTCCCAACTGCTCCCAACCGTTTAGAGCCAGTGAGACGATGGCATCCCCAATTGGGGTATGTTGTGAGGCTGAAGGTAGTGGGGAAGATAATGAGATGGGGAAGAGGAAGGTTGGTGAGTTCCTGGCTATTCAAATCTGGTCACCAAACACAGCTTAAGCCATTTTAAGCAACATTTCGATTCTGAATGGTGGTCTTTCACCAGGGTGATACTTAGAGTATCTACCACTCTGGGATGTGCCGCAAATACACTATATATTATTTTATATGAATTAAGTGTTTTATGACACATATTAATTAAATAAAAGTTATTTGCGGGTTTAAACCTGCGACCTTTGGATTCTTAGTCGAGACCATACCACTCGACCATGGAGGTTGTCAAAGGTCAAGATTAGGTGTTTTTGTCATTTAGGCCCAGGGTTTTGAGCTCCTATCACAATAAATGACATTGTTACAAATCGACATTTGAACGGTCCCTCAGTCAGCATTGTTAGTTTGATCGCTTGATGTTTTGATAGCGGTCATTAAAATTTAACCAAACGCTGAAGGGCCGAGAATACATTTGCAACTTATAATGAGATATAGTGATCAAAATAATGATTTACTCTGTTCCACTTATTTATTTGGGACTGGACCGGTTTTATTCTGTTATAGGCATCTTCAGACTGGTACTTTTTAAACTAATGCAGATAAAGGGTGAATCTTGTTAAGGGGTGAAACTAATGATATTACAAACTTATAGACACGTTGTAGAGCTCTTAAAATGGCAAGCAAAATATACGGTAACTGCTGTACTTTCGATTTAGCGAATTTAGTATTAAACTGTCGCGCGTCGTTTAGGGTCGTATACTATATCTAAACAAATTGCATAAATAACTGTTTCTCGTATGTGATGAGAAAGTGTTTCTGTTGCAATGCAAACACTAGTAAAGGCCGATGAATAACATTTCATTCGGAAGTACACACAAATTACTTATTATTTTGAATAAAACGATTATTTCCACTGCTTCTCGAAAATTTTAAGCGCCATTAGAGAGAGTGAGATGGTGAACATAGCAACACATGCGTATAATAAAGACAACCTACTGGCAGTAGGTCGTCTTATAATAATAATAATAATAAAGTTTTATTCCGGAAGGTATGCAGGAGTAGTGCAATGCAATACCTTCCATAATTGATATCAATACATAGTAATTATAATGTTAACAGATAAAAATAAACAGAAATTCATGAGAAAAAATAAATAAATAATTAAAATAAAATATAATAAAAATAAAAAAATAATATAAGTAAAAAATATGAATGGAGGATATTAGGCCTCATCCTGGCAGCGTTAAGATTAATGGGGGCAATAATTTACTCCAATGCGCTTCTATGCTTGAGTTCGGGACCTGACGGGATTCCATGACGAGGTCATTTCTGGAGTTGTTAATCCTTTCCCGCATTCCTGCTACCCTGGTTCTCATAAGGGCTGCAAATCCTGGAACTCAAATCCGTAAACAAATAGGGCGTTCCCTATTCGTTTACGTAACGCCACCGGTCTTACATCTATTTCGTCCATACACACATATTCTTTGAATGTCTATCTTTGTTATACATGACCAATGTTTGAATTTACTGGGAACGTACGTGTTTTTGTTACTTGCCAGATGTTGTGTAAATATTCTAAGAAAATAGCGTGTCTATATGTTTGTAATATCATTGTTTGTAAATTTTATCGACTGGTTAGGAGAAAAATGTTAAATTGAAAACACCGCGATTTGGCGGAGTCGGGAATTTATAAATGCAAAATGAAGTAATGCACTCCATTGATTGAAGATCGGCCAGATCAAATCTGTTAAATGTAACAATTAGAAAATGGCTGCAGCGAGATGAGACCTGTCCAATTTCAAATAAATAAATGGCACAAAGTTATTTAGATAAAAATTCCATGCATTTCCCTGCGTTACCCTGTAGCGATCAGTTCTTACCCTTACCCTTGGTATTCTCCAGATAATGCGCCTTCACGCGGGCATTTTCCTCCTTGTAGCTATGCAGCTGACGCTTCCATTCTTCTACGTTGGCGGTAGACTCCTGCAGGGCGCTGGTCAGCCGCAGGTTGTTGCTCTTCAGCGTGGCGAGCTCAACCTCCCACTTCTTGGCGTTCGCCGAACTGGAACAAGACAAATACACTTAGCGAAATGTAGATAATTTGATGTCAGAAATATCTGCATGATTCAGAAAAGGCCACCAAAAGAAACCCCCCTCCCCAACCTTCTTCAGCATCATAACATGCCTCAAATTAGGGATGCCATAGTCCCACTGGCTCCTGTCGGTTGGCATTATTGTGCAGTTCTCGTATAAAAAGATCCCAAACAAGAGAGCTTATCGGTGAAATAGAAGCGAAGCTAGCAGTCCACAATGGAGCGCTTATACCAGCTCTGATGTATGGCAGTGAGACATGTATCTGGAATAGGAAGAATGAAAGTAGACTGAATGCTGTAGAAATGAGATCCTTGAGGCGTATGTGCGTAAAACTATTTATGACGGTGTTAAAAACGTGGATGTCCGGAAATAATGCAAGGCTGATGTAAGCGTAATGAATAGGATCAAGAAATGGACGCTTAGATGGTTTGGGCATGTAGAGCGAATGAACGAAGAAAGGAGTGTGAGAAGAATATAGGACGCAAAAGCGAATGGAAGAAGAAGTCGGGGACACCCGAAGAAGACATGGAATCGAGTTAATCAAATACTTGAGTCGGGCCATGTCAAGAGTTAGAATAACAGAATAGAGTATGTATAAGACGATGTATGAATGTAAATGAAACAAGGAGTGTGCTCCAAGACAAAGTTGTAGGCGGTTCGTCTTCTCTGCCTACCCCTGCGGGGAAACGGCGTAATGGTTAGTTAGTTAGTGATGAAATAGAAAACCTCAGTAAAAGGGAAAATGTGGTAAAAAGATCGCCTGTTGGGTATAAGAAATACAAAATTTTCTTTGTTGTTACATTTTTGAGGAGTGTATTCTAAGGAAGAAGCCTAAGATTTTGGAAATGTCCAAAATTTTTGTCAAGATGACAGTCGAAAAACAACTAAAATTGATTTCAGATCTTTGGCTTATAAAGAAATTTACACTTTATTCTCAATTGAAAAAAATATATACCGGAGAGCAAAACGACATTAACGTTTTCAATTCCTAATAAGTTCAGAAAACGCCGGTTAAAGTCTGTCTGTATATAGATATTAAATAATAGTAATGGTCGCAATAAGGAGCCTTGAGGCACTCCCGACGGAATACCAAGTAGTTTACAAGAATAGTCGAAAGGGGCGCCTCCTTTCGATTATGAAGCGAAGTAGTGCATTAAAAACGGCATCATGATCTGATACATCATGAGTACGTAATATTTATATGTCAGCAGTTAAATTTGTTACTGATGCTAATATATTCTGGAGAAATAGAAAGAAAAAAATTTCATAATAAATTCCTCAATCATCACTCTACTAATTATGGGTATCATTTTCCACTGAATGTCGAGACTTTTTAACTCAAGCCATGGTCTTGAAATTTTTGGTACCAGTCTAAATAATTTTTGTCATTCTTTACGACTCTACCAAAACTTTGACTTGACCTTGGCTTTGATTTGAATGTTCTTCCTTACGTATATTTTGTCCTATTTTTGTCATTGCTTCATTATAATATTATGTATGTGCTGTTCTTTCTCTGTTGCTATTTTTTTCCATTTCGTGTTATGTATTTTTTTGTTGTAATTGGACAACAGTCCGTTATTATTTCTAATTTTGAAACTGTCAATTCGAGGTGGAACTCCATTTTAATGATTTTAACAATACCATTTGTTTTAAAACTTTATTCCATAATTTTTATTTAAGACCTGACCGGTTTCACCTTACGACAAATAAATAAAATAGCGGAATAAAGTTTAAAATTTGGTATTATTAAAATCATTAACAGTCCGTTAGTTTATAAATGAATAAATAAGGCAAAAACTTAACATTAAATCGTTCGATTGTGTGTTAAAAGATTATGGTCACTTTTCTACTATTATTGCTGAAGCGTTCAGAAAGAAAAGAAATCCGACATGCTCGGGAACGGGGAGGTCTATTGCCCGATTGGAACACCGCTAATTTATTATCCAACTGCTATTATTCAATCATACTACAATGTTTAAATAGAGTTACTAAAGGGAACTGCGATAGAGCATGTGGTAATAACGCAAAACTCGACGGCATGCGAATCGTGCAATATTGGAATACGAAAACATTCTCCAAGAGAGTGAAATGCTATCACGGACACTGTGGAGATGGTAGATTTAGACCAGTGATGCACAACTTTGTACAAAATAAAATATTCAACAATATTCACTGGCTAACATAAACGCCAGTATTTTTTATGAAATTGAGTTAGCAGCGCTCGTAAAAACGATACAATTTGAAGTTTTAAGACCCTTTAAGGTGTCAAGAAAACGGAGCTGCATGAATTACACAAATATTATTACTATGCCAATTTGCATCACATGACTTAATTGACCGTAGCTGAGTGGACTAACGCGTCGGATTCCCACCCGGGCGTCATGGGTTCTATTCCACTGCTAGCTAAGCCCTCCATCATTGCACAAGCAACATCTTTCGCTTTTTATGGTGGCAGTAGGAGTTTCGCAAATACTATCAGGTTATATCGTAACCTGGGAATGAGTTTTTCTTTAAAAAAAATAATATATATATTAAATTAAATTTTAAAAATAAATACATGCATAAATAAAATAAAATTAAAATTAAAATTAAAATTAAAATTAAAATTAAAGGTAAAATTAGAATTAAAATTAAAATTAAAATTAAAATTAAAATTAAAAGTTAAAGTTAGAGTCAAAATTAAAATTAAAATCAAAATCAAAATCAAAATCAAAATCAAAATCAAAAAAATCAAAATCAAAATCAAAATTAAAATAAAATTAAAATTAAAATTAAAATTAAAATTAAAATTAAAATTAAAATTAAAATTAAAATTAAAATTAAAATTAAAATTAAAATTAAAATTAAAATTAAAATTAAAATTAAAATTAAAATTAAAATTAAAAAATTAAAATTAAAATTAAAATTAAAATTAAAATTAAAATTAAAATTAAAATTAAAATTAAAATTAAAATTAAAATTAAAAATATATTAAATTAAATAAACAAAATAAAACATGGTTGTTATCTGTGCTGTACCGCCCGATACAATAGTATCAGGAGCGTTTTCGTTTGTTGGATATTGCAACATTTTTCAAAATCGATTTAATAATTGTAATAACATAACAATACCCAATAAAATTGAGTTCCTCATTGTTCACAGGCCGCACAGGATACAAGATAGTGGATAATATTTATTCGAACACTAATATGGCAGCATTACATTGTCACTAGCATATCGCACCTGTAACGAAACAAGTACCTAAAAAGGTCAGTAATAAATCTCTACACGTGTGAGAAAAATAGTATAGAAAAACAGGTGTCTCTCAACCAGATCGATTGAATTTTCACGGGGTGAAAGACAAACTTTTAAATACTTTATTTGGATAAGGTTGCAATGATTGTTAACTTTACGCACGCTGTCCGCGGGTTGTGCATCGCTGTTTAAAATCCTCCCAAGAGCGTGTCGGTAGAATCACGCGAGGCGAAGTGAAATTAAAATTAGCTGCGAAATTGTTGCGATTATTTCTCCTCTCGCATCCTACTCGACCAATCAAATAGGTGACAAATCCATAACTATTTACTTCAGTTTCTCTAAGAAATGATATGATAATATATCGTCGCCGGAAAGGCAAAAGGGCTGAAGCCCCATTTTGGGAAGTTTACACTAGAGAACTTTAAAGATTTTTTTGTTTTACAATAATATTCATAAGTCTTAATGGCTAAAAAAAAGTCCCAAATTTGTATCGCTTGAATAAAAAGTCGGGAATGCCCTAGAATATCCGACAGGATCAAGTGCATCAAATACTTGAGTTGAGTCATGTTAATAGTTGATAAAACAGAAGGGTATGTATAAGACCTTGGAGAAACAATGTATGTAGAGAGGGCTAATTATTTTTACCCAACCTATACAAACATGCAATAAATCACTTTCTCCGGGTTTTTACGTCGTACACCATGAGAGAGAAAGAGACAACAAAAATAATACACCGCTTTTATGTACTGTAATGATGATCTTGGTCTCCCGCGTCTCCAGGGAATCCGCCCACATGTTTTCATATGCGACTAAACTCGACACAACTAAACGGTTTTTTAGGTTATATGTATATATATATATATATACTGTGAAAAAGTGGTTATACGAATAAACAAAAACGTTATGTTGACATGTGCTATGAATGGATGTATAAATACCCAAGCCCTAGTCCTAGCCACGCCCAGGTCTGCCGAGTCCGCCAAAAAAGATCAAAACCTGACTAAACTGCCTTGGATAGGTACCACTCTATGTACTCTAAGTATGAGACGATGTACCCGTATGAAGCAAAGAGAGTGTGCCAATACGGTAGTGTGGCGTTGGATCTTGTTTGCCTACCGCTCTGGGGAAATGGCGTGATTGATAAATAATTACTTATATATTCTTCACATTCTCCTATCGTTTCTTCATATTTTTCTGTTCAATTTAAAACACTTTATTTTGGAAAAAAAAATTGAAGCAGATATAAAATTTTTGGGTTTTTGGTTTTTTTTTTACGTTTACTTCACACAGAAGGTCCTGGGGGAAATAATTTTCTTCTGGGTCTTTTTCCAAGAGTCCCAACTGCTCCCAACCGTCTAGAGACAGTGAAACTATGACATTTCCGATTGGGGTATATTTTGAGACTGAGGTTAAAATATTAAGCTCTCTCTCCATATATATATTCTTGCTCTGAACAAGACCCTTTTAAAAAAATAACTAACATTCCAGGACAGTAAAACTCTCACTCTTAAATCTCGTTCTTCACTCTCCGAATGCAGCCGCATAACAGACCCACCAAACAAGCTGCCACGAACGGATGACTTAGATCCCCGAGTCTGCCCAGTGAATCTCCGGCGTGGCGTAACACGCATCACGCTAAAGAGGACGCATCCGCCACGGCTCTACCTCCCAGGAATGGAGCGGCGTGGAGCAACGCCTCTGCTGAATTATCACATCTCCTCGAGTGAGCCGTCTCTCGGGCCAACGAGCCGCGACCAGGAATTCGCAGTCACTTCTGCGATTGCTGTAATCCTGGTAGATAATTTTTTCCAGTTGGTGGTTATTGCTATATATATGATCGAAATATGTGAAAATCGTTTTTTTTTACGCGAATACCGCAACTGCTTCCAACCGTCTAGAGCCAGTGAGATTATGGCATCCCCTATAGGGGTATTTTGTGAGGTAGAAGGTAGCGGGGAGGGGAAGGAGATGAGGAAGAGGA
Organism: Drusus annulatus; assembly: GCA_022651775.1. Lineage (NCBI taxonomy): Eukaryota > Metazoa > Arthropoda > Insecta > Trichoptera > Limnephilidae > Drusus > Drusus annulatus. The sequence continues at coordinate 257,941 of JAGWCC010000317.1, read as the reverse complement.
AGGTTGGGAAGTACCTGGCTTTTCATATCTGGTCACCAAACACGGCTAAAGCCATTTCAAACAACGTTTCATTGCTGAACGGTGGTCTTTCAACAGGCCGATACTTGGGGTATGTACCACTCTGGAACGTGACGCAAATATACTTTATTTAATTTTTTATGAATCAAATGTGTTATGACACATATTGATTAAAATAAAAATTATTTGCGCACGCCGGGTTCGAATCCGCGACCTCTGGATTCGTAGTCGAGCATCTTACCACTCGGCCATGCAGGCCGTCAAGGCAGATTATCGATGTAACCCTAAATAACGTTACATAATTTTTAACCCATTATATTTTAATCTGCATTAGTAACTTGTGTTATTTTTTTGTTGAATTTCATTTCCATAAAACGCGAGTAGTGAAGTGAAACGACAAAAAAATCGAACGGTTGCTTTCTCAGAAATTAAATTTAAAAAAACATGCAACGTACCGCATCAGTTAATTGTTATTTTATGCAAGAAAGAAATTCGAACATAAACGCGTGAGTTGTAATGTTACAGTCGTATGCACGAATTTGAATAATACCTGTTTATTAACGATGTGATGAATAAATAGCCGAAATCCTATTTTAGGTTTTTCCGGATTATTATTATTTAAATTTTAATTGAGAAAAAATGGTCTCGTTCTCATTAAATTGATATCTACGGATTATTTCGCAAGTAATACCTTTATTTTATTTTATTTTTATCTTGTTTTATTTTATTTATTTTTTCTTTTGTATTTTCTTGTATATTTTAAATTGTTTTATTTTATTTTATCTTGTTTTATCTTATTATTTTCTTTTAGATTTTCTTTTATATTTTAAATTGTTTTAACATGCAATTCGAAAAATGTCCTTCACATCACAGGTGAACTCCTAGCGTGGAGGACAATGTATGTACTTTTTTGTAAATAAACATGAAGTTAAGAAATAAAAAAAAATAAAAAAGAATATATATACTTTCAGTTTCGTCCCGGTGATATACCACCATTTAGAAACTAAACGTTGCTTAAAATTGCTTTAGCTGAACATATTTTAAAACTCCTCGTACTGAAAAAAATCGGACGATCGGTTGAACGAATGCACCATCCCAATGTGCATATTAAAATCGTCACAACATTAACCTACGTCAAGTGGAAATGATGTTATTCTTCTACCGGCATTTTAACAGAAGGATCTGGTCATAACTAGCATAACTGATTTTTACGCGTACACAAAATTTTGTACAAGGTTAAAATTCTCCGCACGAGAACAGTTCGTTCTTATGCTCAAAAGCTCGGCTGTGGAATAATATAACAGCTTTTGCGTTTCCTCCCTCCTGCACGATGGGTCCCTTCATGATCCTGATTTACTCCTTCCTTTCCTTAAAAAGACGCTCCGCACAGTATCTTTAAGGCCAGCACCCAAAAGTGACCCTAAACGTCACTTTGTAGAATTCTAATAGGAGCAATACTACACATGATTTATCTATAAATTCTACATGAGCAGTTAGGAAAATGTCTAAGGTTTTCAGTGAATAAAAAATTAAGCTGTGATCTTTTAAATTCAATGAAAAACGTACTAAAATGCCAGTAAAAGGTGCATTTTGAAAACCAGCGCAGTCATTTTCGAACGTTGAACCTAAAATTCTAGGATAACTACCCGTATAGAATTAACAGATAAATTATCTGCAGTATTGCTTGTATTAGAAAGCCAAAAAGTGTGTATTATTGTGGGCTGTCCCTTAAAGATTTTTAACCATAAGGGTAATTAAGGACACTTGTGTAGTTTTGAAAAAAAAAACACAGGTTCTTTCCAAACGTTCTTCCTCTCTTCACCACAAAACTCTTCAATCAGAGATGCAATAGTCCCACTAGCTCCTGATGTCGGAACTCTTACGTGGTATTCACATAAAAAACTTTTTACAGCAATCAAAATCAAAGCCACATCGGCTGAGATGCGATGCAATAAAGATTACAAAACCGAATTTCTTTTAATTCCATCAACGATGAAAATTGCCTTTAAATATCACTACTTAAATTTTAACAATAACGATAATATATTTAATGCATCGATGAGATAATGGAAGGCCATCCAATTTACTACTTCAAATAATACGTTCATTCTCACATTGTGGGGGTAATTCTTCATATTGAGAAATCAAATATAAACATGTTTGGAGTTATATAAGAATATTTATATTCGTAGAAAGCAATCACGTTGTGGTTTGATATATTTAAATACAAATGATTGTTTAGGTAAATTTCTAATCAATTCTAAGGATAAAGATGACAAACTAAGTCACTCGGGAATTTATTAATTGGATTGTTCTACATTTCATTTTGGTAAAGCAACCCGTAATATCAATATTAGAATCAAAGAACATATTAGATCAGTCATTCCCAAAGTGGTCTATATCGACCCCCAGGGGTCGATTCCAACCCGCAAAGGGTGCATGAGACGTAAATGGGGGGTCCACGAGAAAGGATTCCATTTAGGCAGGCCTTCACCAAAATGTTGGCTTCCCGCACATGTAATAATCCACCTCACAGATACTACCTATGTAGGTACTTACGTAATACTCCATTATAATGGACATTAATTCCCTAAGTATACTATTTTTTATGGGAGGATATTTTGTCGATTTGCTAGTACTTTTCGATTTCAAATCTCTACCGACCGGTGCTTTTTTTTCGGAGAGGATTTTTTGTTGATTTACTAGCACTTTTGAGATCTCTACCGACTAGTACTATTTTTTTGGCGAGTTCGACTTCAATTGAAGTGTTCACCGCGAAGGGTTCATTTCAAAGAACTAGCAGTTCCTGAAGCGTTGACAAAACTTTGAAGTTTTTTCCCAACGCTAAAAAAAATCAATATGAGAAAACAGGGGGTCTATACAAAACAGAAAACATCGGAAAGTGGTCTACGGGACAAAAAAGTTTGGGAACCTTTGAGAATTTTGTATTAGATGTTTAAATAACCACGTTTTTTTTCAGAATTCGCCAATCATCTTATTGAAAAAGATAATACCTTCAATAAAAGCACCGGAGCTCATATTCTCCATAAAAATGGTCATGGCAACAGATTAAATAATTTAGAAGCACTAGAAATAAAGAAAGGCATTAAAATCAATAGTCATATCCTTAATAAAATCAAGTTCAATTTGTCCAGCAGTCCAATATTAGGTATATTTCCCGTAAACTCATAAAATTTCTCATTATTCTTTAACCACTTTCTCAGTTGACGTTTTGCCTCTTTCATTTCATATTATCTGTCTCTTTTCCTGAGTTTCTTTGCTATAATTTAAATGTTATTCTATTGTTTTCTCCCTGTTCTCTTATTTTATTGTATATTATGTCCTTCCTCTGTATGTATATATAATCGCACACTTTGTATTTTTTGTTTAGTTTAATTATGTACCCTGACGATGCTTGGGCTAAGCGAAACCGGTCGGTGATAAAAATTAAAATAAAATCTGTGGTCTTTTATAAAGTTACTATTTCATTTTCATTATATAATAATAGACTAGCCGGCAGAGATATTCCAAGTAATCCTAAAATTAGAGTAGAACTCAGCTGCATAGGTAACCAGTATAATGACACGTTGAGAAATCAGCCGATCAATCGAAATAATTGTTCGTTCGCATTACTGGTCACAATAATTGTTGAATATGTATTGCGTGAGTATATTGTGCGAGCGCAATACATAACATACTTCTATAATTCGTAATTACAACTTGTAATATTTGATCATTAATTATTAACTTAATAATGCACGAATGACCATTCAGAAGTAAGCCTTCGAAACTTAGATTAGTAACAAAACTAAGACGATGGTTTGTGCAATCAAAATTAATATCTCCTTCTTCCCAATAAGCTTTGAGATTGTTGTAACCGCAATGGACCAAACCGACACGGGCTCGGGGGCTCGGTTAAAGCCGGTGTTAAGATAGCCCTTTAGAAGTTCTGTACAAAGCAGGCACCTCTGAAATAATAGTTTCAGCTATATTCCGAATTGCCCTATTCGAGCTTTTGTGGTAAAATTAAGTGCGGTGGTTTTGAAACTCGACAAATATATATTCTCATGGCAAAATAAAAACAGGCCCATAAAAAAAGCAGTAATTGAAAGATGTAACATATATTTAGTTTTGGTTTTATTTATTTTATATTAGTTACTTGTACATTTAAGTTTACAAAGTATCTAATTATTTCATTTTCTTTTTGACTTAATAATAAAATTTAAAATAATAAATAAGCATGAATGCTTAAAAGTTGATTCCAATTTTAATAACATTTTGACTTATTTACTACTTATAATTTTGATTTATATGTATTTTAAAGAGTTTTTAAAGGCTATTTTGATTTTATTGATTGGCATAATTTGGATGGCTCTAGATAACATTTTCCGATGAGTTTTGAGTTTAGTCCTAAATTATTTTGTGAATTTTGGAAAGTTACGGTGTATTTCAACTGTTGATAATCGGATTCGTTACAATAAATTAAAGGAAACTGAATCTGCTGTAAAACGAAAGTTCAAAGTGTTTGAAAATTCAACCGGTAACTTACAGCATAATAAACATTCAGTTTAACGCATTTGTGAAAAACAAGTCATAGATTAACGCATGCAATGTAGTGAATTCGACGGATAACAAAACTGTGCTAATATACAGGGTGTTTGGAATTAGAATAGCGAAACTAGTTTTTTTGTTAACTACCTGGATTGTTAGCATCCCTATTTGAGAAATGTTGTGCGACTGAAGAGGGTGGGGAGGGGAAGGATATGGGAAAGAGAAAGGTGGGGAGTACTTGGATATTCAGATCAAGTCACCAAACACGGGTAGTTTCATTTAAAGCAACGTTTCGATTCTTAATGGTGGTCTTTCACCAGGTATCATCTACCACTCGAAATTCAAATATTACACGATTCTGCAGTGCAATAGGATGAAGAAGTTGTGAAAACCTGTTTTTAAATACGAAGATACCCTTTCATTTTCGTTGACCATCTAGCAGCGATGTCGTCTGAATAAAATGTTCGTTTGCCCATTTATAAAGACCGAGGAATCTAGCAAAAAAAAGCTCGAAATAGAGTTTAAATTTGTTTAACGATCGAACTGCGTACCAATTGGCTATTCAGGTTGGTAAGTATTTCTGGGCAATAACAGCCACAAAAAAATGTCGCCAATGGTCAGAATAGGATAGTAACATATCGTCGCTGTAAAGGCAAAAAGGCTTGAGCGACACTTTGGTCAAAAATTAGTTAAATACGCAGTTTTTATCAGTTGCTTTTTCTGCATCGAATGCTCTGACTCTCGTTTGATTCTGAAAACTTTTGTGACCCTTCAGCCATTTAAAATATGTTTTTACCATTTGGGAGGTTTGACTCAAGCGAAACAAGTTTGTGACTTTTTTAACTTGTTGTCGTCGCTTCAGGTCACTTAATGAGAGCATTGAGTTACCTTTTTTTCAAAATCCAATCAGGTATTGAAGATTTGTGAATTTTATTGTAAAACAAACAAAAAAAACTATAAAGTGCTCTGATGTAAACTTCCCAAAATGGCGCTTCAGCCCTTTTGCATTTCCGGCGACGACGTAACGTGTGGGTGATATGACACAATCGAGGGAATGAAATACTTAAGACTACGTCAAAATATCAATATCAATGCATAAATTTGTTAATATTATTTTAATGTTAAAATATCATCACGATGCCTAGGCATTAAACACGAAAAATCGTATTAAATTTATTAGCAGATTTGACTATTTGAAAAAGGTTACTAGAACAAAGATTTTTTTAAAATTCATTATTATTCATGTTCAAGCCTCAACACTCAAAAATGGCGGTAAACGTCACTTTGTAGCATTCTGATACTAGCAATACTACAAAAGATTTATCTATAAATTCTACATGGGGAGTTAGGAAAATGTCTAAGGTTACCAGTGAATAAAACTGTAGTCTTTTAAATTCTATGAGAAACATACTAAAACGTCTGTAAATAATGCAGTTCGAAATACAGCTAAGGCATTTTCGAACGTTTTACCAAAAAAAAAACTAGCAGTAAAAGAATTTTATTCACCAGTAACTTAGACATCTTCTAGTTGCCCACGTAGAATTTACAGGGGAAAAAAAAGATATGAGTATTGCTTGTATTAGAAAGCAAAAAAGTGTGTATTTGCTGGTGTTGACCCTTAACCAATAAAATTATGGTTTATAACCACGATCACCCAGACGCCATGTAAATAATGTAATTATGCAGTTATTGATGTGCAGATAATGAGGAAGCGATGAACAGAACAGATCGAGAGCAACTCGCAGCAGTTGGGTAACACGACATAGTAAATGTACGCACTGTATTGTACAGTACTGCCAACGACAAATAATTATGTATTTATCGGCCTCAGAAGTATTACGGTATTAAGTATAGAACATACGGTATAATATGCGTCCGACGAGTTGAGAGAATAAAGCCTGATTCACACCAACGTCCGGTTCGCAACGTTCCTGGTATTGGGCATGAATATCAATCGAGAGTGTGCCAAGACAAATTTGTGTGGCAGTATATCCTTCTGCCCACCCTTGTGATATTTAACTACTTATTTAGTTAAATAGTATTTTTGAAAAAAATAAACATCGCAGATTTTTTTTTATCCAAAACCATTTTTATCACTAAATAATATTTTTATTAATTATTAATTATTAAAAAAATTATTTAGTGATAAAAAAAATGGTTTAAAAAAAAAAATCTGCGTTGTATATTTTTACCAAAAATAATTATTTAACTAAATAAGTAGTTAAATATCACAAGGGTGGGCAGAAGGATATACTGCCACACAAATTTGTCTTGGCATATACTCCTTGATTGATATTCATACCATATCAATAAGTTTTCTTGCGGAACAATATCGGCACTGAGCGGAACCGGACGTTGGTGTGAATCAGGCTTAAGGGTTCAATTCCTACCGTTGCGTTAAATTATTTTACTGAAGTTTTTTTTAGTTTGATATTGACTGTGTTTAGGTGAACCACAGTCACATTTTACACTGTCGCAAATCGATGATTGGCGCCATTGTGAATTTCTTATCGTTACCATTTCAAATAATCGCCCCCGTTGGCCACCGATTCTCGGCCCGTTTCAGCACTTGATCAAATTATGATCAGGTATCAAGCATAACAGCATGACCGTTATGTTATCACTGTTGGATTCGAAGCTGTGATAAAACACCGAATGTGTTTCCAGCTTCAGATACATTTGGAAAATAGTGGACTGTAAACGATAAATTATTATACTTGATGGAAGTGTCGAATTGTGGCTTGTGTAAAGATTATGGAATGGACGGAAAATGGAAAACCATTAATTCACCGCTGTAGTTCAAGTTTTTAATTCTTCTTACACAGTTGTATTATTAAAAAAACGAATCACAAAAAACACCACACTTATTTTAGTCTTCTTATTCACTAAACACCAAATTTATTTTATATTATTTGGAGATCGAAATAACGAACCGAAGAACAAGCGAAAACAAATGAACACGTTTTTTCACACCAAAACTCTTATGTTTGATTTTCAATTGTTTCGAACTCGGTGTTGTTGAATACGGGATTTGATATGGCGAACTTGGATGAAAAACATGAAATTAAGAACCTGACAAATTATCAATTTGAAATTCAACAATCACTAAGGTACAAAATTCCTTGCGCAAAAAGTGAAATGACGCTTTTCACCTAAACACAGTCGAGATCCTTTCGGATCTTACATATGCCACCTATATAAAAGTCCCACACACGGACAGCCAAAATGGCCGCTGTTCTTGTTAAAACACATAGTTTCTCGCACGGTGTACGATTTCATGTTCTAAAATTCTTGTCACTAAATTATAATGCATGTTTTTATTCTACATACAACTGCAAAGTAAATAATAATTTTATGGCACCTTATACATGGCCTGTTCAAAAGAAAAGGTGAATTTAGAATTTTCGCGGGCTGTGTGCATTCGATTATCGATTTTTTTTTTGTTATGATGGTACACATATGTTTATCATATGTTAGTTGTTTTTTTTTTCAAAAGTAAAAAATCGAAGCACACACAAAAACGTGACTAACCTTTCCAGTTGTCAAAAACAAACCACTAATCCAAAATGGCTGATAATGCTAAAATATAATAAACATGTGTGTACCAACATAACATAAAAAATATTCGATAATCGAATGTACACAGCCCGCGTAAATTCAAAATTCACCTTTTCTTTTGAAAAGCCCTCGTATATACTATAGTATGAATTTAGGATGAGTCACACGAAGCCACTGTTGGCAGGACTATGCGGCATAGTAGATACTGTAAAAGCATCGTTATGCGCACATATACGAGTACATTATGTATCTACCACGGGCTACAGTGCCTACTTTCAGATACTTCCGGGAAATTTATTTCGCAAACAAATCGGTCCATGCGAGATGATTACCTATTTACAACTTACCCACTTATTACCCGTGATACAAATTACACAGATAAGTGCGATTTGCAACAAAATTGGGAATCGAGTACAAACAAGTGGAACACAACGCGAGTAAATTACTTTCAATCGATAGAAAAAGGTTGTAATTATTATCATTATTAATTATTTTATTACCATGAGAATAATGTTTATGGTAGCTACGCAATTTTTTGTGCAACCAAATTAATTAATACGCTTAATTAGACTGTCTACTTTGTATTTATAATGGAAGCGTTAACATAATAAAATATTATGTTATGTTCACATCGTGTTTTCTAATTTTATTTCAATTGCCATTAGTAACTAACTTAATAGAACGGTGAATTTATTTATTTATTTTTTCATGGGATGAATTAGTTACTTCCCGAGAGATTCCTCTGAAAACATTTGAGATTATAGTAATATGTTCATCAGAATTAATTACACCTACATCTCAGGCAGAACACCCTTTCAGGCCTGCTACAACAAACTCGACCCTATGCCCCTTTTATTCGCCGTGCAACAAGCATTATTTGTTCGTCCCGCCTTCCGAGTTACGTCCTTTTGATTTAGTCGCCAACCGACAGTGGGCCGATAAACACGTCGAATTGGACTTCAGCGTCATCGTGATCTTTTTTTAATTTTAAGGAATACTTAGTTAAATCTTATATATTGTTGATTTTAATAATAATAATATATATATTTTAATAATAATATTTTTTTATTAATTTTCTTATACATGACAAACTTTTTTAATTTAATGCATATAAGAAAATAAATTATTTTTTTTACAAAATAAATACAAATTATAGTACCATATAGATACACAAGAGAGATAAAATTTCAAAAAAATAAAATTTCAGGCAGTGGTGATGATCAGGTCAATGAGGAGAAACTCTTTGAAGAATCAATAGGATTTCACTTCTGAATCTCTCCTCACTGACATGAAATAAGTCGATATCGGAAGAGATTTTGTTCAGGAGCAAAATACTTCTCCCCACCGGCAGAACCATTGGCAGGTTGGTCCTACAGGCAGGAAGATAGAATAATCTATGAAGACGCTGTCTTAGATAGTCATCAGGAACATAGAGACTTACGCGCTCCAAAATAGCAGGGTTTACAATATAGCCCCGCAGCAGTCTGAAGAAGTGAGTGGCGGCATACCCCTCTCTCCTGAGCTGTAAGGAGTGAAGTCCGAGCGTGCCCAGGAGAAAGTTCGTTGGGTAGAGCCACGGGTAGTGGCCGTACTCCCTCATGTATAAAAATCTCAGGAACTTTTTCTGGACCCTCTCCAAGATGAGGGAGTACCCCACCTCATGAGGATTCCAAATAATTGAACCACTCTCCAGCCTACTGCGGACCAAAGAGAACTTTACCTACCAGTAATAAATAAAGGGATATTGTATTTTCCGCTGTTAAATAGAACAGGAACGAAGGAAAATGAATTTTGATCCATTTTGAAGCCTCCCCTCATTTTTTTTCCGTCAGCGATTAAATTCGAAGCGTGGTTCTCTTAATAATAATAACATAATAATTATTGCTTATCGCTATTTAAATATTTAGGGGTGGTGTTATTATTTTAAAATACTCCCACAGCTCCGCTTGTAGAAATCTTCTAGAATTTTCGCAAGTTGATAAATTACGACTTCGACATCATTTCTTTGGGTGCTAACTCGAAAACAAGGCACTCTATCCCGATAACATTATTTACAACTTTGAAAACTTTCCCTGTCTAGACACGAACAAAAAACCGTAAATAATAATTAACTTTTGATGAGCTGCGATAAAGTGAATGACTCAAAAACATTGTTTACTTCTCTGTAGTTCAAACGGCTTGAAGATTTAAACAAAAACTGTACAAGTATATGAAAGCAAATTAAATATATTGATAAAAGTATGGCGCAATGAAGATTATGAAGAAAAAAACTTTCAGTCGTGGCGTGTTTCCTAGCATAGCGGTAAAAACTTTGAGCCCAGGAGTTGCGGGTTAAAAACCTATCGAAACGCAATACGATTGTAAAACCTACCCCTCCCTATCCTGTTGCATCTGGTAGGAGTGTCGGGGGCACCGTATGTTTGGTACTATGAAAACATAATTTGAGAATTATTCTTACCGCAAACGGAAACCCTCCCACGTACATATCAATTTTCTTCTTCAAATCATTGATTTATTTTATCTGCTCTTCGGAGCCTAGTCAAATAAAAACCTATAATTAATTTAAATATATTTAGTATAACAGTGTATTGGTGCACACGACAAAGGGAAATGCGTTAATGTGCAGCAAAAACAATGTTGGACCCAGAACCGATCCCTGTGGGACGCCACCATTTAGCGAATGGGTGCAACCGTAAATTCATTTACCGTTCAAACCAAATGCATTTCACAATGTAACAATATAACGCACTCAAGCAAAAGGTAGACAGTTTCACCATCTTATATCTAGAAGACAACAATGGCTTGGTAACTGTCACGAATTCCTAAAACGGAACACAATTTAGCTATTACGTGAGAAATTGAAAGATATGTGCATTTATGGGAGATTTATCTATCGGCATCGGTTCGAATATATTGTTAAAGTTTTAAGTGGAATCAACACTTGAAAGAAAAGAGTACCGTTTATTCGAGATAATATAAAATATAAGTTTTTTTTATATAGCAACTACTCGTAAAAATGATTAAACTGTGTTTTGTTATAAATTCCAATTATTGTTTTAAACAATTCTAAAATTATTAGAAATCTATTAGATTGTTTCAAAGCTACTGAAGCGGTCGAGATTTTATACAATCAAGTTAATTAAATTAAAATTACAAATGCTGACTTAAAAACTAAAATTTTAGTGTATTTTGGAAAATCCAGCAAACGAGTGCGAAGAAACAATAGATGTGAAAAGCAGAGTGAATGCCAAAATTTCTAAAATTTAAAATAAAATATGCAGTAAAAGGTGAAGATGAGGAGAATCTGGCTATTTAAATATAGCCAATATATACATAGAAAACATTTTAACCTAACCTAACCCAACTTTCCCCTTTCCCTTTCCCTTTCCCATCCCCATTTTCTTTAGTCTAAAAAATATACGAAAATTGGTGATTCCATATTTTCATTGTCTTGGGGTAGTAGGGATTCTTGTGCAGTATTCACATAAAAAAGTTCAACTTAATATGAAACAAAAAAAAAACATTGTCTAACCCTCCTTTCTCGCTAACAATTTTACAAAAATTATTTAAAAAATTACTTCAAAGCACGAATTTAAGCTAAAACCAACCGATTTCGCTTAGATCAAGCTTCGTCGGGGCAATTATAAAAACCTACTTATAATTGCCTTGACGAAGCTTGATCTAAGCGAAACCGGTTGGCGTTAAAACATAATAAATTCGTGGTTTAAAGCAAAGTGATTTTTATTTTAATAAAATGTCAAACAAAACAGTGATTGCTTCTTATAAAAAAAAAAATTCAATAACAAGTTGTTTTTTTTTTGCTGGTATAACATTCATAGCAACTTACTGTCTCATATAAAATGGGCTATACCAATTCAAATAAAAACGTAGGCACCGCGGATAGCTCTGTTGTAACATCTTCTTCTCTCATTATGACGCGTCAAGAGAAAGTAAATCATAGAGACGTTGCAACGGACTTCTCGGCGGCAGGACTATGACTAGAGATTGGCGATCTCCACGATACGTCCATTAAAAAATACATCCCATTAGACGTCTGCCCGTCAGTATTGCTGTAGCGGGCGTATTGCGTGCGTTCCAGTTGTAGCTTGTAGCCATGCAACAGTAAAAACTGAAAGGTGTCAAAAATAACTTTTAATTAACTGTATCGCGTTGTACAACGTGGTGCTCGCAGAAAAGCACTACGTTAGGTGCCAACAGTGATGAGTTAAATAAAGGGTTTCAAATATGTGCCATCTAGCGTTGGGAAAAACTTCAATGTTTTGTGAATGCTTCACGAATTGTTAGTTCTTTAAAAAGAACCCTTCGAAATGAACACTTCAATTGAAGTCGAACTCGCAAAAAAGAGATTTGAATTTATCCGCTTATTTGTTCAGTTCTTTTTGGAACCGGTTCGTCACCGAAAAAGCGCTGGCTAGTCGGTAGAGATTTGAAAGCGAAAAGAACTGGAACTGCTTACTCGCCAACAAAATCACTTACTAGTCGGTAGCGCTTTGAAACTGGAAGCGGTTCCTCGTCAAAAAACACATGCTAGTCGGTAGAGTTTAAAAACTGAAAAGAACTGGAATCGGTTCCTTGCCAAATTAAAAAGTACTAGTCGGTAGGGATTTAAAAACCAAAACAACTGGAACTGGTTCCTCGCCGAGAAGCACATGCTAGTCGGTAGAGATTTCAAAGTGAAAAGCACTGGAACCGGTTCCTCGCCACAAAAATCACGTACTCGTCGGTAGACAATTCAATTGAAGTATTTGTTCAATGAACAATGAATAAAGTACGAACCGTTGCCAAAAGAAGTAGTTCTTTGAAGCAGTTCTTTCAAAGCGGTCACAACAATAATTAATTAATTTAAAATTATAGATAGTATACTTGCGGCACGTTCCAGAGTGGTAGATACTCTAAGCATCGCCCTGGTGAAAGACCACCATTCAGAATCAAAGCGTTGCTTGAAATGGCTCTAGCCGTGTTTGGTGACCAGATCTGAATAGCCAGGTACTTCCCAACCTTCATCTTCACCATTTTCTTCCCCTCTACCTTTAACCTTACAATATACAATTGGGGCTAGTCTACCTTTAGCCTCACAATATCAAATTGGGGCTGTCATAGTCTCACTGGCTCTGGACGGTTGGGAGCAGTTACTATTGTGGGGTATTTACTATAATATATTTTTTAAAAGAGTCCCACACAGATAAATGGGTCTAAAAAGAGAGAAAAATTGAAAGATTATCTATTTATCGTTATTAATGAAAAGAGACAAAATGCGATGTGAGCTTTCCCTTACAAACACACAACCTTCACTTAACATTTGACCTTGGACAGAGAAACTTTTTCGCCGGCGGGGCTTTTTCCTTGGCGCTACAGTTCTATTGTTTTATGTTTGGGGTAAGGGGGGAGGGAAATATTCATTCCTTCAGGTTTTATTCAGTTATGAGGTTCATAGTAATACGCAACTAAATTGGTTTATAGGGTTGTAATAGTAATATATAAAAAAGGAGTGGAAAAAATAAATATATGGGTGGAATTGTGTACCCAAAGATGAATTATAAAAAATACAAGTAATAAAATTTCATGGTCCAATGTGAAATAAAATTTAAAAAACAGGCAAGATCATAAATTATACAATAATACACACCGTCTTTGAATTAATCAACTTTTTTTCTATTTTAAAATTTGATTTGTATTTCTTTTAAATTTTATTTTGATTTCTAGTTTGATTTTTAACATAAGATTCACTTACTTAAATATAACTACCTGAGTGGAAACCTATAAATGGTCATATTCGTACTACCCATGTTATATTCTACCTAATTTATATGAAAACTGTTGGTCTCCCAAATAAAATTATTATAGGAAATTTAGAAAAAAAAAATACTTAGTAACCATCACGCCGTTTCGCTGCAGGGGTAGGCAGAGAGGACGGACCGCCATACAACTCTGTCTTGGCACACACTCCTTGTTTCATTCACATTCATACATAATCTTGTTATTCTGACTTTTCACATGGCCCGACTCAAGTATTTGATTCACTTGATCGCGCCATGTCTTCCTCGGGCGTCCCCGACTTTTTCTTCCATTCCCTTTCGCGTCATATATTATTTTCGCACCCTTTTCCTCATTTTTTCGCTCTACATGCTCAAATCATCTAAGCGTCCCTTTCTTGATCCTATTCAATAAGCTTACACCAGCTTTGCATTCTTTCCGGATATCCACATTTTTAAGCATAATATTGGCAAATCAAATAATATGACAATTAGGGATGTCAATTACAAAAAACACAATGTATACATATTTTTAATATATTCAAGAATGAAATTATGTCAGAAGAGAAAATAAATTGAGAAAAACGCGGAAACGGGACAAGATATTCAAAATTCACTGACGGCAGAATTACACTTTTCAAAAAATAGTGGTTTTTTTTTACATTTACTCCACATAGGAGGCCTTGAGAGAAATAACTTCTCTCAGGGCCTATCTCATCTTTAGGGATGCTGTGTGGAGGGTCGTTTTGAGGAAAGGAAGGAGTGAACCTGGAAAGGAGGGAGGAAACACATAGGCCGGCAAATCATTCTACAGCCGAGCTGTTGAACATAAGAACGAGTCGTAAAATCAACCCGTTCTCATCTATTAAATATCAACCGTGTACAAATGTTGGGCACGCGTTCGGCGACTTTTTCCGACTATTTACCGGTGCTGAAAGGATCAATGACGCAAGTTTCTCGGAGCATCTTCCATCTAAATACCGTTACGGTGATACTGGTTTCGTCCGAGCTTCAACGACTTTTTTTGTAATTGAATTGAACAATACGATATGTCTTGTCTTATTTTTAAACAGTTATCAATCGTGACGGAAATTAAATAAAGCGACTTAAAAATAATTGCGTTTAACTGTGAAAATTCGTACAGAAAAATCAACGTGAATTTCACGACATCAAAGCTTACTTTTTGAGAGCTCTCGTTGGGGCAAACCAACTATTTCCTGATTTGCGTTTAAGGCACTGAAATTTAAACTATTCAAAGTAGTCAAATTAATAATATACTCTTATTATATGCAGTTTTAACAAATTCTTTCATTATTCATGCTCTAATAAAAGTAATGCAAACAAGAAATAAAGATTTTCACTAATTGGTCATAATTATTTCCGAGCATCAGTAATCATGGCAAGGCAGAATGATTAGTCGACAAGAATGATGGATGATTAGTATGATCACTCATGTTGCCCACATTAGTCAATAATCAAACTCATGGGATTCGTTAGATATTTCACAAGGGAAGCCATGGGGAAACATCATTATTCTAAATTAAATAAAAGGTTGGTTAAATAATTAATAAATCTGCCTTTATATGTTTGTAATGCGTAATAATATGAATAGTAATATTACGGCGCCCTACTATTGAGTTTGGTATACACTTCTGCTGTTTTTATGTAATGTTTTTTGAGTATTAACTGCTCCCAACCGTCTAGAGCAGGGGTCTCCAAACTACGGCCCGAGGGCCACATCCGGCCCGCGGACAGATTTTGTCCGGCCCGCGGAGAGCTAGCATACTTGAAAACTCATTTTAGAGAACATATTTTTTATAGCAAATTAAATTTAGTTTACTGAAGTATTCTAATTTTATGTTGAATAATTATTAATATGACATCTACATTGATATGGTCATGGGCTAACTACTCATAACATTGTTGTAGGCTTATTGTTATTGTTTTTGTGATAAGTTGGATAAAGAAACACAGAATTGTAATGAGTAAAGACATGTATAATATGCAGAAAATTTAACTTCAGTATATAATAACTAACAAATTATTGACTATTTCACTTTTACTTTTTACCACCGGCAACAATGATAATATGGTTTTGGCCCTCGGAACTTACTCGAGTAATCAGTATGGCCCTAAGGCTGGAAAGTTTGGAGACCCCTGGTCTAGAGCAAGTGAGACTATGGCATACCCAATTAGAGAATGTTATGAGGCTGAAGGTAGTGAGAAGAGAAAGGAGATGAAGGTCAGGAAGTAAGGCCTGGCTATTACGATCTGGTCAACAAACACGGCTAAAGCCATTTAAAGCAACATGTTTAATTCCGAATGGTGGTATTTCAGCAGGGCGATACTCAAAGAATATCTACCACTCTGGAACATGCCGCCAATATACTATATATTATTTTGTATGAATTAAATGTGTTATGACATATATTAATTGAACAAGTTTTATTTGCACACGCCGGGTTTAAACCCGCAGCCTCTGGATTTGTAATCGAGCGACTTACCACTCGACCACGGAGGCTATGTATCCTGAAACTGAGCCTGTCTTGTCTTATTTAAAAATAAATTAAATGGTTTTTCTTTTAAAAAGTTAATTAGACAAAAAAAAATTAACAAGGATTTTTCAAAGATATCTACAATAAGGATCTGGCGAGTTGAAACTAGTTGGATTAACCTGGTTATTCAAGACAAAAAAACTGCGCAAATCTCATGACCCCGAGCGCACCGTTCGAGAGTTTTTACTGCTTTAGCGGTCATAGATATAAAATATAAATTGCCACAAAAAACGTATAGAAAAAACCTTATCCTTAAAGTTTTTTTTCAAAAATAAATGTTACTATTGAAAAAAAAAAAGCAATATTTCAATACTTATTTTACCAATAGATTTATAAAGAAACAGCGGAAAAAAACATCTAAGCATCATTAGAATGTTTTTTTTGTAGAACCCTTTTCAAAAATTTTAATTAGGTGTCTAAATTATAAAATAGATTAAGTATTTTTTTAAATACTTCCCTTCTTTCTATTTTTTTCCTTCAAAGACGATTTTCCATTTCGAATAGTGGTTTGTCAACTCGACATTTTAATTTAATTTAAATTATTTTTGGGAAAATTAACAGCAAATCAACAATAATTAATACATATATAATAATAAAAATAACAAATCATGCCAGTTACAAATTTCCCTCTGCTGATGATAAATATTATAAATAAAGTGAGACAATATATATACTGTTTTAATTAAGTAACTTAACTAATTTTGGTGGGGGGAGTAGTGGATGGGAACATGGGAATGGGATAAAAGAAGAAGAACGGAAGCAGATGGGAGGTTAGGTTAGGTTCCACATGTCCCTGACGTATAATTTAAACTTCGTACGTGTATTCAAATGCCAATATATAACCATAGACACGTCATATTCATACAAATCTCATGAAAAATGTAGCACCACTAGAACCGTCTTGTTTCCCGCGTCACCCGTTTATGAAAAGGATAGCCATTCAAAGAATATGTGTGTACGGATGAGATAGCTATATGAACGTCCCACGCTACTGTTAAAATCGGGTTTCGCGCCACTAGTCGTGGTTGTCTTCCAAACACTTACGTATTTCTGCATTCGCTAACTCACACCGTTTTCGTGAACCTTTATACCTTGTAAATAATTGTATTTATTGAATTGAAATAATAAGTGATTTGTGGGTAATTATGAATGGAAAGAAATTCCATGACATATGTTTTTTGCTCCCGAATGATTTTTACACTTCTCAAGGCATTTTTCTCAGAAAGGAGCCTACAGCGACGCGTTTGTGACAGCTAGTGACAGCTTGTCTGTCGAACGAATATTTGTGTGATACTAAACGCAGTAAATCTCAACTATGTCTCGCGGACTCGGTTTAGTGCATTCACGGGCGTTGTCTCGTAACGTATCTACGTTATTTAATTCATCTAAGTATAGGGTCCGCCAAATAACTTTTTTTTTTTCAACTAGTGCTTATTTCGTGAATGGTAACACTTAGCTTATGTCTGATTTGACAGATAATTAGTTTTATCCTTCCGCTGAGCGAATATGGTTGTGTATACGCTTGAACAACGCTGGGAAATATTGCGACATTACTTTGAAAATCATGGTAATGTTGCAGAATGTGTGCGAAAATTGCGTACGGTTTTTGGAAGAAGAGAAGCACCGTCAGCTCCGTATGTTCGTTATCTTGTGAAAAAAGTGAAAGAAACTGGCATCCTCATCGATAAACCAAAGCGTGAAAAGCCAAAAACAGTGCGTACACCCGAGAATATCGATGCTGTGGCAGAAAGTGTGCGTGAAGCGCCATCAACATCAATTCACCGTCGTTCTCAACAATTGAACATTTCGGAGACATCATTGAGACGAATTTTGCATAAAGACCTTGGTATGACGCCATACAAAGTCCAATTGGTTCAGGAGTTGAAGCCAACTGACCATCCAATGCGTTTTCGCTTCGCTGAGTGGGCCTGCGATCGACTTACAGAAGATGCCGATTTTGCCAAAAAATCATCTTTTCGGATGAAGCTCATTTTGATCTTGGCGGGTATGTAAACAAGCAAAATTGTCGTATTTGGGGCACAGAAAACCCGCACGCATACATTGAAAAGCCGGTACACCCAAAACGAGTCACTGTTTGGTGCGGATTTTGGTCCAGAGGCATAATTGGGCCATTTTTCTTTTGAAAATGAGCAAGGAGTGGCCGTTACAGTCAATGGCGATCGTTATCGGGCCATGTTGAACGAATTTTTGTTCACAAAAATTGAAGAGGAGGATATTGGCAACATTTGGTTTCAACAGGACGGCGCTACGTGCCACACAGCCGAAGCTACACTCGATGTTTTGCGCCCTGTTTTTGAAGATCGCATTATCAGCCGCAGAGCTGATGTCGTTTGGCCACCTCGGAGCTGCGATTTGACACCGTTGGACTATTATTTGTGGGGTGCCCTCAAAGATAAATGTTACGCCGACAAGCCAGAGACAATTGACGCTTTAAAGGACAATATTCGTGAAGCCATTGGTGAAATACAGCTGCACACAATCGATAATGTGCTTAAAAATTGGACCGATCGTGTAGGCTACTGCATGGCCAGCCGAGGCAGCCATTTGAATGAAATTATTTTCCATTATTAACCGGAAGGATTGTACTTATAAATAAAAAAAGAAATTTGAGAAAATATTCAGTAGTTTTTTTTTTATAGCATTTTCAAAAAAAAAAGTTATTTGGCGGACCCTTTATATAAGTTCAAATTAGACGCACAGTGATGCACATATTATAATTTACTATAAATCTGAATGTGAACGCATTTTGTCGGAATTTGAACCCATTTTTTTCATCAGACCAGAAGTAAACCAGTGACTAGATTGGAAAGTAAACGCACGACGTACACGATACCGGAATCATCGTAGGCGTGTTGATACAAATATCATAACAGACACCATCAGCCGATATCGGTTACTGTTTGATAAGGGCTTCGCCGTATGTTCAACGGAAACCACTTTTTTTCTACGAACAAATATTTCCTTCTTACCGAATTTCGTCCACCTTGTCATCCAGTATCGCCCTGGTGATCACAATCTTATATCTAAAAGTATTCGTGGCAGTGAGTCATCGCTAACATGAACGCATATCGTCTCCGGAAAGGCAAAAGGTCTGAAGCGTAAATTTTGGGAAGTTTACACTAGAGCACTTTAAAATTTTTTTCAAATCTTCAGTACCGGATTGGATTTAAAAAAAAGGTTAACTCGATGCTCTCACTGAGTTACCTAAGGCGACAAAAAGATTTATTTTAAAATCCCAAACTTGTGTCGCTTGAGTCAAGCCTTCTCCCAAATGGTACATATATTTTAGATGACTGAAGGGCCACAAAATTCTTCAGAATCAAACGAGAGTCAGAGCATTCGATGCAGAAAAAAAAACTGATCAAAACTTAGAGATGGTCCATGTTCCAAGACGGTCACTGGAACCGTCGTTTTGGAGAGTAACTTTTGTCGATTTGCTAGTACTTTTCGATTTGAATATTAAAATCTACAGCACATAAACAGCACCAGGAACTGGTTCCAAAAAGAGCTGGATAAATAACCGGTTCCTGGCCGATCACCGGTAACTGGAACCACAGGTACACCCAATTCTGATATCCACCATCTCTATCAAAACTGCATATTTAACTCATTTTTGATCAAAGTATCGCTTAAGTTCTTTTGCCTTTCCAGCGACGGTATATATCTTCTGTCTTTGTTTTTTAGAATGAGATTGAATGTAATGACAAATGTTGTCATAGCGTACTCAGTATTCAAATACAAACTGCAGATATTTCTAAAAGAATGTCCCGTCTACCAGTTACTCGGTACGTCTGTGCTGAATCAAGTGACTCCCAATGCTGAATAACTTAACTCCCAGTTTTACCATCAATTCTCCTTCACCAAACAAAGAAGAAAAGGTGTACTAATTAGAAATAAACCAATCTGTTGTTATGTTTTGATCATTATTAGATTGTTTAGAATTTACGTATGAAACATTACAAACCTAGTTAGTGAATTTACCCGACGTTGAAATGCGACATAGCATATCTGAAGATGTAATGCAACTTAATGCATTCCTGGCAACAGCTCATGTGGAGAGATCAACCATGTACGTACAATTCTCGAAACCAAAATTTCAAAACCAAGTTTCAGCGAAAAACGGTTGTGAAAACTTGTGATCTTAATCGATTTGCAGTTTTATGAAACGGTTTTAATAAAATAATAAATGGTTGACTAATAATTCATTTAAGATATATGACTCTAAGCACCTTACAAAGTTTATTTTTGGTTGAAGTGTATTTAGTACTAAACTGACAATTTACCGATTGGAATATTTAAAACAATGTTGAATCAGAACACATTATTGTGTATATACAAATATATGTTCCCAAAGAAGCTCTGGAAAGAGCCTATCTGACAAATTAAAACGTATTTATTAATTTATATACTAACCGACCACTGTCCAATTACAAAAAAAAACATTTAACACGAAATTGAAGAATAAGAGTAACGGAGAAAGAACAGCACATACATAATATTTTAATGAAGCAATGACAAAAGTAGGACAAAAATATACATTAGAAAGAACATTCCAGTCAAAGCCTGAACAAAGTTTTGGTAGAGTCGTAAAAAATGGCAAAAATCATTTAGACTGGTACCAAAAATTTCAAGACCATGGCTTGAGTTAACAAGTTTTGACATTCTGAACAATGGAGAATGCTACCCATAATTAGTTGAGTGATGATTGAGGAACAGCAATTTATTGTTTTTAAGTCTACGGTAAGGAATTAGAGGTAAGGTATTATAAGGAAGCCAGAGTAAAGTTAGCCTCTCAGAAGTTGGGCGTGTTGTACAGGGCCCGCAGATACTTCAATAGTACAAATAGTACACAACTGCTGACCTTGTACAAATCGCAAGTACGCCCCACTGTTGAATTTGGCAGTCACCTCTGGTCTGGAGCCCCTGAATACCTGAAAAAAACCCTTGACTCTGTGCAGAAACGGGCGGCCCGTTTGATAGATTCTCCTATCTTAACAAACGGATTGCAAACTTTGGAGCACAGACGTCAGGTGGGAATGCTGTCCTTGTTCTACAGGTATTTCAATGGAAGATGCTCCGAGGAACTTGCGTCATTGATCCCTTCGGCACCGGTGCACAGTCGGGAAACTCGCCAAACGCGCGCCCAACATTTGTACACGGTTGACATTCAATACATGAGAACGGGTCGCTTTTACGACAACAGCTCGGCTATGGAACGATTTGCCGGCATCTGTGTTTCCTCCCTCCTTCAACATGGGCCTCTTCAAGACCCAAGTTCACTCCTTCCTTTCCTCAAAAAAACCCTCCACACAGCATCCCCAAAGATGACATAAGCCCTGAGGGAAATTGTTTTCCTCAAAGCCTCCTGTGTGGAGTTATTGTAAAAAAAAAAAAAAAAGGAATGTTAAACTCAATGAGTAGCAACAAAGAAGGTGAGTCAAACATATAATAAAATAAGCTTTCCTCGGGACATAAATGGGGACGTTCCTTACGTATGTCGTTCGTTGTTTCGTGTGTTGGTTTTAACATTTACAATGAACAAACAAGAAGAATGGAAACGTGATATAAATTCATCGTTTAATTCAACTCTTTGAATTGGGTTACAAAATGCATAGCCAGTGAACGCAAGGTCATCGCGTCGCAGGAAAGCAGATTGTCGAGGAGATGAGCCAACATCCGCCGCTGTACGTTCTAGTAACTAGGAAGATAATCTCGATTCAAGGAGTTAACTTAGTGCATCTCATTTCCTAATCTTTTAGAGCGGTGGTATGCGAAGGATTTTCGGTTGTCTCGTGTTGTTTTTTTTTTTGTACCAGCTTTTCGTAATTGAATACATGATTACTGGTTAATGGGTGTAGCTGATTTTAACAGTATCATTATTTTCAGCTGTACTTAACGTTCACGAAGAAAACCACAAATATAACCACTAAAAACAAACCGAGTGTCGTACCGGTGCGGTGGCCCCCTGTTCGGCTGAAACGTCTACCTTTTATTATCCACGTTCATAATTAGAAAACTACGTTAGGTTGGCAGCAGTTGTCTTTAAAGTTTCACGATACAACGCACTCCCTACTACAAAATGGATTCTCGTCCCAAGTTCACTCTTTATTAGTCAACCCTACACACCAATTCCCCATTAATATCCCGAGGGAAGCTCTCGTAATTATATGTTTGACTCACCTTCTTTGTTCCTACTCATTGAGTTCAACATTCCTTATCGTAGACTTAGAAACAATGAATTGCTGTTCCTCAATCATTACTCAACTAATTATGGGTATCATTCTCCACTGTCCAGAATGTCGAGACTTGTTAACTCAAGCCATGGTCTTGAAATTTTTGGTACCAGTCGAAATAATTTTTGTCATTCTTTACGACTTTACCGAAACCTTGTTCAGTCTTTGACTTGAATGTTCTTTCTAATGTATGAAACAATGAATTGCTGTTCCTCAATCATCACTAAGAGCATTCGATGCAGAAAAAAAAACTGATTAAAACTGCATCTTTGACTCATTTGGTTACCAAAGTGTCGCTTAAGCCTTTTCGCCTTTCCAGCGACGATATCTGTGTACCCGTTACAACGGCCCTCCACACCATCGACCAAATTCTTGAAAAAGTATAACGAATTCTAAGATTCAATCGAAGATCTAAGCTAAATCGCAAACAAATTAAAATACAGATCTGCTAGAGAGCCAAATGAATTTATATGTTCATTATCCTCTTTTACTTGTGGTGTCATCTCCTATCGGAGGACGGCTATCATCAGAGCAATGTTCATTATAAAGTAGATATTTAGGATACTATAATAATATAAATGAGAATTTAAAAAAATAATTCGACAGAAAAATGTACTTTTGTCAGGCTGACATATCTAAAATGAATCTATAATAAAAAATAAAAATAAAATAATAATAATAACAATAATATATATATATATATATATATATTTATTTTTTTTTTAATTATTATTTTTTTTTTTACTTAATTTGAAATGTACCTTATACTGTAAAATGTAACTATAGAGAGCTATAACTGTGATTTGAATTAGTATACCCACGCACTGGCTTTTGCCTATGTGGGATTTTTTTTGTTATGTCTACATTATTTTTATTATTTCTGTAATTTTTAAATGTATGTAACAAAATAAATCAAATAAAAAAAAAAAATTTTAAAAAATCTCACAATTCGTAATATTTTTAAAATATGGTTATTTTTTGCAATTCGCGATATAGAGAGTAAGTATGTTGCAGAATCTACGTCAATATTCAATTGCACATAAAATGTTTAATATTACGGCGTAGTCACGTTAAAGTGGGAAACATGCGATTTAATTGGCATATCAGATGTAAAAGGCTATAATATTTGGACGACTTTAGTCTGCTGACATTTCCCTAGTAAGAGTTATGCCTACATATTAAATGAGTACCATTTCTCTATGGCGCTCGCTTTAAGTCGCGTTAAACGTTCTCTTTAACTACCCACACTAAAGCAGAGTTCAACTGTAACTCTGTAACTAACTGCTACACTGACAGGCAATAAAAATGACCACCCAAAAAAAAACTCGGTGTAACTAACTAACTAACTAACTAACCATCAAGCCGTTTCCCCGCAAGGGTAGGCAGAGAGGACGGACCGCCATACAACTCTGTCTTGGCACACACTTCTTGCTTCATTTACATTCATGCATCGTCTCATACATACTCTTCTGTTATTCTGACTCTTCACACGACCCGATTCAAGTATTTGATTTACTTGATCGTGCCATGTCTTTCTCAGGCGTCCTCGACTTCTTCTTCCATTCACTTTCGCATCATATATTCTTTTCACACTCCTTTCTTCGTTCATTCGCTCTATATGCCCATGTAAATGTTAAAAATTAGATTAAGAATGAGACGCTTTGATGGTTTGGACATCTAGAGCGGATACACGAAGAAAAGTGTAAGAAAAATATACGAATGGTAGAAGAAGTCGGAGACGCCCGAGGAAGACATGGCACGACCAAGTAAATCAAATACTTGAGTCGGGCCATGCCAAAATTCAGAATAACAGAGGAGATATGTATAAATGCAAATTAAGGAAGGAGTGTGTGGAGATGGGGAAGATGAAGGTTGGGAAGTACCTCGTAAAAGTAATAAGTCACGCCTAAGTAAGCCATTTCATTCAACAACTTTTCGATTCTAAATGGTGGTCTTGCACCAGGGCGATACTTAGAGTATCTACCACTCCATAATGTAAATACCTATGAAGACATTTGGCAATTTTTATATTTTTTTCATAAAGTTAAGTTAAGAAAATATGTAATTAATTTATCCTATGGAATATTTCAGGGTTTTATTAGGGACATGTATGTATGAATTATATATTTATAAACTAACGGATTAATGTCCAATTGCAAAACAATAAATAACACGAAATGGGAAAAAATAGCAATATAGAAATAACACACCACATACATAATATTATAATGAAGCAATGGCAAAAATAGGATAAAAACACATTAGAAAGTACTTGACCTTTCAAGTCGAAGTTTTGGTAGAGTCGTAAAGAATGACAAAAATCATTTAGACTGGTACCAAAAACCATACCCATAATTAGTAGAGTGACGATTGATATGATATACGTATTTGCTACTTAAAAACAATAATAATAAATGGATAACTCTTATAGCGCTGTTTATGTGGGAAAATCACCTCAAGGGCGCTTTAAAAACTAATTTATCTAACCTATAATTATCACTTAAGCTTATAACTAATAACTTACAGTTAATATTTATTACTTATGGCTTACAACTAATATTTTCAACTAGTGACTTACAATTAGGACTTATAGCTAGTAACTAACTACTGAGTATAACTTAAAACAAGTGATTTACATCTATGTTTTTATTATTATTAATTCATTACCTCTTCATTATTGCTCTACATTTACATTACTGTTCAACGATTCTTTTCTTGTGTAACGACATATTATAGAACAAGTTTCAAATTCTCCAAAAAATAGCAATGAGAATTATACTTGGGCGAAATAGATATTCAAAAGTAGTAAAAATGTCAGAAGAACTAAATTGGCTAACAGTGAAACAGGGGCTAACATTGATATTTACATGTACAAAAAAAAACTTATTACCAACTTAACACACAAAATAGCTTAGGGATGAAATCTTATAATGCTCTGCCGGAAACCATCAAAATTATGTCTATCAATAAATTCAAAATAGACTGTAAAAATTATTTAAAATGTATATAAATCAAAATAATAAGTAGTATATAAGTTAAAATATTATAAAGTTAAAAAGAAAATGAAATAATTAGCTACTTGTAAATTTGAATGTGCAAAGTAACTAATATAAAATATAATACTAAAAAAAAAAAAAAGTTGAAGGCCCGTTTTCATTGCCCGTCAGTGTACGCCGGTTACATTTAACTTGTCCAATCAGATATGTAACAATATTTCGTAGGTTGCATAATTTGTAAAATGATATAAAACCGGGCGACGATAATCTTATGCAGAACGAGTAAAATAATTACAATTATGATAATTGTCACTTTCTCCCGTCGGGAGAAAAATGGCCGCAAATCGGTAGAAATGGATCAGAAAACAGCGCGTGTACCGAGTCGTAATACACCGCGTAATTTCTAATGTACACTTATGGAAATGTGAACGATGTTTACAACAAACGCCGCTGAAAGATAGATAAATATAAATGTTACCAAGTGTTGGATTTTCACGCCCAGTTGGATGTCCATCCGTTGTTTATGGGCTCTTTCTCCGCGTGGGGCAGAGGTGGCGAACGTGTGACAAAAATTAGAAAATATGGACAAATTTGCTAAAAAAAAAATAGTCACTATTGATGAAAAATACCTAAAAAATATTCCATAATTAAACGTAGATGTGCAGAAAGCTTCCAACCCACAACTTTCCAAAATCGAGATTCATGTGTTTTTCCTATAGATAAATATACCTTATTTCCAAATCAGTTTTCTTTTCCCGGTCGCGTAAAAACATCCTCATTTACTGCACTTCAGGGTTTCATTTTTCTCCGTTTTTCTTCTATTTATAATTAAGTTGTATCTAATATTAAATTAACAAATACAGAGTAATCAAACTAACATAAATCAAGCAATATAACATAATAAGAAATACAGTGTAGAAAATTAGGTACTTAGTATTAATATTATTAATACTAAGTACCTAATTTTCTACACTGTATTTCTTATTATGTTATATTGCTTGATTTATGTTAGTTTGATTACTCTGTATTTGTGTTGTAACTCATGTATTTCTTTGATTTCCATTGTCCCAGAGTGAGTTTTTATAACTCATTGAGATTGCTAAATATGTTAGCAAGATATTAATAATAAAAAAATAATAAATATATGCTGGAAACATCCAAGCTCTAAATGCAATAGATTTTTGGTAATTATATTTTTTTTATTAACGCACATTGCAGATATGTGACTTAAATTGAAGTTTTAAAACATTATAAAATGTACGATAACATAAGAAATACATTTTTATTTAATTAACGCATTGATAGATTATAAATTACCTATTTTTAATAATGCTCATCAAGAAAAAACAATGTCATTTATTTATTTATAAATTAACGGACTAAAGTTCAATTACAAAAAAGAGATATAAAACACCAAATGGGAAAAAGAGCAACAAAGAAAGAACAGCACATACATAATAATAAATATAGCGATGACAAAAATAGGACAAAATAAACATAAGAGAGAACATTCAAGCCATGGTCTAGTATTATATATCATGATATTCATTATACAAATGCCGATTACGCAGATTAATGCTTTTTTATCGTCATATTTTCAAACGCCTTTTTCTCGGTTTCATCTTTTTGGGGTTGGATGCTTTCTGCTTAACTACGTCCAATTTTCAGTAAAAGAATCTTAATACTCGGGCGGAACCGGGTAGTAACTATCAGAATACCATGATAAGATTGTTATTTAATCGATGTTAAGAAGATAGCATGAGAATTGAGTCAATTTATTTAAGGAATGGACAAATTTAAAGGGTGCTGATCCAAAAATACACTGTTTTTGGTTTTCTAGTACAAGCAATACTATCAATGATTCATCTTTTAATTCTATACGGGTAGTTAAAAATATGTTTAAGGTTTCCAGTGAAGTCAATTTTTAAGCAGTAATCTTTTTAATTATTTATGAAATGCATACTGAAATTTTAGGTAAAATTCAAAAAATGCCTTTGCTAGTTTTCGAAACTGCACCTTTTACTGATATTTAAGTATGTTTTTCAAAGAATATTAATGATTAAATATAAAAAAAAATTGAATTCACTGGAAACCTCAGACATTTTCTAACTGCCCATAGAAAATTTACAGATAAATCATTTGTAGTATTTCTTGTATTAGAATGCTAGAAAGTAACGTTAAGCGTCATTCTTGAGTGAATGTTTTTTTATGGGACGATTTTTCATAAAACGTGTAAAAATTTTTTGTTACAAGTTGTTGCGCTTTGCTGACATAGTGTACCAACTAAACATTTTCATCAGGTTATATAACAATAAAAATTAATATGTTAAATATCAAAGTGGCACAGTTCAAGTAAAGACGGCCGCTGTAGCGTGATGGCGTACGCATACGACTTTGACTTTGGAGGTTGCATGTTCAACTTCCCCAGAAACTCAAAAAAAAAATAATTTTTATATGCGCGTACATGTATGGGGTGTTAACTAATTTTAAATGTGATTTATTGAAAAATAGGCTAGTGATTGTTTTAAAAAATTGAAAGTGTGCTTAAAATTTTGTAAAAAATGGTTCAAAAGACAAACATCCACATTTTAGTGGAAATTTTTTTACAAAATTGCAAACACAATATGTTCAAATACGGTAAACAAATTATAAAGTAAAGTCGTACCAATGCGTGGACTTTTATTCGTCTGCTATTGCATGCGGTGAATTTATCAATGTTTCTACCCCATACTTTCACTTTTGTGTGTCTAAGTAGGATGAAAAATGGAGTAATTCTAACTTTTTTTTTGTAGTGAATACTGCACAAGAGTCCCAACTGCTCCAAACCGTCTAGAACCAGTGACACTATGTCATCCCCTATTGGGATATGTTGTGAGGCTGAAGGCAGTGGGGAAGGAGATGGGGTAGAGGAAGGTTAAGTAGTACCTGGCTATTTAGAACTCGTCACCGAAAACATTTCAAGCAAAATTTTGATTCCGAATGGTGGTCTTTCATCAGGTTAATACTTAGAGTATCTACAGCTCTGGAACGTGCCGTAAATACTTGTATAATATAATATATATAGTATTTTATATGAATCAAATGCGTTGACACATGTCAATTAGATAAAAGTTATTTGCTAATGCCGGAATTTGAACCCGCGACCTTTGGATTCGTACTAGACAATGGATGCCGTCAAAGGGTCGTTTTGAGGTAGACAGAAGAAAGATTTTGTCAAATTAGTGGCCTTTTCGTCGGGGTCTTATTCAAATATTTAAAAAAGGGATGACTGATCTAGCATGTGCCGGAGTGCCAAACTTTGTTTATTCATGACCTGGCATAAAAAACGGGTTAAAAAGAGGAGATTTCAAGTGCTCCAATGTTTTATTGCACCTATTGGCTACTACTGACTCTCGGCCCTCACAACAAGCGATGGTTCTCTTCTTGGAGTAACAATGTATGGAGAGAGAGAGCTAATTATTTTTACCCAACCTATACAAACATGCGATAAATTACTTTCTCCGGGTTTTTATGTTGTACACCATGAGAGAGAAAGAGAAAAAAAAACTAACACACCGCTTTTATGTACAGTAAGGATGATCTTGGTCTCCCGCGTCTCCGGGACTCTGCCCACATGTTTTGTAATGCGACTAAACTGGACAGAACCAAACGGTTTTTTAGGTTTTATGCTATATGTTTGTTGATAACAGTACTGTGAAAAAGTGGTTATACGAATAAACAAAAACATTATGTGGACATGTGCTATGAATGGATGTATAAATACCCGAGCCCTAGTCCTAAACACGCGCAGGTCTGTCGAGTCCGGCAAAAATCATCAAAAACTGACTACACTGCCTTGGATAGATACCACTCTATGTACTCTAAGGTTTTTTTTAAGAAATGGGAATATTTTCAGACACTTGAAGAAATTAAAATGGTTCACCATCCCTAGCGTAGGGCTTTCTCCGTGTTTTACGACGATTTAAGCATTCAGCCGCTATAATGGATTAAGTCCATAAGGAGCCCACACTTGAAAGTTTTCCCAACAGTGAAAAGAATGGCTAAACAAGAAAATTCTTCGCAAACCCCAATTTTACATGAAAATAACGCTTAAATTGTAAAATACTAACTAGAGACTGACGCATGAAGAATTTTACAGAAGTAATGTTTGTTGACTTCACTATTGACTACAACATTGTAAGTATAAAAGAGAAACAAAGCTACGAAAGTCAAGGGAATATTGAAAGAGTTGAAGTTGAATGTATTTTTATTCAAACAAATTATTTCTTTCAACACAATATTTTGAAGGTGCAAAATAATAAAACGGCAAACATCACCTGAATTTCTGATAAGGAATAGAGATCAAATAAGATTACCTCTCAGAAAAAAGTTCCAAAGTCAAGGAGCTATAAAGATATTTGACGAATTACAAAATGATAATAAATTAGAAGAAAATATTACGTAGTAATTGAAGAAATATGTTATGAATTTATACTAAGCAATATGTTATGAAAATGAAATTATAATTTTGTATAAGACCACAGATTAAAACAATACGTGCAAAAGTGGTAGATACTCTCAGTATCACCCTGGTAAAAGACCACCATTCAGAATCGAAACGGCGCTTGAAATGGATTTAGCTGTGTTTGTTGAACAAATCTGAATAGTCGGGTACTTCCCAACATTTCTCTTCCCCGTCTCTTTTGCCTCCCCACTCCTTTCGGCCTCACAACATACTTAAAAAATCCGCTGTCTGCTGATAAATATTATAGGTACAGGTACTTTATTAGGCTGATATTTAACGGCCTTCGTGGTAGCGTGGACGCTCGACTTCGAACCCAGAGTTCGCGGGTTAAAATTCCGTCGACCGCAAATAAATTTTGTTAAATCAATATTTTATTATTATTATTCGTTATTTCATATATATTATATAATGCTAGCGAGTACCCGGCATGCTTTGCAATGCCACTCAAAGAAAGTTTTATTTTTTATTTTAATTGTGTTTATTGAAGTGCTTTTGAATACACAATATATTTAGTTTTCCCGTTTTGTGCGTATATGAATAAACCAGAAGGTTTTCCGACGCGCGAGCAGGCCACATACAGCTGTCCATGTGAGAAGCACAGATTTCCCAAATTTAGTCCACACACTTGTAGCAATTGTCGCTGTGCTTTGTTGATAATCATTGCAAATAGGAGTCGCACCGTAAACTGCAGACGTTTAAATTCGAATGGCGTATCAGTCGGAATCATTTGGATACATAATCTATTCGAACTCGATCGGTTTACAGTCTTGCTTCCCGTCGCTCGACTGTTTCTGAATAGTCAGGTACTTCCCAAACTTGCTCTTCCCCATCTCCTTCTCCTCCACTTTTTTTGCTTGTCGCGTCAAAAAAACGTGATGGACACACCCTCTTACGAGCTACGATACATCATCTGTTTTTATACTTCTTTCAGTTTTAAATGTTGCCGAATTCAACGCGAAGAAACTAGAGACCGTATCCGTTCAGAAGTACAGTTGTTGATCTGAGTTGAGAGAAAGGAAAAGACAATGGAAGCTGGCTGTCGGCGAGAAGACGACCATCCTCCAAGACAATGGACCCGATGTGATATGCATGGGAAGTTTTCACGAGAGATCCGACATTTCTAATCCCCTCGATAAACCAAATCTAGTTGAAAAGAATCTGAAACGTTTTGAGCTAAATTAGGCGAATAAAAGTAGCTAAATGTTTCATGGAATTGTACGTATTTGTGTATAGTGAAGAGTCCCAACTGATCCTAACCGCCTAGAGCCAGTGAGACTATGGCAGCCACAATCGGGGTATGTTGTGAAGCTGGAGGTAGTGAGGAGGGGAAGGAAATAGGGAAGATGAAGGTTTGGAAGTAGCTGGCTATTCATATCTGTTCACAAAACAGGCTGGCTGTGGACGAGAAGACATACATCCGATAAGACAATGGACCCAATGTGATATGCATAAGAAGTTTTCACGAGAAATCTGACAGCTTTAATCCTCTCGCTAAACCAAATCTAGGTGAGAATAATCTGAAACGTTTCGAGCTGAATTAGGCAAAGCAAAAGTAGGTTAATGTTCCATAGATTTGTACGTAATTTAAAAAAAACAATGTGAATACCGCACAAGAGTCTTAATTGCTCAAAACCGTCTGAAGCCAGTGAGACAATGGCATCCTCAACAGGGGTATGCTGTGAGACTGAATGTAGCGGTGAGGGGAAGGAGATGGGTAAGAGGAAGGTTGGACAGTACCTGGCTAGTCAGATCTGGTCACCAAACACGGCTAAAGCCATTTCAAGGAACGTTTTGATCTAAGCCAACCACTCAAGAACGTGCTGCAAATATACTATTTATTATTTTATATGAATTAAATGTGTGATGTCACATATTGATTAAATTAAATTATGTGTGCACGCCGAGTTTAAAGCCGCAACCTCTGGATTCATAGTCGAGCGTTTTACCATTCGACCACGGAGGCCGTAAAATTCAGATATTGTAACTAAATAAAGTTAAAGCTATTATAAACAACATTTGAATTGCGAATGGTGGTCTCTCACCAGAGCGATACTAAGAGTACCTTCCACAGAGAGAATATACAACGTTTGCCCTAAATTTTGCGGGTTAAGTGGTCAGCGATTGATGACAACCTTTCGGAGCTGAATTAATGCCATACGGTATCAGTGATAAAATGATTAGAATAACTAAGTAAAGAACCAAAAGCGCCCTTGGATGGAATTATTTGGAATCCTCATGAGGTGGGGTACTCCCTCATCTTGGAGAGGGTCCAGAAAAAGTTCCTGAGATTTTTATACATGAGGGAGTGCGGCCACTACCCGTGGCTCTACCCAACGAACTTTCTCCTGGGCACGCTCGGACTTCACTCCTTACAGCTCAGGAGAGAGGGGTGTGCCGCCACTCACTTCTTCAGACTGCTGCGGGGCTATATTGTAAACCCTGCTATTTTGGAGCGCGTAAGTCTCTATGTTCCTGATGACTATCTAAGACAGCGTCTTCATAGATTATTCTATCTTCCTGCCTGTAGGACCAACCTGCCAATGGTTCTGCCGGTGGGGAGAAGTATTTTGCTCCTGAACAAAATCTCTTCCGATATCGACTTATTTCATGTCAGTGAGGAGAGATTCAGAAGTGAAATCCTATTGATTCTTGAAAGAGTTTCTCCTCATTGACCTGATCATCACCACTGCCTGAAATTTTATTTTTTTGAAATTTTACTTTTTGTTACTATAATTTGTATTTATTTTGTAAAAAAATTAATTTATTTCTTATATGCATTAAATTTAAAAAAATTGTATAAGAAATTTAATAAAAAAATATTATTATTATTAAATTATTATTAAAATATTATTATTATTATTGAGGTGATATTTCACAAAAATGGCGCTATATAAATTACCCAAGTAAAATCACTTTTTCAGAAAAAAATACCAACCTTCAAGAGTCGGAGAAACTATGACACCCCCGATTAAGGTAATGTTGTGGTGTTGAACTCTAGGAGGGCATGATTTTTTTAACAGTTAAACGAACAATTAAGACTAATGCAGAATTTGTATTTATTGCATTTAACATTCAACAAAAATGCATTTTATTAAATTATTATTGTAATCCTTGTTTTCAAAACCTTGAATATATTATCATTAATTTATTGAGATATTTCTTAAATGAAACACGTTTTAACAATGTGCATCCCAATTAGAGAGGGATTAACACTGCGGAAGACATAATATAATCTGGGAAATTATTGGATTAAGTGTTATCCATAATATTTTTGTCAGTAAAAAAAACTAAGATTTACAACTAAAACCAAATAACTATGAAACTAGTAGTTAAGGTATCGAAGTTACGATTGGAAAATCAATATATTGCATAAATTTTGTTTAAAGCAAAAACTACATACATTTAAAAAATAGCACCATTATAGAACCCTCGTAATATAAATATTACTATTGTCACAGAGTTATGGAGAATGATTTATTTTGGTCTGATGATGCGACGATCATTAAACCGACATATCGTCACTGGAAAGGCAAAGGGGTTTAAGCGACAATTTGATCAAAAATGAGTAAAATATGCAGTTTTGGTGGTTTTTTTTCTACACCGCTCGTTTGATTCGGAAGACTTTTGTGACCTTTCAGCCATCTAAAATATATTTAGCATTTGGGAGAAGGCTCGACTCAAGCGACACGGTCGCTTCGGGTAACCCAATGCTCTCACAACGAGTTAACTTTTTTTTTCAAAATCCAACCAGGTACCGAAGACTTAATTTTTTTATTATAAAACAAAACAAAAACTTTAAAATGCTCTGGTGTAAAATTCCCAAATGGCGCTTCAGCCTTTTTGCCTTTCCGGCAACGAATATGATTTGTTTAAATAGAAGAATGTCATTAATGTGATATTTCCAGAGTGGTAGATACACTAAGTATCACCGTGGTGAAAGATTATCATTTAGAATCGAAACGTTGCTTGAAATGGCTTTAGCCGTGTTTGGTGTCTAGAAGGTACTTCCCAACCTTCCTCTTTTCCATATCCTTCCTCTCCCCACTAACTTCAGCCTCACAACACAATGATGTCATAGTTCCATTGGTTTCAGAAGGTTAGGAGCAGTTGAGACTCTTGTGCAGTATTCATTTTAGAAAAAAATACTATTTTAAATGAAATTGATCACAAAGTGAATAATGTAAACCTTTTTTTGTATCCATTAATTCAAAATTCGTAATTACTCCAACTAATCTACATTACGAGGAAGCGGATAAGACAATTTAAATGTGAATGCATTACTGGTAAGATGTAGCACTGGAAAAGATCTAATCTCGGATGAGAAATAATTTGTCTACATTATATTTTTAAAGCCGCGAGTATTGTAAACGACCTTCATGGTAGAAGAATGGAACAAAACCAGAGAAAATAAAAACTATAATACATCAATATCTCGACACAGGAATCTCCTAGTGATGGGCAGGCTCCATGGACAGGCATGGACCAAACACATGTTTTATATTTCAACAAGGTAAAAAAAAAAAAAAAAAAATTTTTTTTAATATATACATATATATTTAAAAAGAAAATGTTAACTTCTTAAGTGTACAACTTTGCTTTCGCCGTCTATTTCCGAATCCAAAGCTTTGTTGTAAAAAAAAAAACGATTATACATTTAAGATTCAAAGTGTTGTCCATCGCTGGCCACTACTTTCTCCCATCTTTCGGGCAGTGTACGAATGCCGCGTTAAAAAAAAAAAGTCATCTTTTGAAGCAATCCACGAATCGTATCATTTTTTTACTTATAAATAAAACCGATAAACTTTGTTTATAACGACTTTTTTATTCAATATAATGTCGACCGGTTTCGGAAGCACCCTTCCATCATCAGGACAATATTAAAATATTCTGTTTTATTTATAAATATGGCAAGCCACAAAGTAAATACTTTTTACGAATATGTATTTTTTTATATATATTATATATATATATATATATATATATATATATATATATATATATATATATATATATATATATATATATATATATATATATATATATATATATATATATATTATTCTTCACTAGACCGGAAGTGCTGGTCAGCCAGGTCGTGTGCCATTGATCGAATCAAGTGATAATCAGGGGGAGCAACGTCTGGAGAATACAGAGGGTGGAGGAGGACTTACCATTCAACGTTTCCAAGTATGTCTTGACCACCTTCGCAACATGGGGTCGAGCATTCTCATGGTGCACTTCCCGCAAATGATGAAAATTTGGCTGGTAAACTGACATTTTTAATCGAAAATAACTTTATGATGCAGACACAAATCGACAAATGTTTCTATGGGGTTATGTTGACAGATGGCTAAGTTTATTGCATGACGTATATGATCTATTTATTTCGACCACTACTTACCGCTAAAGCCATCTATAGGATAGCGACGGAAGCAAAGTTCTAAACCTAATAGCTAAAAGGAAGTAAATGACTAAAGTCGTGATGCGATATTTGTCGTGCTGTATTTTGATGGAACGGTCGGGCACTTTCCCATTATTTACTTCGCGTTAAAAAAAAATAGGGAGGTTAAATGGTCGGTGAACGCCCCAGAAAAACAGCCCGCGTCAGCAATATCGAATTGCGCGTTGTTCCGGAAGGCAATGACCGCCACCATCGCAAGATAAGGGCAGAAATAAAATTCCTCATTAGAACATAAACTGAGATGAAATCTACGATGTCACTATAAATCTAAAAATATTTAACTAAACTTCTTAAGATTTTCACAAAACTTTATTATACTCTTGAAGTAACAACTTATGGAGGGAGAGCTAATTATTTTTACCCAACCTACACAAACTTGCGATAAATCACTTTCTCCGGGTTTTTACGCCGTACACCATGAGAGTACGAGACAACAAATTTCATAGACCGCTTCTATATACTGTCGCAATTATCTTAAGCTCCTGGGTCACCGCGGAACTCCGCCCACATTTTTTTTATTATGCCACTAAACTTGACACAACTAAACGGTTTTTTGGGTTATATTCTATATTTTTGTCGATAAAAATACTGTGAAAAATTGGCTATAAGAATAAACAAAAACATTATGTCGATATGTGATATGAATGGATGTATAAATACCGTAGTCTTAGTCTTAGCCACGCCCAGGTGCGCCGAGTCAGGTTAAAATTATCAAAAACAAGTCAAAAACTGACTTCACTGCCTCGGATAGATACTACTCTATGTACTCTAAGATTATACTATATATTGACGACCTCCGTGGCCGAGCGGTTAAGATTATAGTCTACGAAGTGTGCCGTATTTAGTGACCAGATCTGAATAGCCAGGTACTTCCTAAACTTCCTCTTCCCCATCTTCTTTCACTCTCTTCTCACAACACACCCTATTTGCGGGACCATGGTCCCACTGGCTCCTGGCAGTTAAACAACAAAAAATATAAACTAAAACCATGAATATGTGCCAAGAGGGCATTAATTGGACGTATTTATGCAGAAAGCATCCAACCTCGAAAAGATGAAACTGAGAAAAAGGCGTTTGAAAACATGACGATACAAAAGCATATTACGGCATTTTTAAAGTGAATATCAGTGTTTTTTTTCTTTTATCAGAATTATTATAAATAGGTAATTTATAATTTATCAATGCATTTATTAAAAAAATAATTGTATTTTGTATGTTATCCTACATTTGAATGTTTTTAAACTTCAATTTAAGTCAAATATCTACGATGTGGGTTAGTAAAAATTGAATTACCAAAAATCTATTACATTTGCAGTTTGGACATTTTCAGTAGATAGAAATCTTATATTTATCTATAGGAAAACATGTAAAACTCGATTTTGGCAAATTGTGAGCTGGACGGTTTCCGCATAACTACGTACAATTTATTTACGTTCGATTTTTTGTATAAATTAGTGGATAATCTCAAAATAATTTAAAAAACTAACTACCACATGCATGCGTGCATTCCTCGCCTACATACACTTAATTTATTTAAAAATCATAGACATTTGTCATGTAAATTTGCCAACATTTAAGAGATACTAAAGTTACATATCAATTAATCAATAATACAGTAAAGATTATATATGAACCACTACTGTTTTTTGTTTGTTATTTAAACATCAAAAATTTTGCTTTTTAGCATTCTTACTGTATTTCCATCATGTATATATGTTTTATTCTCTGTTAACATGCACGCACTCTGTTAATGTTATATGTAAAAGCCAATTGGGGCGTTAGTAAATAAACGAATTAATTAAATAAATTCGAGTGGTATAACTTCTGCTCATGTTGAGATCATTTCACAGGCTCTCGAGACAATGTCAGAAAGTTGGATGTCTCCAAAGTCAATATCACACGCGATTTCTTCAACGACAAACACACCAACTATCTCTTCAGGCCGTTTACAGAAACGCGAGGCGCGAAGACAGATTATATAAATTAATAATTAGAAATTTCAACATATTGCCAATTATAAAAATAATTCTTGATATATCGAGTAAAAAAATATTGTCAAAATGTCAGAGTTTGAATGAATTTCTAGTTATAAAATCGCAGTTGTTAGGCGATTAGAAATTAACTTAAAAAAATAGAAATCAATATTTAGGCTAGAGTGAAACGAAGATGAAAAGACAACCAGAGTACACGTAGATGGCCTACGAATATCGTAATGTTTTTTTAAATAATTTCCAAGAGTCCCAACCGCCCTGGATACGGTTAAATTATGGTACCCAATTAGTAGATTTTTTGTGAGACCCGGAGAAGAAAAAGAAAAGTGTGTGAAATTTTTCAGTAAATATAGCTAAAGCCGTTTCAACAACGATTCGATTGAGAAAGGTGGTCTCCCACCTGAGCGATACTGAGTATATTTTCCACCGGATTCGTACAGACAGCGCGCGTCGTGATGAATCGAATGAGTTATACAAGTGCGTATCGAACATTAATGTTTGATACGCACACGCGTTGAACAATAATGGAAAGGCCAACATATATGATTACCACAAATCATTTCGTGCATTGCATATATTTCTCTTTTCACTGCAAAATTATTTATTTAATAGTCGTGTATCTTCCTTCCTGCAAAATGAACATATTCAAGGTCTGGATGTATTTCTACCTATCTATAAAAACACCCTCCGCACGGCATCCCCAAAGATGACAAAAACCCTGAGACAAGAAAACACAGGGCCTCCATGCAAATACAAATCTACAAATCAAACGTTCTTCTTGCCCTCTCGCATTCCACCTCATAAAATGTCACAGTTAGCGATGTAGATAGTACCACTCTTTGGACAGAAAGACACTTGCGAGATTATATGCACATGAAAAAAAATCCTCGACAAAGACCTCGATCATGAAAAATGCTACACTGATCGAGAAGCTGATTCCGCATTAAATTACATCAACGTCAATAAAGATTACCAAACCAAATTTCTCTCCATTTTTTTAACGCAGAATATTGTGTTTTTTTTTTGCATGGGTCGCTATATCATACACCTTACTCCACATCACTGAAGAGATAAACCTACAGTGTGTTCAGAGGCGTGCACTCCATATGGGCACATAAGCACTGCCTACCTTGCCGTACTCTCATAAAAATATAAATGATATTGGATTCTTAAAAAAAACTACACATTCAAAAATAAGTTCAGCTAACGCATCGCAGCGCCGCGAGCGCCCCACCGACCGTCCTACTATGCCGTGTCAAAAGCAGTAACTACATATGCCCAAACGAGGCTAACATAAGAGTAGATTATTCTATGTTCACTAGACTACACGAAATATGTATGCATGTGTACTGTAAACTAAGTTGCTCGTTTGTGTAGCTATTTTTGTTAGTGCTTAAGCAGTGCTTTTACAGGACAAATGCAATAGCAATCAATGAAATCTGTTGGTAGCTATGTCTACTATCAATTGGTCCGCTGTTTTTCCTACTGCCTACCCCGATCAAAAACTCTGTGGACGCCACTGAGTGTGCTGTAGGCGTGTCTGGTGTGCCCAAAGTAAGGTCAATTTTCCCTTACTTTGAGTGTAATTATTCCAACTTTTTAAAATATCAAAATTCTCTCTTGAGCAGATTATCATCATTAACCTGTCTGTAGCTTGGGGATCGAGCAGCCCCATGAAAATTGGCGAAATCAGTCGTATTTCTAGTCGGTATAGATCACACTACTAGGGATTTTCTATTCAGTGCTTCACATATACATTGTACCACATGTGTCATGAATTCATGACCAACATTATAAATTTTACAGATGGTATCTTTCTTAGCGAGTAATTGGTGATATTGTTAGAGGAAATTAGAACAACAGAATGATGTGACGAAATGCCCACACGTAATAAAGACATCAAACAATTATAATAACTGTTTTGAAATGGGTAAACTTAATGTTGACAAACAAGCTAAAAAGTGTGTTAATATCCGAGAATGCATTGTTCTGAGCACTTATTATCACACACAAATTCGCAGTTTCATAATTATATTCGAGTTTTTAGCAATAAAAAACCTACTTTTGAAAGGTTTTAACACGAAACAAAGCTTGGATAGAAAGTCAAAATAGCTTGAATCAAAAAGAGCTTTAGAAGGCTTCGCTTTTAAGTTTGTAAACTTAAGGAGAGTGACGTTAAATTATGTAAAAGTGTGTGGGTACTAACCTTAGAGTAACCTAGAGACCTAACTTTGCGAAATATTGTAAGGAGTTTATGACCAAGCTTGACCACAGGAGGTATGACGTATATGCTTCCAGCCAATCGGGTGCGAAGAAAACCGTAAAGATAAACATTATTCCGTCTTTATCTGTTCGCGAAAAATTTTGAGTTTCTAAATGAGAAAGAAAGAGACATGGATACGTTCAGATGTTGGACTAATCAGGGAATCCCCATTCTTACAAATTTACGTCAGAATTCCGTATATCTCTCTAAGTAAAACATATTAAGAATGCATTCAAACTCATTTTAAACGGGAGTTTATTATATCGAAACAAGTAATGCAAAGATTGACTAAATATTGGTGTAGGTAACAAGTTGTTTTGTAGGTTAGCATGTAAAATATTTGAGGTCAAACTAAAAAATACGAATTCTTGGATAAATACCTGTGGAAACTGATTTGTTTGGTCCTTTGTTACTTCAGTTGAAACAACCAACAACTGCACATATAGCCAAATCGTTTTTTTTTAATATTGCACTAAATTCACTTAAGTAATTATATATTTTAAGCTTTTTGTCTGTCAATTCGACTGACAAGTAAACTACGGTGAGGTTAGTAATATATTGAAAAATGGCTACACGGCTTTTGGCACGCCCCAAATCATATGTTCTTAATAACAATTGATTGTCTCTTTTTATCATATGTCTATAGAAACGAGCATAAAGAGAGAGCTATATTTTGCGAGTATGAACGATTTGACTCATAATTAGGACGGTCTCTCTATATTGTTACTCTAAGGTACTAACTTACACGATTTTTTTAGTAAAATTATTTTTAGAATCCAAATAAAGTCAGAAATAAATAAACGAAGAAAGGAGTGTGAAAAGAATACATGATGCGAAATTGAATGGAAAAAGAAGTCGGGGACGCCCAAGGGAGACGTGGCACGATCAAGGTAATCAAAAACTTGAATCGAGTCATGCGAAGAGTCAGAATAACAGAAAAATATGTATGAGACGATGTATGAATGTGAATGAAGCAAGGAGTGTGTTCCAAGACAGAGTTGTATGGCGGTCCGTCATCTCTGCCTACCCCTTCGGGGAAAAGGCGTGATGGTCAGTTAATTAATTTCAAAAGATGTATCTTCAAGAATTTTTCTTTACATTTTCCGGACGATATTGTACATTTAAAGTGAGAAAAAAATAACTTCACGTCAAAACAGTTTTTATTTTTTTTTATTTGAGCTTTGATTTTTAAAAAGCTTCAGTATTTGCCGGATTATGTTAGTTAAGAGTCAAATATATATTTTTAATTGATTTTCAAACTATCAAAATAAGGTGTTTTCATCATCACACCACGAAATAACGTTTTTTTTTTAATTGTTCAGACATATGTTTCCATTAAATTAGTGTTTAGAAATGTATAAACGAATGTTCTTGTCATAAATATGTGTAGTCGTTCCATAGACAATTGCAACAAATTAATTCCAGAACTAATTAATTAACTGTGGTCAAAATAAGCTGCTTACCAAATACTCGCGTACACATTACGTTCGTAAAGATTAATTTCGCCAATCATACGTCTCGTTCGTAACAATTTCTTTGAACCATGGGCGTGACGTGAATTATTGTACATTCGCGAGATACGAGTATTTAGCCAGTAGAGTATTTTCGAGCAGTTATAGGGTGAGCATGGGAGATCTTCATCCAGCAGCGGATATAACACGGCCGACTGTGATGATGGGGAAAGCAAAATCTAATTCGAGAACTCAGAGCAAGAATATATATATATGGAGAGAGAGAGCGAAACATTTTTACCCAACCTATTCAAATTTACGATAAATCACTTTCTCCGGGTTTTTAAGTCGAAAACCGTGAGAGAGAAAGAGATAAAACAAGTTCTCACACAATATAGCTTCGCTTTTAAGTACATAAGCATAATCTCGCTCTCCCGCGTGTCCGGTGACTCCGCCCACTACGTTTTGTTATGCGACACAACAGGACAGAACTCAACGGTTTTTTAGGTTATATCCTACATTTTTGTTTATAACAATACTGTGAAAAAGTGGTTTTACAAATAAAAAAAAACATTATGTCGACATGTGCTATGAATGGATGTATAAATACCCTTGCCCTAGCCCCGCCCCAGTCAGGCAAAAATCATCAATACTAACTACACTAGCGCTCCCTTCTGGTTTGTTATTCCTCTGAGTTCGAGAACGTCTCATAATTATAATTACAACGCTACAATCTTTGGAGTCCTAAAATATAAAAATATATCTAATATTTAAGGATGCAAGGCTTTACCTCTACAAAGTCTGGCTAAGGTTACATTGCTACTGGACCAGGCAAACAGAACATACAAACATTCCATAGGCACATAAGCACTGCCTACCGTGCCATACTCGCATTAAAATATGAATTATATTGGATTAAATAATACTAGTCTATTGCAAAAAATAAATGTACGCGCGAAGTTTATTTCGTCGCACCGCCACACCGACCGTCCTACTATTGCGTGTTAAAAGCTTAGAGTAACAATATAGAGAGACCGTCCTAATTATGAGTCAAATCGTTCATACTCGCAAAATATAGCTCTCTTTTTATGCTCGTTTCTATAGACATATGAGAAAAAGAGACAAACAATTGTTATTAAGAACATATGATTTGGGGCGTGCTAAAAGCCGTGTAACCATTTTTTCAATATATTACTAACTTCACAGTAGCTTACTTGTCAGTCAAATTGACAGACAAAAAGCTTAAAATATATAATTACTTAAGTGAATTTAGTGCAATATTAAAAAAAAAAAACGATCTTGCTATATGTGCAGTTGTTGGTTGTTTCAACTGAAGTAACAAAGGACCAAAAAAATCAGTTTCCACAGGTATTTATCAGAGGATTCGTATTTTTTAGTTTGACCTCAAATATTTTACATGCTAACCTACAAAACAACTTGTTACCTACACCAATATTTAGTCAATCTTTGCATTATTTGTTTTGATATAATAAACACCCGTTTAAAATGAGTTTGAATGCATTTCTAATATGTTTTACTTCGATAGATATACGGGATTCTGACGCAAATTTGTATGAATGGGGATTCCCTGATTAGTCCAACATCTGAACGTAGCCATGTCTCTTTCTTTCTCATGTAGCAACTCAAAATTGTTCGCGAACAGATAAAGACGGAATAATGTTTATCTTTACGGTTTTCTTCGCATCCGATTGGCTGGAAGCATATACGTCATACCTCCTTTGGTCAATGCTTGGTCAAAAAGTAGCGTCAAAATTTCGCTAAGTTAGGTCTCTATATATTGTTACTCTAAGGTTAAAAGTAGCAACTACATATGCCCAAACGCCGCCAACGTCAGAGTAGATTATTATATGCTCACTAGACTACACAAAATATGTATGCATGTATGCTGTGAGCTGCGTGCGCGCTAAAGTGGCTCGTTTGTGTTAGTATTTTTTAAGTGTATATGCAGTGTTAGTGTTGCAATGTCAGAACAAATGCAATAGCAATCAGTGACATATTTTGGTACCTATCCATATTATCAAATTAATTCGCTGTTTTTCCTATTGCCTAACCTTGATCAAAAACTCTGTGCACGCCACTGCTAACACCATAAGATAAGATACAAAGAGCTGTAGAAAAACTTTCAAAACTTACTTTCAAAAAAATTGAGCGATTTTTTTTCACAATAAATTTCACGATACATCGACACACCCTGTACCCACGTTTGAGCGCAGAATAACACCCAATGCACTAACAATATTATTACGCCACTGGCAACAATCTGGCTTTGGTGAAATTAATTAGGCATCTACTTAAGAGCTTACGCGTTTTATGCGTAATTCGTGAAAGTTTGTGCTCTTTCTTTTCACGGGTAACCGGGCGTCGATTCAGATCAGAAAGATGGGCGATTTATAATGCATACCTAATGCATAAAAATAACTATGCAGCAGGTGAGAATATTAATAAGAAAACCTACACTTAGAGCAATATCACAGATGATCAAAAAATGTTAAAGGTTTTATTTTAGATGATTTTTTTTAATAATACTTCAGTATCTAGATATTTTTTCATATTAGCTCTACCAATGTTGATGTAA
Source organism: Drusus annulatus (assembly GCA_022651775.1). NCBI lineage: Eukaryota > Metazoa > Arthropoda > Insecta > Trichoptera > Limnephilidae > Drusus > Drusus annulatus. The sequence continues at coordinate 213,969 of JAGWCC010000317.1, read as the reverse complement.
GCGTAAGGAATAGGATTAAGAAAGGGACGCTTAGGTGGTTTCGGCATGTAGAGCGGATGGACAAAAAAAGGAGTGTGAGATTATTGAAGCGTGTGTATGTTAAAACCATGTACGAGTATAAGCGTGTTAAAAATGTGGAGATTCGGAAAAAATTCAAGGTTGCTGTAAATGTAATCAATAAAATTAAAACAGGTGTTATGAAGCACGATAAATTCGATCCAGTGCGATTTTGAATTTTCCCGCTAGTTAAAAATCTATTTATTATGGTGTAATGTTTTGTCTGTTTGCCCCACTGAAAAGTCAAAAAGTGGGGGCCAAACGGCGAACGGACCCGGGCTGAAAACGGCCACGAGGATCATTCAAGTTTAGACATTCAAGTGTAGACCTTCAAAGATTCTAGTTTAGACCTTCAAAGATTCAAGTTAACGTTTTTAGAGTCAATACAGTATTTACCGCCTATGGTGAAATAGCAAATTGAATTAAATATTGCGATGGATAATCCGAGTCTCGACAATCCCTGGCAGCTGCCATCGAGGAAAGAACTAGCGAGGTTTCTCGGCTATCAGACTGGACAGAAGGATTCTCAGCGCGCAGGATCCACGCATTTTCCAGTATCGGTGATAATTGAACAATTTAGTATAATAGTTTGTCTCTATGAGTACCCAATTCTAACGTTATCCACCAAGTTAATCAAGCTTTTCCTGGGCGTAGAATCAATATTCTCAAATATAATCCGAGAGAGCATTTAGAGTGTATTATTGTTAAAATTCCTTAAACCCTGCAAGTATGGGTCCTTTTTGTAACCCCCATTTTTAACGAAGAAGAAGAAGGTCCTCTCTAAACCAAAATAAACGAATTTCAAACACGGAGAAAGATTCGTTCTATCGACTGAACCTAACCGGGTGGGCATTTAAAAAGGTAAGTGAATCCTTGGGACTCACGAACCCGTAATTGTATATTTTGTGCCTCTTTAAAGTAGGCGTACATTAACTGTCTCTTAACACTGGCGCTTTCCAACGTGAGGGCTTGGTTTTGAGAGTCTTCTTTTTCTTCAATGTAAACATATGCCTGTAAACCATTTATTGTATAAAAGCTGTAATTTTGTATTTCTTTCCAAAAATTAGTGTTTACGTAGTGAATAATAACGTGGTTGATTCTCTTCGTCGATTGCGCAATATTAAGAAATAAATGGACACGCCGTATATTCGTATTGTTTGTTGCGCAATAGTATTAAAATAGAGACACGTGGTAGATTCGTATTGTAAGTTGCGCCATAATTTCAAAAGTAGATTCGTTACTGAGACAATGCGCTTGGTTGCACTAAACCAAGTCAACGAGACATACCTACGAAACACGTTTCATATAGCTGTCTCTTCCGCACATACATATTCTTTGAATGGCTGTCCTTTTCATACGCGGGTGAAACATTTAGTGGTGCTACATTTTCGTAAGATTTGTATGAATAGGACGTGTCTTGTATTTTACGTCTATACGTAAGTTACGCCATAATTTCAAAAAAGACACGAGGTTGATTTGCGTCGTGATTGCGCAATCCTTTGAATAGATATTTGAAATACCTGTAGTGGAAGAGGACGGGAAATGGTCCGTTTATATGAGGCACTTGCACTGAATCTCTTTTTTCCCATTTCGTGTTGTGTTTTTTTTGTAATTGGACTATAATAGTCCGTTAGTTTATAAATACATCTCATCAGAGCAGAGGAGTATTTCAACAAAGTATTTATTACGAAATTGTTGTCAGGGTTTTCGTTTTTTGTTCTTAAACTTCAAGAAACCCTTTCGTGCCAAATAATTATACTTTTGAAACGATATTCACCTATACCGGTTTCTTTAATTTACCGTTTTAAATTCCCTACTATTGTATTAAAACTGAATTTATCTATGGCTAAATTAAATTTATTTACGATTATGGAAGCCCGAAAACGATTTCAGAAGAGCATAATTGTCAGCATAGACTCCTTGACTCTACTACAAATGAGGAAAAATAGGAATTAGTTTACAAATACCATCGGATTTATTTAGTTAATACACGAATAATTAGATAATTGAGTCGGGGTATGTAAAAGGCCTAAATAGTAAATGAATATTTAGGGACCAATTTTAGATTTGATACGCCGTGGCTAAAATACGTACTTGGTCAATGATAACGGGTCGTCTTCTCTACATAACCTTGTGGCGAAACCACCGATGGTTAGTTAATTTAATCGATTATTTTTGCATAAAACGTTGACGATAAAAGTAGTGGGTTCGATTAGACCGTTAGTGTATATTATCTTCAACTGTCGAAAATAATATTTCATAAATTTCTATAGCGCAGTTTTGTGAAGGATTATCTCAATGGTGCTTTACACCAATAGCAATTTATAGATTGAATTTTGTGTTTGTGAAAATGATCATTAGACTATCGCTAATGGATGAAAGTACCTTATTTCCAGTTTGGTTCGAAATTAAGTTTTTGATTTGATATTTTTTGGGAACGTAAGCTTATCATTATGAATGATGCTTTAAAATATATATTCCCTAACGTATCGATTTCAGTTCGTGGGATGCGAATTAGCAATAATACCAACAATTACCTACATAATTAGTGTAATTAGAAGTAAGTTTTCCATAAACCATTTGTTAATTTGAGTTGTCTCCTATAAATGAGTTGTTGAATTGAGTTGTTTTCTATAAATAAGTTGATGAATTAAGTTTTTCATAGACTGGCTATTAAATTTAGGCTGTCCCCTGTAAATGGGTGATTAAATTGAATTTTCCATAAACTAGTTGTTGATTTGAGTTGTCTCCTATAAATAAATTATTGGATTGAGTTGTTTTCTATAAATAATTTGATGAATTAAGTTTTTCATAATCTGGCTATTAAATTTAAGTTGCCCCCTGAAAATGGGTGATTAAATTAAGTTTTCCATAAACTAGTTGTTGATTTGAGTTTTCTCCTATAAATAAGTTATTGGATTGAGTTGTTTTCTATAAATAATTTGATGAATTAAGTTTTTCATCATCTGGCTATTAAATTTAAGTTGTCCCCTGTAAATGGGTAATTTAATTGAGTTTTCCATAACCAGTTGTCAATTTAAGCTGTTTCCTATAAATAAGTTATTGAATTAAGTTTTTCATTAACTAGTTGCTAATTTGATTTGTCTGCTATAAAATAAGTTATTGGATTAATTTTTCCATAAACAAATCGATAATTTAAGTTGTCTCCTGTAAGTTGGTGAGTGGATTGAATTTTCACCGAACTGCCTGTTAATTTGAGTTTTCTTCTATAAATAGGTTGTTGGATTGAGTTACCCACAAACCAATTGTTTGGGTTGAGTTTTTTCAAGTCAATAAGCTAACAATTTAAATTTCCCCTAGTATAATCGTTAGTTTAAACTTCTTATGGCCGTGTGACCTGTGTCGAAGCAGTAATTGCTGGTAACTAGTAATTGTCAATTGAGTTGGTGAAATAATTATTGTACCTCTAGAATATAAGTTGATAATATTACTATTGATTCGAATTTCCATACTATGTTTGGAATTTTTTTTAACGATTTCTTTTGTTCTGTGTTTTCTTAAAGAATGTTGTAGATTCTTGTTATAATGTAAACCAGAACGTTTTTGTCAGTGGTAAGGATAACAAGATTTTGAAATAAATCTGTTAATATTTCAAAATAACACAAGCATGTACGAGTATGTAGCTTTTTACAGTATTTATGTTTGTTTGAAAAGAAGAGTGATGATATCACTCGAGCGTAACGTAAACAATACATTTCTTGCTAAAATTAAATACTAGTTTAGTATAAGGGATAGAACTCGAAGAGTAAATACTCTCGGTATCGCCTTGGTGAAATACCACCCTTCGAATGGATCATGGTCGCGATCAAGTTAATAGGATTGTCGATGGTTTTAAAGGATTTTATACTAAATCCTATACCAATATTTATACCAATTTTCATGGTTTACCCGGACGAAGTGAAATAGTCTTCTGAATGAGTTTGTTAACTTGTTACGGTGGAAATACCATTTGTTATATTGAGGTGCTTCATATTGAAAGTGTGAAGAATATGTATATAATTTGAATTAAATTGATTTTACGAGATATTATTTCCATGTCCTATCAGGATCGCTGTGTAAGTACTGACCTGGATCCATTGTGTACAGTTGTCGTAGTGGACGGTTGAACGGTTGTTGTTTTGTTATATGGATTGTTGCGATATTATTATTTTTGCCTATTTTCTATCTGGATCACTGTGTTACCGCAGAGAAGGATCAATTATATGCTATTATTTCTTAATATATAACTATGCGAGTGTACTATTACTAACACCATGTAACTATGCGAGTGTTCTAATACTAACACCATGTAACTATGCGAGTGTTCTAATACTAACACCATGTAACTATGCGAGTGTACTAATACTAACACCATGTAACTATGCGAGTGTACTATTACTAACACCATGTAACTATGCGAGTGTATTATTATCAATATGTCTGTGTCGGTAAAACGACCAAAATATGAGATGGAGATAACAAGAAGTCTGCGTCGGAAACGATGACAGTGAGTTATGAGTATAACAAGAAGTCTGCGTCGGGAACGATGACAGTGAGTTATGAAAATAACAAGAAGTCTGCGTCGGGAACGATGACAGTGAGTTATAGATTATTGATTGTTGATTATTGATGATTATTATTATTATTTTTATTTATTTATTATTATAGTCGAAAAAGACACAGATACTTCTAAATAGAAGGTTAGAAGGTTTCCTTATTCAGCCTTAAAAAATAAAGGTGGCGCCTTTGGCACTTGCTCTATTGATGAGTGGAAAATTTTTTATTGTATATATTATAAACAAAAGATAAAAAACAAGTTCTTTCGCAGTGAATTGCGATCATAGGAACATTGTTTGTATACTTATTATATGTATTAGTATTTTATGTATTTTTATTGTATATATTATAAACAAAAGATAAAAAACAAGTTCTTTCGCAGTGAATTGCGATCATAGGAACATTGTTTGTATACTTATTATATGTATTAGTATTGTATGTATTCTTACTATATATATTTTTATATATATAAATAAATAAAAACAAGTTCTTTCGCAGTGAATTGTGATCATAGGAACGTTGTTTGTATTCGTATTATATGTATTCGTACTGTGTGTTTTACTAAAACACGAATTTTTACCGTAAATCGTATTACTGGATGCAACAATACCATATAGAGAGAGAAGCAACAATTGTTTTAATCGCCTATTGCGACAAAGCTATAGGGATAATTTTTTGTTCTAGCTAAAGATACTTTAACGTTATCTTAGTACCCTTTCCTTTCATAATAATGCGTCTTCGGCCATACTCTCGAAAATGTGTTAAATAAAACTATTTTTTATTTTGCTTGGTGGATCCTTTCTTTATGTGTAAATTTTGTACATTTCTGTTATACCATGTTTTTGATATGTAAACTGTTAACATGTACCATTTTTTTGAAACTTGTATTTTGTACTATACTTCTGTTATACCCTGTTCCTTATATGTAATATGTAATTTTATTTTAACTTGTAATTGTAATATGTACTATGTAACCTTTTGCCCAGGTTTTTAATGCCGAACCTCTGAGTGGACTACGTTGAATTTTTGTGGTTTTGTCATAGGTTTTATATAAAGGGTTTTAGCAGAAAAAGCCTTCGTTTCACGGCGTTTTTTCATTAAAGGGAAGGGGATGTGTTATGAAGCACGATAAATTCGATCCAGTGCGATTTTGAATTTTCCCGCTAGTTAAAAATCTATTTATTATGGTGTAATGTTTTGTCTGTTTGCCCCACTGAAAAGTCAAAAAGTGGGGGCCAAACGGCGAACGGACCCGGGCTGAAAACGGCCACGAGGATCATTCAAGTTTAGACATTCAAGTGTAGACCTTCAAAGATTCTAGTTTAGACCTTCAAAGATTCAAGTTAACGTTTTTAGAGTCAATACAGTATTTACCGCCTATGGTGAAATAGCAAATTGAATTAAATATTGCGATGGATAATCCGAGTCTCGACAATCCCTGGCAGCTGCCATCGAGGAAAGAACTAGCGAGGTTTCTCGGCTATCAGACTGGACAGAAGGATTCTCAGCGCGCAGGATCCACGCATTTTCCAGTATCGGTGATAATTGAACAATTTAGTATAATAGTTTGTCTCTATGAGTACCCAATTCTAACGTTATCCACCAAGTTAATCAAGCTTTTCCTGGGCGTAGAATCAATATTCTCAAATATAATCCGAGAGAGCATTTAGAGTGTATTATTGTTAAAATTCCTTAAACCCTGCAAGTATGGGTCCTTTTTGTAACCCCCATTTTTAACGAAGAAGAAGAAGGTCCTCTCTAAACCAAAATAAACGAATTTCAAACACGGAGAAAGATTCGTTCTATCGACTGAACCTAACCGGGTGGGCATTTAAAAAGGTAAGTGAATCCTTGGGACTCACGAACCCGTAATTGTATATTTTGTGCCTCTTTAAAGTAGGCGTACATTAACTGTCTCTTAACACAGGGACGCATAGATGGTTTTGGCATGAATAGCGGATGTACGAAAAAGGAGTGTGAGATCTCTGAGGCGTATGGGTGTTAAAACCATGTATGATTGTGTTAAAAATGTGGAGATTCAGGAATTAAAGGAAGGATTGAACATGGGTTTTGGATAGACTTTTTAACGCTCTATTTTCCTTAATACAAAAATCATACCAAACTGAAAAAAATTATGACAAATAATACAAAAAAATGTATTAAAACAATACAAATATTTATTGATCATAATAATTGTTGTTTCTAGGGATACTTATTGATAATTATTAGCGTAAACTTCACTGGTTAATGCAACATAGTAATTATATTGTTTACCAAAATTTGTATACAACTGTATGTTGTCCTAATTATATTGAAATTAAAATACCTGATCCTAGCTTGGGATAAAAAAGATATCGCGAGCTGAAAATACGTTGACCTAGAAAGTCGTAGAAGAAAAATTTACTTCCGTAAAATTCCTCTTCCGTAATAATGTTTTAGTGAGACGAGAACAACACAACTTGAAACTGCAGTAAGGGGGCTATTTCTCAATGCTTGATTAGGGATCCGTTTCGCAAAAGTCCCTTACTTAATCACTACTCTACTCGCATTGTATTTCCAAACCTTTCATCAGCAGTATCCGGCAAGTAAATGATCATTAAAAGACGATTAAACCAATCGGCATTCAAGCAGTCATTATCTCTTGATTAACGCAATATGTGGAGGATTTGTAACAAAATTATTAAACAACATAATTTCCATTTAAAAAAAAAAAAATTATAGTGAATACCGCACAAGAGTCCCGACTGCTCCCAACCGAATAGAGCCAGTGAGACTATGGCATCTCCAATTGAAGTATGCTGTGAGGCTGAAGGTAGTGGGAAGGGGAAGGAGATAGTTTAAAGTTAGGAAGTACCTGGCTATTCAGATCTAGTCACCAAAGACGGCTAAAGCCAGTTCAGGGAGATACTAAATCTACCACTTCGTGAGTACGTAAGACCGTACGAGGGAGAACTTTTCAAATTAGGATCTGAAATTGATTCAAATTAATAAATTTAAACAAGATTTCTTTCAAATCCCTACCTACCTTTTTTATTTTATTTTAATAATCGATCACATCACTTGTCAATTGATATCTGGATTTCGCACGTCACTGATTCATTATTGCACATAATAATAAAATGGATATAAAAACTCGCATGCCAATAAAGACGTTAACCACACCACAATTCGCATGCCAATAAAGACGTTGACCACACCAAAAGTCGCATGCCAACAAAGAAACGAACCACGCCGAAATACTAGAACAATTGGAACCGAGTACTCCGGCAGACAGACATTTTTTTATGACCTAATATTTCTAGACGAGATTATAAATTCTGAGTTCGATTGTTCTGAATTACTGCAACTCATAAAATTCTCACATTCTTTCCCACCAAACTCAGCAAAAATTATCGTAATTCTACTCAACACAAAGTCTATCAAATTGTTTTTTATAATTCGAGTACATAAAATTATACTTCGATAAGGGAATAATTATATTTGGGGGTATTTTGTTTACCTTTGCTCAACGCAAGTACTCGTTGAATGTTTCGCACTCATTTTAACCGAAACATTATTTTTATATAGTGAATACCGCACAAGAGTCCCAACTGCTCCCAACCAGAGCCAGTGAGACTATGGCATCCCTAATTGGGGTATATTGTGGGGTTGAAGGTAGTAAGAGGGGAAGGAGATGGGGAAGAGGAAGGTTGGGAAGTACCCGGCTCTTCAGATCTGGTCACCAAACACGGCTATAGCCATTACAAGCAACGTTTCGATTCTGAATGGTGGTCTTTCATCAGGGTGATACTTAGAGTATCTACCACTTTGGAATGTGCCGCAAATATACTATATATTATTTTAGATAAATCTGGATTCGTAGCCGAGCGTCTTACCACTCGACCACGAAGGCCATCGAATCATCGATAATTTCTGATGATTCAAAAGTTGCTTTTTTTGTTTAATTTCTCAGTAAAAATAATACATGTGAGCGTTCACGCGTATGAATACAAATTGCAATGATAACCGACAAATACAATTTTCATGGAAGGAGATAAAATATTCCAAAATCTCGATTTGTTTGTCTGGAACCGTTGTAGACACGTTGGTATAAATAATTCTAGCTATATTTCCTATCCTGAATATACGGTATAGGTATTCCGTCCCCATATTTCCTTTTTAAATGGGGATGCCATAGCTGCGGTCTGTTGATACTTTTTTTGCAGTATCACATTAAAAAAAAAACAAAGCTTGAAAGATATTTCTATGATCACGTTGAGGATAGACTAATATTCAGAATCTAAGGATTGCTTGAAGTTTAATTTTATTTATTTTATATTTGTTACTTGTACATTAAAGTTTACAAAGTATGTAATTATTTCATTTTCTTTTTGACTTTAAAATATTTTAACTTGTATACTACTTACTATTTTGATTTATATGCATTTTAAATAGTTCTTTCGGGGTATTTTGAATTTATTGATTGGCATAATTTTGACGGTTTCCGGCAACGCATTATAAGATTTCATCCCTTTATGCAGTAATCTATTTTGCGTTTTGGCTTTATTCTTTTCTGGTAGTCTGATTTCTTTGCATGCCTTTGTGTTACGTTTGTGAATATCGACATTGTAGATATTTTAATTAAAGTGACTTAATGGGTAAATGTAGCGAACAGGAACTAAATAGCTGATCACTTTAAAACTTTCTTCACCCTTTCTACTAACATTCTCGAATGGGAATGCTATAGTTTCACTTGATTCGGGAAGTTAGGACTCATCTGCAGTATCACAAAAAAAATAAAGCAACTTAACTCCAGCAACGTTCCTTGAAATGGCTGTAGCTATGTTAAATGACCTGATCTGAATACGTAAGCATCTAATTAAGGATACCAAAGCTACACAAGCTCCGGGACAGTTGGCTCATTCTACTGCCTCACACTACTGCCTCACACTACTGCCTCCCAAAACTGAATCCATCGACAAAAACAATCAGACTATCCTTGAAGAATCTCCATACTCCATTCAGTATTAACATCCGCGGTGAGATAACCGTTGTACCTCGTGGGTACGTGGGAGAAAGGGGGTACTGCCGGCTGGTATAAAGGCCGGGGTAAACACCAGACCATCATCAGTCAGCCCAGTGAGTCCACAGCCTGAGGTTCTCGAGTTCCCCGTAAAGTTCAGTGAAAGCATCAGCAAAATGCAGCCTATCCGAGTGAGTGCGATATCTCATAAATAACGCAACAAAAAATAAATCGTGATGTTTTTTTAACGATGTGAAAATTTGTTTTTACGGAAATATAAAGATTTTTTTACAGAATTTTAGTGTTCGTGGTCGAATTCAAAGAGAGCTTTCTTAGCATAATAAATGAACTTGCGACATCGTTTATTTTTCAAATAATTGTTATCATTAAAAAGTTTGCCTACAAACTTTAAATAAGTGTAAAAATAACTTCCATTCTCAATATACCAACGACAAAAAATTGTGCGCAACAGAAAGCGCTAATCTAGTTTTATTGCAAACGTTTACTGTAGTTTAAAAAATCTAATTGAAAAGCAAGTCAAATTGAAGAAGAAAAAACGTTATCAAAACTGAAAGGACACTTAGTATATAAAATCATAAATCAAAGTAAAATGATATCCCGAACAAATGTAGTGAGTCATTTTCCATATAATTTACCTACAAAAAAACCGTTAGACACAAAGTCATACTTGAAATGGGTATAATATAAATAAAATCTTAACTACAAATATATTTTTTTGTGAATACGTACGCATGCACGAGTGTGAACTTTTAAAATTTGGAACTGATTTGTTAGTTAAAATGTTTTTTTTTTTAAAATATCTTTTCAAATTCCCACCCACCTAATAAAGTACGTACCCATAATATATTTTATCAGACATTTTTCTATATTTGAAATGGGTGGGCCAAAGCAACTCATATTTTTTCTCGGCAAGTTAAATTACATGTCGTGATTTTTCACGGGTAACACAACAAGTTAAAACATATTTTTTTAATGCAATTCACATTTCAAAGTAACATTGTATTTTCGCTTTTTAATAATCAGTCACAAAGAAAGTTCTGTCACATGAGACATAAAGCTTGGCATGGCTCCATATGAATCAATAAATTAATTAATGCTAAAACTGAATAAAATACACAAACGGTTATAAATGTATTTTTTATACTAATAAAACAAAAGTCATTAAAAAAACTATTAATAAAAAATTCATTTTTAAAGAACCGTTTTGAAGAAACTATAAAAAGAACTTTAAAAAAAAAACCAAAAAAAAAACTTTAAAAAACTATTAAAAAAAACTATTAAAAAAAACTATAAAAAAAAAACTTTTTAAAAAACTTAAAAACTATTTTTAAAAAATACTTTTTAAAAAATGCTAACTGAAAAAAAAACGGTGTTAGCAAGAATAGACAAAAATGCAATAGACGATACAAAAATAGATCTTCAAATAAATATTTTTTAATAATTAATAACAATAATCGAAGCCATCATACATAAAACCGATGAATTACCAATTACTTTCAATTTATAATGAAGGGCGTCCAATTAAACGATTACGCGTTCAATGATAACGGGCTTATGTAAGAAATGATGGTGTGATCTACATTTTGAGAATTACGACCATCAATATGTAATAGAGTGGCTAGGAAAGTGAAACCATAAGAACCGTTTCTGCCCACTTGGTTATAAGGTAAAATAATAATTTACTGCGAGGTAGGGATTGCCAATTTTCCGTTTAACTACCGAATGATTCAGTTAAATTTTCAATCAAAATATTTCAGTTCAAATCGTAGTTATTTTAAAAATTATTACTTAAAACTTAATAAAATAAAAACATCTTTGGGATTGTTCCAAGTAACACAGGGCGAATTATTGGTATCCATGTTTACAAAATACTTTGTTAAAAAAATCACGGGATGTAACTTGACTTGCCAAGTAAAAATATTAGTTGCTTTAATCCACCTATTTCAAATTTAGAATAATTTCTGGTAAAATTCATTACAGTATGTACTTTATTGGGGAGGTAGGGATTTGAGAAAAATATTTTTTAAATTCAATTCAATCAAACCCTCTTACTTGAAAACGAGGTGTAAATGTTACGCGTGTTATAAGGTCGGAATAGCGATAAACTTGCTTTATAACCACGGCTTATCTGTCTAATTTAATAGCGTATGTCCGGTGTAACTAAACCAACGCTAAGTCGGCGCGTAAAAATCTAATAAGTAAGACGGTAAGGATATTATTATATTGTGTAATAATATTGATTGTCAAAATGGATTCAAATATCGTATATTTTACATATTTTATTCTTTAAGAAGTATAAAATTGTTAAAAATTACGGTGAATGAATTGGTTGAGATAGACAAGCGGTTAATGCGCTCTTCCCGGATGGAGTAGAAATCCTGAGTTCGAGTCTCGGTAAATACTTATTCTTTTTTCATACTCTTTGAAGATTGTTAATATTCTTTCGATAACCACTAATATAGAAACATTATTTATTAAAAAAAAAATAAGCCACCTAAAAGTCTGATTTGAAATAATCACTTTTAATTATTTATTGTAATAACTCTGAATACGAAGACATAAATTATGTAATTCTTTTTTTGTTATTTATCTGATAACCAGATAACCGTTTAAACAACTAAGCGGCTAACCGGTATTAAAATTCTCAGTAATCAATCAGATAGAAAAAATAGAAGAAAGTTATAGTAACATTATAAACGACAAACCACATGCTAACTCTTTGATTTGTATGCGATGTATCTATCAATATGTCAATTTCCTTTTTAAAAAAGTGTAAAATAGAAAAAAAGATGACATTTTTACATTTGCCGTTTCGTAGTTATTACTCAGAACACAGTTTTTCCCAATTCAAAATTAACCGAAAAATCGGTAAAAATAAACGTTTTGAAATTTACCGAAAAACCGGTTAGCCGTTTTTGCAGTCCCTATTAATAGTGAGTCGGTGGATGGCGTGCCAGAAGGCAGATGAAAGTAAACGATATACCGTTATTATTGGAATAACGTTATGTGTAACACGAAGAAAGGGAAACTTGGGAGTTCTGCCAAGTGGAAAGTAGAAGAAGTCGGGGTCATTCACTGAAAAAGAGATTTTTCCAAACACAGCAAACTCTCGATTTACTGGAATTGCAAACAGTACCGGTTAAACGAATAAAAGTACCCGCAGCAGTTCACATGTAAAATATAATATTTATTTTTGTAAAGTAGTGGAGGTAAATGATTTTTAATAATTCATAATTTCGCATAAGTTGATTTGCCAGGTTAACCTACAAATAATTTGTAAGTCATATCGTCGCCAGAAAAGCAAAGGGGCTGAAGCGCCATTTTGGGAATTTTACACCAATGCACTTTAAAAAAAATGGTTTTACATCTTCAGTGCCTGGTTGGATTATTTTGAAAAAAAAAGTTAACTCAATGCTCCCACTGAGTTACCTGAAGCGACAAAAAGCTAAAAAAAAGTCCCAAATTTGTGTCGCTTGAGTCAAGCCTTCTCCCAAATGGTAAATTTATTTTAGATGGCTGAAGGGCCACAAAAGTCTTCAGAATCAAACGAGAGTCACAGCATCCGATGCAGAAACAAAAACTGACCAAAACTGCGTATTTAACTCATTTTTGACAAAAGTGTCGCTTAAGCCCTTTAGCATTTCGAGCGGTGATATGAATGTTTTTCTTGATCAAATAATATTAATCGCACAGTGGACGATTTTTTTCAATACTGTGGAAAATTCTTATTTTAGCATTTTCGAGACATCGTTCTTAGCCATCGATAATTCGAATAACATTTATAGAAAAATTATATTTATATTTAAACTACCGATTATCAATGAGCCTTAATTCAAACAAAATGAAGAAAAAAATAGTTAAAAAATAGTAATATTTCAAAACAAAACTCTAACTACTTCCGTGCGAGTTTCTTTCTAAAAAGATGTAACAAATAAATTGTTAAGATATAGTATTGGGATTTTACTAGCAATGGTAATAATACATTCTTCAAAATCCGGAAATTAAAATAAGAACATTATATAATGTAAAAGTACACCTCACAATGTTACCTATTGTTATGTAAAAATCTATAAAACGCGTGTGATTTTAAATACCATTTATCAAATATATCTATTGTTAAATTCATCAAAATTAATTGGACCACAAAAAGAAACATAAATTTAAATATTACACGGACCCATTTACGTAACTCATTGTTCCGATGCAAGATCACTTAGCGCCTTATACCAGAGGTTCGCAATCTGTGGGCAGCAAAAACTTTGCGAAAATAAATGTTTGTTTTGAAGTTCGAGTATTTGACCGACTTAAATTATTTACCAACTGGATGCATACACACACCTCTCAAAGAAATATAAGAGCCGTCTATTTACACTTATTTACGAAGTAAAATCAGCTTTGAAACATTTTTGTACCATCTAAAACATATTCAAACTTAACTACGCGGTTTTTTTTTTTCAAGTTATAAAATTAACGCTGTAGATGACATTTCCTTGCAAAGGAACAAGATCACGGATTCGTTCGAAAACGACTTGGGGAATTTTCAATCAATGTGGTTCAACAGAAAACTCATCCATCAGTTCAAAAAAAGATTTTTTTGAATGTTAACACTTGGCTAATTCATATAACGCCATTTTTGTGGAATATCATCTCAAGGGTGCTTTACAAAACTTAAAAACTATGGCTAAATTTACCATAAAAATATTGAAATACCCATAACCGTGGCTAGAATTACCTTATTGATATTTACATAATTCGCGGGCTGGGAAAAAGTCTCCGACTTTTTGTTTAGCAGTGGATCGAGAATTTGCCGATCGTTGCATGAAAATATACTTTTATGCTAGTGAGTTTAGATGCTAACGAGCTAGCTTAGCTTCGCGAATTGAGGCAATTCTGTTATTTGTGCATTTGATTTTCTTTAGAGTTGAGTTTTGAGTTTAGCTCTGAACTCTGGCAAGTCTTTTATGATTAATTTTAAATGTAATAACCTTAGAGTACATAGAGTGGTACATATCCAAGGCAGCGTAGTCAGTTTCTGATGATTTTTGCCGGACACGGCAGACCTGGGCGTGGATAGGACCAGAGCTAGGGTATTTATACATCTATTCATAGCACATGTCGACATAATGCTTTTGTTTATTCGTATAACCACTTTTTCACAGTATTGTTTTCAACAAAAATAAAGCATATAACCTAAAAAACCGTTTAGTTGTGTCCAGTTTTGTCGCATAATAAAACATGTGGGTGGAGTCCCCGGAGACGCGGGAGACCAATATCATCTTTACAGTACATAAAAGCGGTGTGTTATTTTTGTTGTTTCTTTCTTTCTCATTGTGTACGACGTAAAAACCCGGAGAAAGTGATTTATCGCAAGTTTTTATAAGTAGAGTCAAAATAATTACCTCTCTCTCCATACATTATTACTCCAAGGTGATAACCCAAAAAAACCAGCAAAGAAATTTGAAAATAATAAACTCAAACTAAATTATGCAAAACTTTTGCCTGCGGCGTTGACTGCTTGTAATTTATTCTTAAAATGTCAATGAAAAAATCAAGAAACACGACAATTAAATGCTCTTTTTTTAAATCACGAAATGAACGCATGGATAAGTGGGAGAGCGGCAAACTCTTTAACTCTGAACCCGGAAGTCCGGGTATGAATACTGACGTGGGAAAAGATTTTTTTGGAATTCAATATTTAAACTACTCCCATGATATTTATTAAAATGTTGGGAGGTGGGTGGCGGAAGTGCGTTGTTCTAGAACATTAACTAATAAGTTTGAGAACCCCAGTATTATGCAATATCAACACACATCACAGAATTGTACAGATAGAGTTACGGCAACAATGTAACAACTGCTTTGCAGTGACCGGCCATCGCTTCACTTCAAAATAATTCGCTTTCGAAAGAGAATAATAACCCAAGTCGGACACGAACGGTGGAAATGCAAAGTGCTTTACCGAAGGCGGAAGCGTTGCAGGGGGAATTATTGCATCTCGCAATGCACGACGCTGTAATAACGCACTAATTTCATTCGGATAAATCTCGCATTTCCCAATGGACCGAAATGGTTTATGGTTTGATGCAGGACACAACAATGGATAAATGGAAACCTGATGAAAATACGAGGCCTGTTCAAAAGAAAAGGTGAATTTTGAATTTTTGCGGGCCGTGTACATTCGATTATCGATTTTTTTTTTGTAAGTAAAAAATCGAAGAACACACCAAAACGTGACTAACCTTTCCAGTTGTCAAAAACAAACCACTAATCTAAAATGGCTGGTAATGCTAACGTATGATAAACATATGTGTACCAACATAACAACAAAAAAATCTCGTCTGGGTGCAAACCCGACGCCTTATACAATTCGGCCACAAACTATTTCTAAACGCTTTCATTTTCACCACTTTAGGTGAGCTCTGGCGTTATGAAATTTGCAGAGCTATGTCTGTTTGGAATGTGTAGGTCAACGCGACCGTTTTAAGTTTCCAGTGTTATTTATATCGTGATCAAACCTTTGAGATATCTAATATTAAATATAAATAATTTCCTTGTTCTATGTGTGAGACGATGTATGAATGTAAATGAGGCAAGGAGTGTGTGCCAAGACAGAGTTGTATGGCGGTCCATCCTCTCTGCCTATCCCTGCGGGGAAACGGCGTGATGGTTAGTTAGTTAGTCCTCGGTGAGTACGTACGACCATTAGCTGATGTTAATTAAAATTTAAAAAAAAAAAGAAAAAAAAATCTTTTCAAATCCTACCTACCTAATAAAGTATCTACCTATAATGTATTTCGGTAGAAATTATTCTATATTTGAAATGGGTGGATTAAGACGACTAATTTTTTTTTCTTGACAAGTCAAGTTACATCCCGTAATTTTTCAAAAAAAAAGTCAGGCTTTGTCAGATTACATCTACTATTATTGCAGGATTTAAATATAAAATTCTGGATTACATAAAGTACGAAAAATTTACCTATTATAAGACTACAAAACATTAAGCTTCTAGCGTGAGTAGGAATTTTGCAATCGCACCCTATTTGTCGAATTCTCGCGCAACGTGCATAATGAATCCATATATTCTTGTGAAACATTTCTTGTCTGTGGTTGTCTACAGCGGTCCAAGAATAATACAACTTGTCTATGGTCCAAAGCAGGAAGCTATTGGATGCTGATTTCTTCCGATAAGTCCGTTGCACTAATGGAGATTCGATGTTATCTGGTCTGGAATCTCAGGAAGGAATTAACTCGTCAGGCATTAGTCACTTATCACGTCTGAGTTGACATTTTAAATTACCTAGCGGAAGGAAATTATCTATTATGTACGACATGTTTTCAGTGCATAACATTCCGTCGAATACACGATTACCATAGCAATAAAAAATGGATACATTTATATTAATTTGTCTCTTTAGAATGGCGCTGTATTACTTGGTTAGCTAAAAGGTGAACTAATAAACAGTATTTTTTATTAAATATTGTATCAAATATAACAGATATCAAATCCAATGACACTACAATGGGAAATACAACACTAAAATACATTTTATATGTATACGTTTTTGAAATATTGCTAAATTATCTGTAAATACATATGGTGGCGTGCATTTTTGATCAGGGTAGGCAGTATGAAAAACAGCGGATTAATTGATAATATAGATAGGTACCAATAGATGTCACTGGTTGCCATTGGATTTGTTCTGTAAAAGCACTGCCTTAGACACTGACACAGATAAGCCACTTGAACGCGCGCACAACTCACAGCGTACATATTTTGTGTAGTCTAGTCCTTGTGACCATAGAGTATTCTACTCTGACGTTGGGGGCGTTTGGGCATTTGTAGTTACAGCTTTTGACACTTTACAGTAGGACGCTCGGTTGGGCGCTCGCGGCGGTTCAATTAGCTGAACTTGTATTTAAGTTTTAGATTTATATTTTTTTAATAATTATTTAAATCAATATTATACATATTTTTGTGCAAGTACGGCATGGTAGGCAGTGCTTATGTGCCCATATAGAGTACACGCCTCTGTATGTATGTATATATGTCTTATTCAGTAGTATTCATACCGTTTGTCATGGTATGCTTAGGCAAAACATCTGTCCAACCACGGGGTAACTATGCATGGCAAGGTTTCTACTTGGCAAGGCACGAACAAGCAGTATAATGCCAAAAGGTATGGACAATCAAGTAAATAAGTAATCATTTTAAACCCTAAAAGCAGCATTACGCCTGGTCCTTAGGCTGCGATAGTTTGTCTCCTCGAGTAGTTACATGTGATGCATGAACTCGGGATATGTTTTAAATATTGAATGACAAACAGTTGGATTCCCATAAGTTTAATTCATTCGGGTTGGCGCTGCGGACTACTCAACTTCTATACACGCGCTTTTGGCCTTTCAATGATGATACAAAGACAAACATTCCCGGGTTACGAATAACCTGTCAATACTTGTAAAACTTCTACTACCGTCATAATAAGCGGAAGATGTTGTTTGTGCAATGATGAAGGACTTAGCTGGCAGAGGAATTGAACCCACGACGCCTAGGTGCCAATCGGACACGTTTGTTCACTCAGAAACTAACCGGTTCTACCATGACTATTCTTTTTCAATTCGACATTGATTCATATAATGACTAGTGGAAAATTAGCTGATTGGAAACAAATATTAATAAATGCAAAATATTGTCCTATTTTATACCTAGTTCAGGTTTTGGATGATCAAAACTGCATTGCGTAGTATTTCCTCATGTAGACTTTTGCAAGTTTTTATACTATAATATATTACGGGAATTCTTATACTTATGGTACCCTATCCTATCATCGGGGCAAATACGGGAAATACGTAAATATTAAAATAAAAATTAAAAAAAACTCTGTTTTAAACCACGAATTTATTGTGTTTAAACGCCAACCGGTTTCGCTTAGATCAAGCTTCGTCAAGGTAAATAATATAATGTCAAACCACAAAGTGATTGCTACTTATGAATACATATATTGAAACGTTATTTCGACGTTCTCCACACACTAATACAAATATTAAATGCATTTTCTACTTAATACTAGTAATGTTCCCTTCACCAGTTTCCTGGAGGCACATCTGGGCTGAATCAAGTGACTTCAGATTCCTTCAACTGGCTGCATAACCTCAGCGTCCCAGTCGAACCTTAACCTACTCTCTTCCACAATAGGAAGAAGAAGAATAACTAGATACTAATTGACTTTTTTGCATTAATTCCAGAGTGCACTTCTAGTAGCCCTGTTCGTCGTAGCGGCCCGCGCCGGCTACGAGAGCTACGGAGGCCACGAGGGAGGCTACGGGGGTCAAGAGGCCAGCTACGGCGGCGAGGAGGCCAGCTACGGAGGTCAGGAGGCCAGCTACGGCGGCCAGGAGGCCAGCTACGGAGGTCACGAAGGTCTGGAGAGGTCGCACGAGGAACACGAGGAAGAGGAACACGTCGACTACCATGTAAGTTGATATATCTATCTAAACCTGAACTGTTTAAAAATAAAATATAACCGGAGAGAAAATTATATCCACTTCGAATAAACTCGGGAATTACTGGTTAAAAGGTTTTGTAAGTGAATATTCAGGTCTTTTTTTGTCAAATTCAATTTCATAATAAGAGTAGATCGGGCAAGATATGAAATATGTGTGCGATAGAAAACAAATGAGAACCTTTGTTATTTGATAGCCATTTTAATATAGCCTTTTAGAATTAAATTTTCACACTCCAAGACGGTTTTTATAGATCAATCACTCGGGCAATATGCTTATTTTGCTATCGCTTATAGTTCGCTTTATTCTGTTGACAATAACCCAGTCCCTTTGATAAAGTACACCAAGGATGTCATTGGATACTTGACGATGTCTGCTGGTTCCACATCGTTATATTCAAATCCCTTTGCATCTGAGTCATCTATCCCATCAAAGCGGGACATGTTTCATCTTATTCACATTTTATACAGTTATTAGTACTTAACCGAGGTTCAATAAAAATAAGACCATTTATGGTAGATTCCCTTTTGCGCGATCATTTATTGATATACCACCATCGATATAAACACTCTACCACCTACACAAGTCAATGCTCAATTAAATGATGCAGCGAGATGCATAAAACATGATTTCGCAAGCACGCGAGATAAAAAACGTAGTGTTGTTATGACGGACAAATGAGATCGTTAATTTCCAATCAATAACACTGTAACATCGCCGTGATAAGGTGAAATTTCACGCAGCGTTGAAGAGTGCAGCCCGAGCGAGAGGCCTCTTTTCGCGAGCAGTCATGTAACGCGTGACATTCGTTTTCTATTCACCGATGCAGTTACCGTTGTAAAAACTTCACTCGCCGGCGATTTCAGAACTAGCTGTCAATTATCTCTCACGCAGTTGCAGTGAGAGTGGATTTAATGGTTATTTATTGGACGTGAGACGAATATCGGGTTTAAATGGGGTTCCGAGCATGAACTTGAACGGAGATAGGTGTTATAAAACCAGATTGGAAAGATTGTTTTTTTTTTGTGTGGTATCAAATCCCAGTTCCATTGCAGACGTGAGATATATTGCTCCGAAGTTTATTTTAAATAAAAATGATTTTGAATGACCTACTTTTCTTATTTTTGATTGGCTAGTCACCTTGAAGTCTTTCATTCCTTTTTACCTTAGCGAAGTTCTAAAATACTTATAGTTTTTAGTCCTATTTTCGTAAACTATAACCTTAAAGGCGCTTTTCAAAGCTATAAAATAACTTGTACCTATAGTTCAATTACATTAAAAACACTTAGATATTCGCATGGATTAGATAAACAATCGAAAGCTGGTACACATATTCATAAAAAAATTAAAACCAAGAAGATCAGTAAGAAAAATAGAAGAAAAGCTGGCTATCTCTAAACTAAGGGTTCCCGGTTTTATTATTTATTTATAGATTTGATTTCCGGAAGATGTGAGCTTTGAGCTTCATTCCGAATTCTAATGTGTATACATCAAATATAATACGAAAGTTTGTCAAAATCCATTAAATATGAAGTCCCAATCGATTCAAATTCCACGCTAGTGACATTTGGTTAATTCCTTGTGAATATTTGAGAATGGATCCAATGGATTATGACGGATGTGGATCAGTGGATCAATAGAAGATAGTGGAACATTTTGCAATAATGTACTCTTGTTTTAGGCCCATCCCAAATACTCCTTCGACTACTCCGTGAAGGACCCCCACACCGGAGACAACAAGGAGCACTGGGAGACCAGAGACGGAGACAAAGTCAAGGGTAAGCGATAACACAACATACATTATGTTAAGTTGACGTCGGTTTTCAGCAATGATCACAATTCCTCTCCCTCTCCATACAACGCTAGATAATTCAAAGTTTGATTCATGAGAAAACCCTAAACTGACATAGAACAATGCGCAATCGCATATTGCCGACGCGGGCGCTTTGCCTTTTCTGGATCGTCACACCGAGCATTTAACTTATTCGTATAAGGCTCCTAATTAAGGAAGGAATAAATGGGGGTCACCGTTGAAACTACCAGTTCGAAATACCCCGGACGATTATGCCCATTTTCTTGAGTGCCACTGTCTTTCAGAACAATGGGCAATCGAATATTACCGACACGGGTGAGATTAAGCTTTTCGGGGTCGTTGCACCGAGCAATCAACTTCCCCATACAGGTTTCATAGTGAATCGTTACCCCGTGAAACTTCCAGTAAGCAGCCTCGACTATACTGCTCGTTTTCATGAGTATCCTTTGCCACCTTCCCGGAGGCGGCTATTGTCTTTCAGAACAACGCGTAACAAATTGATATTGCCGACGGGGAGGTTCACCATGTCTGAATCATTGCAGATAGCATTTAACCCTATGCAGTTAGTAGCATCCATGACGATTCTGAAAATTTTCGTGACTAAATTGTGATCATGTCTTTATTCCAGGATCTTACTCCTTAGTCGAGTCCGACGGAACGAAGAGGGTGGTAGAATACGAGGCCGACCACAAGAACGGATTCAACGCCGTCGTACATAAGATCGGAACACCCAAGGAGCAGCCTTCCCACGGAAAGGAATACGCCCACGAGTACCAGAGCAACGACTACGCGCAGGCTTCGCAAGGATCAGAGGGAGGACACTACGGCTACCAATAAACCATCCATCCGACTTATTTAACTAATTTGAGTGGCGTAGTCTCGAGCCTATGAGAACGCGCGATCGTACCTAATTTTTCAAAGCCACTTGCCTTAATCAAGAAACGCCAAAGCTGCTTCTCAACACAGCGTTTGTTGCTTTCAAAAATATCGCAGAAGATCTGACAGTAGAGAAAAAAAAGACAGTTTTGACTACAAAGCTGTCAAGAAGAAAATTTTGATTTTAATGCATTTGTTAGAATAAACTCCAATTATTGAAGACGTCACTGTGTCGTTTGATGAAGCTTTGTCATTTTAGTCGACTCTGACGTCATAAAAATTCGGGACAATTTTGGAAGAATTCCATAATTTTGGCGATATTATTAGTTCATCCGTCTGAATCGAACCCTTTTCAATAGGTTCTGGTCATTTCACCTCCACTGAAGTCAGATCAACACCGCGTGCTAGTGTTTTCGTGTCTTTAATTTCAAAAGACGGCAATGTGCAATATGTCTTATACCTATAAAGTATTACAACTTAGTCTGCTTGTCTTGCTTTGTTATTATCAGTTACGTATAATTATATTTTGAAGCGGGGAGTGTACTTAACAGGTACAATTATTATTTAATGTTGTTATTATTTTTTTATACTACCGCCGGCATTTTTCATATCGCATCGATTATATTTTGATAATTATTTATATCAGAAAAAGGAGAATCATTTTCATCAAAATCATTTTCGTAAAAGAAAAAACTTGTTTTATTTTTGTTCGCGTATAATGTTATTTTAATGATCATGTTTTTTGTGTATGAATTTGAAAAATCACATCATTAAAAATCATCCAACACAAGGCGAATTCTTTCCAAAGAAAATTGTTTTCTTGAGCAAGTTATATATTTCTTTTAGGAAGCTGTTTTAGTTTATAAGTATTATACGATCTCTGAATCTGAATATGTTTTTTAATAAATATATTTTAAAATGTGAAAACCTTATCTTTTAATTTCCCCAAATACCCAAGAAAAAATTGATAAAAATCAAGGTCGGCATCATTTTTTGCAAAAAAATTCCAGAAATTAATAACACAAAGAAACTAAGTGCTTCTATTTGAAGAAAAAATGTATGAGTTCCTGAACAAAATTTCCTTATTATGCATTATTTTAGACATTATGATAATTTATTTCTAAAGATATATACTACAATAAATTATGTGTCGGTTATAGACTCAATTAACTTATATCCATAGAGCCTGATTCTGCACCGGTCTTAACTATTAACTATAAATAATGTTATTTTGTGAGTACGTACGTCCGTATAAGTGTGAACTTTTCAAGTTTGGAACTGATAATTGAAGACCCCACGGCGAGAACCTGTACTAACATTTTTTGTCAAAAATGAGTTAGTATTCTCACTAAACTGATTCTGGTACGCTCTATCCAACGAACACACTTTCAGATCATGAAAATGGCACGTACGTGGAAAATCAAAGAGTTGAACATGTTAACTGCACATTTTGTTAAAACTGAATTTTAATGACAAGAACATATTATCTACAATAATAACATTGCATTGCAGAAATGTATTAATATGCTTAAGTATATTTTAAATTTAGTAAAATAGTTAGTGGATTTGTGATGATGGTACACACATTTTTTTTTATAAAATGCAAAAGACTAAATATCTCAGAATGACTCGACAGTTAGTTAACAGGTTCTTGGCGCGGGGTTTTCAATTGAAAAAAAAATCATTTCAAATCTCTACCTATAAAATATTTTAGCAGACATTATTCAATATTTGAAATGAGTGGATTAAAGCAACTAATATTTTTTTCATGGCAAGTCAAGTTACATCCCATGATTTTACACAGGTTACAACTAGTTTAAAGGCTGATTCACACCAACGTCCGGTTCCGCTCAGTGCCGATATTGTTCCGCAAGAGAACTTATCGATATGGTATGAATATCAATCAAGGAGTATGTGCTAAGACAAATTTGTGTGGCAGTATATCCTTCTGCCCACCCTCTGATATTTAACTATTTATTTAGTTAAATAATTATTTTGAAGTGTAAAAATACTTACAACGCAGATTTTTTTTTTTTTTCTTTTTTTTATCACTGAATAATATTTTTAATAATTAATAATTAATAAAAACATTATTTAGTGATAAAAAAATGGTTTTTGATAAAAAAAAATCTGTGATGTTAGTATTTTTACAATTCAAAATAATTATTTAACTAATTAGGTTTGATGTGTAAAAATACTTACATCGAAGATTTTTTTATTAAAAACCATTTTTTTATCACTAAATAATATTTTTAATAAATAATAATTAATAAAAATATTATTTAGTGAAAAACAAAATGGTTTTTGATAAAAAAAATCTGCGATGTTAGTATTTTTACACTTCAAAATAATTATTTAACTAACTAAGTAGTTAAATATCACAAGGGTGGGCAGAAGGACATACTGCCACACAACTTTGTCTTGGCACATACTCCTTGATTGATATTCATACCATATCAATAAGCTCTCTTGCGGAACAATATCGGCACTGAGCGGAACCGGACGTTGGTGTGAATCAGCCTTAAATGCGTAAAATTGTAAAGCTTTACGACTTTGCAAAAAGACGTTCGTGAAAAATGAATGGTTACGGTACTACCATAAAAGGCTACTAATTTTACTAGACTCAACTATGCCTCAGCAGCAATTTTTTTGGCGATACAACATTTCCACACATTGCCCATCTAATGAAGAATTATTTATGACTGTAAAATATTTACATGCATACATAATATCGGAAGTAAACACAAAACCTGTTTAAATACGTCTTTTATTACATGTAAGTCGTTTTCTTAATTAAAAATAACCGCAATTAGAAAACTGCCGTGTATCTTTTATGGGTGGTTAAATTAAATTTATATGAGAAGACGTAACTTTGAGCGTTTTTTTTGTAATTGAATTGATATGGGTTTTGTCACAAACGTAGATACTGTTAGTAACGCTACGGTGAGAGAGCGCCATTCAGAATCTAAACTTTGTTTTGTTACCAATGACGTAACATATATATAGACACGTTATAGCCTTAGAATATTAACACAAAATTTGGCAAGCAGAACACACACGTTATCAGTAAATTCATCATTCAAATTCAAATATCGGTCATGTATGACAAAGATTGACATTCATAGAATATATGTGTATGAACGAAACAGATTCGAAGTTCGGACCGCGTTCCATACTTGCTTGTAATGTTGAAACGACCTCAAGCGACGAGTTACCGTTTAGTACTAAATCGGCTTAAACACCGATCACACCAACTAGCGTGATTATTGCATGCCACTTTGAGAGCGCTACAACGTGTCTATATATATATATATATATATGTAACGTCATTGTTTGTAACTAGGTTTTGGTCCAACCATCATCTTCCCATTTCAAATATTATCGTTTAAAAAACTGTATTTTGATAAATTCAAAAAATAAAAACGAAACAAAAGCTGGAAAATTTTGACCATTTTTGAGAAAAAAAAAAACACATTTTGTGAAATTTTTCAATTTAGGGAATATATTTAAACATGTTTGTTTCATTTCCTAAGGAAAAAATTACATTACGCCATTGATTGATCTGTTATAAATTCAACAGAAAAAATACAACAATTCAATGACGTTGTTCGAAAGCAAAAAAAAATAATCTAACATTAATTAATATCCATAAAACTAAATATAGGGTCCGCCAAATACCTTTTTTTTTTCAACTAGTGCTTATTTTGTGAATGGTAACACTTAGCTCATGTCTGATTTGACAGATAATTAGTTTTATCCTTCCGCTGAGCGAATATGGTTGTGTATACGCTTGAACAACGCTGGGAAATATTGCGACATTACTTTGAAAATCATGGTAATGTTGCAGAATGTGTGCGAAAATTGCGTACGGTTTTTGGAAGAAGAGAAGCACCGTCAGCTCCGTATGTTCGTTATCTTGTGAAAAAAGTGAAAGAAACTGGCATCCTCATCGATAAACCAAAGCGTGAAAAGCCAAAAACAGTGCGTACACCCGAGAATATCGATGCTGTGGCAGAAAGTGTGCGTGAAGCGCCATCAACATCAATTCACCGTCGTTCTCAACAATTGAACATTTCGGAGACATCATTGAGACGAATTTTGCATAAAGACCTTGGTATGACGCCATACAAAGTCCAATTGGTTCAGGAGTTGAAGCCAACTGACCATCCAATGCGTTTTCGCTTCGCTGAGTGGGCCTGCGATCGACTTACAGAAGATGCCGATTTTGCCAAAAAAATCATCTTTTCGGATGAAGCTCATTTTGATCTTGGCGGGTATGTAAACAAGCAAAATTGTCGTATTTGGGGCACAGAAAACCCGCACGCATACATTGAAAAGCCGGTACACCCAAAACGAGTCACTGTTTGGTGCGGATTTTGGTCCAGAGGCATAATTGGGCCATTTTTCTTTGAAAATGAGCAAGGAGTGGCCGTTACAGTCAATGGCGATCGTTATCGGGCCATGTTGAACGAATTTTTGTTCACAAAAATTGAAGAGGAGGATATTGGCAACATTTGGTTTCAACAGGACGGCGCTACGTGCCACACAGCCGAAGCTACACTCGATGTTTTGCGCCCTGTTTTTCAAAAAAAAAAGTTATTTGGCGGACCCTGTATAACATTAACGTTTATGCTTCATTGTAGTTTCTAGATAAGGTGATTGATTTTTTTTAATATTTTCACGTGTGCCTTTCACATATCTAGTTTTGTTTTATGTTTCTTTGCGACAATTAAATATTTGAGAAAAAAATTTTATTGTTTAATGCGAGCGGTGTAATATTCCACGTATGAACGAGAAGAAAATAATGATAAATTTAAAAATATCTCCATCCGCTGAAGAAATTAATCGATAGAGTGTCTTGTAGGCGTGTCCGTGTGCCCAAAGTAAGCTCAATTTGTGCGTACTTCTGCAAATACTGATCACACATTTTCGAAACTTGAAATTATTTCTCGGGCAGAAAAACGTTTTTCGTTTGCCTGTCAACAAGTCTCAACCTTGGAGAAACAATGTATGGAGAGAGAGCTAATTATTTTTACCCAACCGATACAAACTTTCGATAAATCACTTCTTCGGGTTTTTACGTCGTACACCATGAGAGAGAAAGAGACAAAAAATATAATACTCCGCTTCTACCTACTATAACAATGATCTTGGGCTCCTGGGGTCACCGCGGGACTCCGCCCACATTTTTTATTATGCCACAAACGGTTTTTTAGGTTAGATGCTATATTTTTGCTATCAATACTGTGAAAAAGTGGTTATACGAATAAACAAAAACGTTATGTCGATATGTGATGTGAATGGATATATAAATACCCTAGCCTTAGTCTTAGCCACGCCCAGGTCCGTCGAGTCAGGTAAAAATCATCAAATACTGACTACACTGTCTTGTGTAGATACCACTCTATATACTCTAAGGTCTCAACATTCTGGACAGTGGAGAATGATACCCATGATTAGTAGGGTGATGATTGAGGAACAGTATTTCATTATTTCTGAGTCTACGGCAAGGAATGTTGAACTGGATGAGTTGCAACAAAAGTGAGTCAATTATCCATTTAATAATTTTGAAAATGCAAATTAAATCAAAGTCTTTCCCACGCTTTTCTAACGAAGAATTTTTCAATGTTTGTTCAATTTCATCATATGAATAATCGCCTCTTTCTCGCCATAATCTCCATGCAATTCCGCGCAAGAAGCGATCTTGTACGGATTCAACATGATAAATATGAACTTCTAGGGGTTATCCGTTCAGTGTTTCGATAGAATGTAATCAAATGAAAGTCACCATAAAATTGACAATACTCGTATAAATCACGTATCAATATAATGTGTGGCTGATTTTTTTTTTTTTTAATTAGCAAACTCAGTTGCTCGTAGACCGGGAGGTGGGTATCCATCACACATTAACAGGTTTCGGAATAGATTATTGTTACACTTTCTTTTATTTTCTAACAGTTAGCGGAGAAACACAGTTTAGCGAGATGGGGATATCCCACATGAGATAATGTCGCTGTAGAATGCAATACCAACAAGAAAAACTGGACATGGTAGAAAATTACATTTATTTTTTATTTTTACATGAATACCGCACAAGAGTCTCAACTGCTCCCAACCGTCTAGAGCCAGTGAGACTATGGCATCCCATATAGGGGTATGTTGTGAGACTGAAGGTAGTGGGGAGGGGAAAGAGATGATAAAGAGGAAGGTTGGGAAGTACCTGGCTATTCAGATCTGGTCGCCAAACACGGCTAAAGCAATTTCAAGCAACGTTTCAATTCTGAATGGTGGTCTTTCACCAGGGCGATACTTAGAGTATCTACCACTCTGGAACGTGCCGCAAATATACTATATTTTATTTTATATGTATCAAATGTGTTATGGCACATGTTGATTAAATAACATTTATTTGCGCACGCCGGGTTCGAACCCGCGACCTCTGGATTCGTAGTCGAGCGTCTTACCACTCGACCATGCATGCCGTCAAGATAACTATGATAAAATAAATGAAATTTTCAAATATTTTTTTTTATAAAACTACCACCTGTAAAAAGATCCAGATTCAGTTAAAAAACTAAATCGGACAGTTAGTCAGAAAACAAATTCAAAATTCTCTACAAATTCCAGTTTTTTCGGAGTAGATTTTACTTTCTTCGCTAATAACCATTTTAAAAATGATTTTAAGGTTACTTGTCAAGGATCTATAGGGAAAAAGTTTCGGTTTTTACTTAATCACGAATGGGCTACTTGCATGATGATTTATCTTCTGTTCAGAAGGGATTTCTAAATGAATCAATTTTTTTCAACTTTTTAAAAAATTTAACCACAGACAAATTTTTCGGTTTTTACTTCACGAATGGGCTACTTGCGTTATGTTTTATTTTCGGCTAAGAAGGAATTTGAGAGACAATTTTAACTACAGAGGGAATTTTTTTCGGTTTTTATTTAATCACAAGGGTAATAAAGGGCTACTTGCATGTTTTATTTTTGGCTCAGAAGGGATTTCTAAGTCAATTTTTTTTACTTTGAAAAAATTTTAACCAGAGGACAATTTTTAGTTTTTTATTAACCACGAATGAGCTACTTGCATGTTGAATTATTTTCGGTTCGGAAGAGATTTCTAAGATTTTCAATTTTAACCACCTTGTATTCAAAACCGTACTGCAGTGGCGGCTCGTGTCGTTTTAGTGTGCTAGAGTTCTAAGATTGAAATAAAACGTCATTATTGATGCTGTCGTAGAAAAAACTGATTTTTCTTTATTTTTTTAAATTTCATTTTTGTATGAAGATTTTTCAGCAAGCCGTGGCTTTAAGCTATAATATTTATTTAGCACCTGCGAGGTATTAAGGATAGCATACTTATAGCATAGCGACGACCACATTTAATAAATCAGAAAAAACTATCTTTATTGACTTTACGTTTAACATATCAATTAAAAATGTTTTAAAAAATTAATAGGCTTTCTATACCCTCCGTATAAAAATCTATCCAGATGATTTTTTCAAAGCCAATAAAAAATCAATGCACGCAGCTCATTGTATGACACTGAATTGTATGTACGGGTGTATATATGAATACTAGCCATAGGAGATCACAAAATGCCAACCTTCAGGCAATACAATTTTGTTGAGTTGAATTCAATTGAATCATGGATTGATGACAAATAAAGACAGTCAATAGGGTATTCTTATTGAACGGGAAATCAATAGAATTGTAACCTATACCGATTTGAAAGAGCTTTTGACTCCTAGGCCCCAGACAAGCAAATTAAATTGTTTATAATGAATAGAATTAAGAAAGGGACGTTCAGATGGATTGGGCATGTAGAGCGAACGAACAAAGAAAGGAGTGCGAGAAGAATATATGACGCGAAAGTGAATGGTAGAAAAAGTCGATGACGCCCGAGGAAGACATGACAAGATCCAGTGAATCAAATACTTGAGTCAGGCCATGTCAAGAGTCAGAATAACTGAAGAGTATGTAAAAGACGATGTATGAATGTGAATGAAGCAAGAAGTGTATGCCGAGACTGTGTTAAATGGAAGTCCATCGGCTATGCCTACCACTTTGGAGAAACGGCGTGATAGTTAGTCAGTTTTAATATTTATTTTATTTGCACAATTTAATGGTCATTGCAAATTTCTTCATTTAAAAGCACAGATATATTTTGTCTTATGTATAATACCAGTTAAAACAGTAAGGAATAAAACAGATTATTTTACAACCAGCTGTGTCAAGATTATTAAATTGAAGGACGTGTTTGTTTTAAATAACGAACTACACAAGTTTATAGAAAAAAATGTCGAATGTAACTCACCTTTGCGCCAAGGCCAGCTTCAGTCTATCATTCTCGTACTTCAGCTGCTGCGTAAGGTCACCACCCTCGCCGCCCTCGGAGGGCAGGGCTGCTCGGCCGCCCCCGCTGCCGAGCGTGGCCCCCCGCCCCCCTGGCCGCCCTGGCCGGGCCCCCGCCGCCCCCTCCGCTGCCGCTGATGCTGCCACCCCCGCGCTTCACGCTGTGCACCGGCGACTCGGACTGCGGAAATATAGAGCGTAGATTAGATGCTGCAAATGTTTTGGACATGTTCCTATATCTAAAAACGTTTACGTCTGACACGGTTGATCAAAAGAATTCATGCTCTCAAATAAACTGACTTTCACTGCGTTTCTTCGCAGGAGTAGATTACCGCCATTAATATTCACACATCATCCTAAACTTTGGACATACCTGACTCAAGTATTTGATTCACTCGATTGTGCTATGTCTTTTTCTGGTATCCCTGACTTCTTCTACCATTCAATTTTGCATCATATATTCTCCTTACACTCCTTTTTTCATTCATCCGCTCTACATGTCCAAGCCATCGTGTCCCTTTCTTAAAATTATTCGTTATGCTTACGTCAGCCAGATCTCCACATAATTAATGTCAGTGTATTTCACTACATATTCGACAAGTGTCCCACCTCTTAGTAAAAATATCTCATTCTTTAGTTAATGATTTTCACTGAATATCTGCCGAAAACATTTAATTCTTCAATCAATTTTAGTGATTTTCATTAAATATTCACCAGAAGCATAACGTTAAACAATAAAATGTCCGTGATTATCTCATCCTTGTCGCTACATTTCACCCAAAATATACATAATATTATAAATGAAACACTTTGTTTAATTCATATTTTATACCCCATAAAAGGCTTTCTAAAATGTTATTTAAAAATATGTATTGATTTTGATTGTAATAAATATAAATATTCATAAAGAAAATATAATTATACGCAATATCTTCAATGTTAGTGATTTTAACTAAATAACCAACAAAATCACTTCATTCTTTAAACCATGTACCACTAAGAGTGTTTCATTTCAATGAATATCAATCATTTTTAGCACATTATCATCATAAGTGTCTCATTTCGTAATCAGTGTCAGTGATTGTATCATTCTTCAATCAAAGTCAGCGATTTTTATATCTGACAATTTGTTTATGACCTATTAATTTCTATATTTTCAAGACTTCCAAGTAATAATACGCAATGAACACAGTTTCCATAAAACAATTCAAGATGCATGGTACAATAATGAAAACACAGAGTGCTAAAAATAAACATTTCATTGATTTAATAAAACAAATTTGTAACTTTATTCCACTTTTATTATTTTGACTGGACCGGTTTCAGCCTATGACGGCCATCTTCAGACTAGTACAAGTGTCTGTTAACCTACGGCTTATATAGTATTTTTGGGGATGTTAGGGGTAGACAATGGTAAACAATGATTTTACTTTAATTATATTCACCCCTAACATCCCCAAAAATAGTATATAAGCCGTAGGTTAACAAACACTTGTACTAGTCTGAAGATGGCCGTCATAGGCTGAAACCGGTCCAGTCAAAATAATAAAAGTGGAATAAAGTTACAAATTTGTTTTATTAAATCATTAAAATGGAATTCCACCACGAATTAACAGTTTCAAAATTAGAAATAATAAACATTTCATTGCTAAAATAGAAATATAATATCAGAAAACACAATAATATTTGATTACAAAATGTGGTTTAAATTAAATCCATCACCAGGTCAAACACTTAGATGTTATTTACATCGTTGCTCTGAACACACTGCTCTGAATTGAATCATACTAAAATGCTGACTCAAGTTAGTCAAATGTTCAACAAATGATTTAGATTTGAATGAGCTTTAGAACTGATACATGTAATAATTAATTTAATTATGCTTTTAAAGCATCTCACCATACATTTATAAGCTGGCAGATGAAAGCAACTTAACAAGATACATTATCTTTCGTCGGGGTTTGAAAGATAAATATAAGTTGTAACAAAACACAAACAAAATCAGGTACAAAAACAGAAAGTATGTTTCTGTGTACCACTAATAACTCGCAAAGGGTAAGCGAGGAGTTTTGAGAGGAATTTCTAGGGCAACGCAACTTCATCAGCTCCCAATGTCATTTCCATCATAAGCTATGGAGGTTTTGAAAATCTATTTCACTAACAAAAAACAAGACAAGATGCCACATTGTTTGATCCATATTTTTCATTATTTAATTAAAATTAATACTAATAATAAATTTTAAGCTTTTATTTTTTCATTTTTATTCAATTCAGAGCAGTTGATTTATGTGCTATAAAAATGCATGGTAGGGGGGTTAAAGAAATTTTTAAAATATCCTAAACATCGGAGGAAGGCAATGCAATAAATTGTTGGTGATATACATACTTGTATGTCGTGCATAGGGGATAATTTGTTCACAAAATGCATTACAAGGGAAAACATTATATCATATACCGGGGAAAAATATACAAACAGTGGGGGGAACACGTTATTTTCTTTATATAAACTGTTCTTCATCAAAAAATTCTAACTTAACTTAGCCAATGTTTGAGAGAATCGAATTTTTCATGTTTTAAATCTGCAGCACTTAAAGTTAATTGGATAAAAGCATTATTTATTTATTTACGGTACAATTTCCTTTGAATACACAAAAGAAATCAGTCAAAATATTTACAATTTATAAACAATATGAACATACTTATATGATATATTTAGATATTTAATGCTTTTTCGTCAGATATGTTATATTATTTTTATGCATCTATTTTTTTATAAACTGTGGCTAACTTGAGTTGGTATAATTTAATTTTGAGCAGTTAATATGCAATGACTTATTTTCCTATAAATTAAACAAACATTTGTTTGATTGGGGGCGCTAAGTATGAGTTCCACACATGTTGTTAAATTTGCAACACAAGGCATTAGACTATATCTTAACACTAACCTTGGGAACCGTAATCTAAATATTTCACAAACTAAGGCAAAAGATCTACATTTTTAGGCAGAGGTTTATGACACCTCTGTCAATATTAACACGTTAACAATCTATTTTGCTATGTTTCTATGGTTAGCAAGTTCTTTTGACTTTAATTTTTTGGCGATGGATATAGGATACACTCTTTGTTTTACTTTGAATATAGTGTCTAATCTCTGGATAATTTGTATAGCGCTGTTTTTGTGAAAAATCATCTCAAGGATGCTGAACAATTTAGAACGGAAGGTGCAAAAATATTCCGTTAACCGACTATGAAATATGTGATGAACTATTTGCAGATGACATACTAAGAATCCCAGTGACAGTGAAAGGTATAGGAATTATAGTGAATTCAAGATGACGTATTCCCTAAAAAATATGAAACACTTCTAAATAATCGTTGAAAATTTCAGACAAATTTAGTGAAGGTGTGGCAAGGGTTAATATGTAGCGATTTTTATAATTTAATTTGAATTTCTAAAAAGTATGTAGAATTTAGAGAAATGAGCTTTAATCGAATGCCTTGGTCAGTGGTTAATAGCGATTTTATTTCAATTTTTAAATAACTAATGCATGAATTGAATTGTTTCAAAACATCAGATAATTTTTTTACGAAAGTCCGGGTTGGAAGAATCTGGAATTTGTTGACGACTCATCAAAGAGAAGAAACTTCACATAATTTATTACCTAATTAGACAGGAATTAGTTAATCATCTACCTGCATAAGGCGCATGTTACTTTCAAAATGGATGTGCATATTTCTTGATCTTCAGCGAAAGGTTTTCATGTGGTTATTCTTGGATACAAGCTAATAGATTGAATAAAAAAAGGATTGGGGAAACATGCTACAACGATATCGGGGTTTACGGTGCAACGGAAAATTATAGTGGGAGGTTTGTATCGGGTACCAGGCTATCGGGGAGCATAACATAGTAAGAGAAAGTTAATCTCCTGTTCTGTGGGTGCTGAAGTTACCTGCTGCGTGGAACTTATGGAATGAGCCCTCTGCAAAGTCATGCCATCGTCACTGTCCATTGACTTCGCCATCTGTTAACACCACAAATACGAACTCAACATAGGCAAGAACCCTAGGTTTATAACTTAACAGACAATGATGACAGATTTACTCAATTGCTTAATTACGGTTGTAAGACGTCCGAAATCTCAGTACTGCAACCTGTTCAACATTGGAAGAAGGACAGCTTAACCCTAGACAGTCAATGATAACAGATTAAGCAATCACACTGGGTAAGGTGCATGTTCGATATCTAATGGGTGGTGATGGTTGGTGATGCCTGGTGGATGTGCTGCAACCTGTGTAAAATTGGGAAATCCAATCAAATTTGTTTCTGCTCCAATTTCACCATCTGTTAACACAACAAATGGAACTCAACATTAGTAAGAGTTAAAAGCACAAAACTCAACAGTCAACGAAGACTAAGCTGAGTGATTTAGCGACCACTCAAAGAAGGGGACTTATTAGGTTAGGTCCTTCCAATTCCTTGTGCCTAGGGATGCAATGTTAGCGTTCACATCATTCTGCCACCTAAGTTTAGACCTCTGAATGCTCTTTCGTCCTGTTTGTAGTTCTGCTATCTACCTTCCTTGCTACACGTTCTGCCCAGCAGTCTTACTAATTGTATCAACAAATAACTGGTATACCGTCCTCAATAGCAAAAACGCAGTTATTAATATCAACTAAGAAGAATGGTCTCCGAGAAATACTGAATCATTTGATAAAAACAAAGACGGTAAAAAGATTATTTCTTAAAGAACTAACCGCTTTGCCTTAAAGGTCATCGTTGATTTGCTGTGTTAATATTATTTAGGTTGTATGAACTGTAATAAAAGTTAATTTTCTTTATCAACTGAAAAACTGTATAAACTAGCGTTCAGTTCTGGATTGGTCGAATCCATTGAAAAGTATATTTAGTACCTGAGTGTTCCCGTTGGGAGGCTCCAAGAGATGTTCGTCTCCCCCTGCTCGGTGGCTCAGGGGGCTGGCTGTGGCGCTGGTGACGGGGGTCACTGCGCAGGAGCCGTTGTTGTGGGTACCCCCCGTGGAGCCCCCCTTGCCTCCTCCCGTGCCCAGACCCGATTGCTGGATGGCCTCTTTCACCTCTTGGAATTTCTCGATGAACTGGAATAGAGAGAAAAATATTACAGTTGACAATTTGAAGGAGGATAATTATTAACATTCATGACATTCATTAAAACATTTGTTATAGGTATTATTTATAAATGCTATTTAACGACCACAACAGACAACGAAAGAGACTTCTCTATAATAAGCCCGCAGGACGAAGGAGTGTTGAGAGGCCTAAACTAAGGTGGTTGGATGGAGTGAAGGCAAACACCACAGCCTTAGGCATAAGGAACTGGAAGAAAACAGCAGAAAAAAAAGGTGGAGGAGTTTCATTTCCAGGAGGCGGCCAAGACTCTCTAGAGTAATTTAAATCAAAAGTCACAACTAACCTCAAAATATGGTAGCGGATTATTGGCCTATAAAAGCAATGGTTATGAATAATGAGTGAGGGAGGTTAAGACTTGTTGTTATTAGGGACTGTTGAAATTGAGAAATATTCAGGTAAACAATATGTAGAAATATTCAGGTCAGACGATGCAGAGATCTCGAATAAAAACATTGCCTGTTAATAATGTCGTCGCTGGAAAGGCAAAAGGGCTTAAAAAACATTTTGGTCAAAAATGCAGTTTTGATCAGTTTTCTTTTCTGCATCGAAAGCTCTGACTCTTGTTTGATTCTGAAGACTTTGGTGGCCCTCCAGTCATCAAAAATATATTTATCATTTGAGTGAAGGTTCGACTCAAGCTATACAAGTTTGGGACTTTTTTAGCTTTTGTTCCTTCAGGTAACTCAGTGAGAGCATTGAGTTACCTGAGGTAACTTTTTTTTCAAAACCCAACCAGATACTGAGACTATGAATTTTATTGTAAACACACAAAAACTTTTGAGTGCTCTGGTGTAAATTTTCCAAAATGGCGCTTGGCGACTGAATAGTCAATATCAGAAAATATAGAGACAACAATCGAAGCGAGATAGTATTTTACGCAACAAAATAGCTGTTGTTAAAATATTAGGCAGCACCTACCTTCAAGCAATTTATAACATCTTATAATATTCATAGAGGACTATTATACCTTGCCAAGTTCAGCCTCAGATGAGAATCCCAGTCCGTACACCGTGTTGGCGCGTATATCCGACCACTGTCCAAACTTCTGCGATGTCTTGGTGAAGGTCATGTTAGGAGTTATGGTGCTGTTGATAACCGCCTGTAAACAAACATACAGCACTGTTGATACCATTGTCTTCGTAAAATTTAACTACAAACACTGTGATGGGCTGAACATGTAGAAAAAATACCAGTGAATGCAGTTTAATGAATATAGAACAATCTACCCTGACGTTGGCGGCGTTTGAGCATATGTAGTTACTGCTTTTGACACGTTATAGTAAGAAGATCGGTGGGGCGCTGGCGGCGGTGTAATTAGCTAAATTTCTGATGTATTTTTAATCCAATATTTTACATATTTGTATGCGAGTACGGCAGGGTAGGCAGTGTTTATGTGCCTTCACGGAGTGCATGCCTTTGACTGACTGTACAGAAGAGGATTAGATCAG
Source organism: Drusus annulatus (assembly GCA_022651775.1). Taxonomy (NCBI): domain Eukaryota; kingdom Metazoa; phylum Arthropoda; class Insecta; order Trichoptera; family Limnephilidae; genus Drusus; species Drusus annulatus. Next base: position 177,171 of record JAGWCC010000317.1, on the reverse strand, counting down.
GATGGAAAGGCCTAAGGATTGGAAGCTAGAGACAGAAGCCAGGGGAGAGCATTTGTAGAGCAAATCGAATCCCAACTCAGGGTGTAATAATACTTAGCTAATTTATACATCGCCAATTTTGTGAAATATCACCTTAAAGGCGCTACCTGTGTAGTGCTGTAATGTTGATCTATACACTAAGGTCTATGAAGCCCTATTTCATCTTTGGGGATGCTGTGTGGAGGGTCTTTTTAAGGAAATAACCTGGGTTTTAAGGAGACCCATATTACAGAAGAGAAGAAATACAAAAGCCGGCAAAACATTCCACAGCCAAGCTGTTGATCACAAGAACAAGTCGTAAAATGACCTAATCTCATGAGAAAAATATTAACTATGCACAAAATTCTCAACTAAAAGGATCAATGACGTCAGTTCTTATAGTAATAGTTTAATAACCAGATTTGAATGGCCAGGTACTTCCCATTCTTCTTTTCCTCCTCCACTACCCTCTCCATTTCCTTGGGCCTTATAACATTTCCAATAATGGGAATAACATAGTTCCACTTGGACATAAAAATGTACCCTACAAAAAAGGCTTTAAAGCTTTTTTTATGGAGTATAAACATAAAACAGCTGGTAGATAAAATCGTTGCCTAATTTATAGCTACGATGGTTTATTTTGGGTGGCAAAATGCTTCTGTCATCAAATTCTTTTAGGAGTTTATAAATCGGATTAAATATTAAGACATCTGCTGTCTTAAGAGCTTTACTCAAATAAAAACATTTTCTTAATTAACAAAGTACATAAATTTGTACTTAAAGTTAAGGTACTTTTGGTGACATTGAGTGAGTCGTAAACTCTCAGTGGGCGAGAGACTTGCACTTAATTAGTTAATTAACTAGGTAACTTGTCAAGTGGTAATAATTATTCATTAACAAGTCCACTTAAAATTTTCTGACTAAATCGCAAATATAAGTACCCTGAAATGTCGGTGCTAAAAATAAGAATACCAAGACCTTTACACTTCACAGTGGAGTTCTGATAGAAAATATGATGCATGGCTGTGAAGCATGTAAATGGTAGTACAAAAGTAGACTGAATACAGTAGAAATGAAACCCCTGAGGCAAATGTGTGGTAAAACCATGAATAACTGTATTTTGACTAAGGAGATCAGAAAAGTATGCAAGGCTGATGTAAGTCTTATGAACAGGATTAACAAAGTGACACTTAGGTGATTTGGAGATGAAGAGCGGATAGACAAAGAAAAGAGTATCAGGAGAATGTGTGATGGGCAAGCGGATGAAAGCAGAAGTTGGGGACATCACAGAAAGAGATGGCATAATCAAGTAAATAAAATACTTAAATCGGGTCACATCGAGAGTCAGAAAAACAAAAATTGTGTATGAGGTAATGTATAAATGTGAATAAAACAAGGAGAGTATGCTAAGAGAGTGTTGAATAGTGGATCATCCTCTCTGCCAAACCCCTGCTGATAAATGGTACGATGTTTACCGAGAAAGCCATTCATATATTTTAGTAAGTGTTAAACGTCAGGTTACAAGTTGGGTTGGAAAAATATCCTTGTCACACTTTAGAGGGTAAAAAAGGGATGGTTTAGGTCTGGTATACACATCATACGTTAGATGGGGCGCTGCACACCCAAGGCACAGCACCGCCCATAGTATCTGCGCCATATTGCGGAACCGCGGAAAAAAACCCTGACGTGTACACCGAGCCTTATAAACAGTATGGGGAAAACGTGTAAAATTTAATGCGTGGTGCAGGTCTTCCAACATAATTTTTATCATAAGTTATGGAGCTTTAAAATATCCATTTCACCGTAAGAAATTAGACAAGACCACATATGATTTGTTCTGTGTTTTTCGATCCTTCAATAAAATAAAAAAGAATTTGAAAAGACAGTCGAACAACTTGAAAAACAATAATTATTTCAATGGTCCTCTAATTAATAATGTAGAAAAATTACGATGTTTCTAAATAAACTGGCAATTACTTAATTTAATAAGATGTAAACGGAAGAGGGAACATTAATGGTGATCAATCATAATATCATAATCCTTGAAGTGTCACTTATTACTCTAACAAGGTATCTGCGACATTATCAGATTACAAGATTCTGTATCAAATTACAAGTGTTTTATAAGCTCTTTTCAGGGATAAAGGGGGCTCGGTTATTCTAGAAATTAAATAATTCCACGGGATAAATTCTAAACTCTCTTACGTTTTTCAAAGAACCAAAACACAAAAATTCTTTGTGAATTTCAAATCAGGTAATTTCTTTTTATTTCTGTTTTCAAGATACTAAGATAATAAAAAAAATGTACTGAAAACTTTGCACGTGCAGGGTTTTACAATAATATTTTTTTTTAAATGCGGTGCTCTGTGTCCTGATTTTCATATACTTTGCTGCACGGTTTTCGTATAGTTTGTTTGCGATAAGTATGTATATAATAATAATAGTAATTGGTTAATTTCTATAGCACTGTTTTTGTGAAAGAATATCACTTAAAGGGTGCTTGGGTTCATAGTAACAAAATTGTTTAATACATTATTTTCTGTAATACTATTGTGCAAATTTAGATTTATGTACATACATGTTTAAAGATATTTTGGGCTGTGAAAAGGTTCAAATTTGTAAGAAAAGCTGTAAACAATTAAAAAGATATAACGAGATAGAAAGAAGATCTAAACTGTTTTGATTTGAAATAATGATACTTAAGGCTAGTTCTGAAATTAGGTTTTCAATAAATATTTTATATTTGTGGATATCTGAAGAGGTGAGAACTTTGAGTTTCGCTATGAATGCTTTATCTTCTAAGTCTAATTTCTGTTTCTAGGGGTATTTTACCACTTCTGAGTAATCTGTCGATTAGGACTACTTGTCGAATAGCGTATATTATCTGTTTCACCATCGCTGAGTAACGCTACCCGTCAAGTAAATGTCATGAATTAACAGTTACAAAATTAGAAATAATAAGTAAATTTTTGTTTTTACAGCCATTTCAATCCTATGATTAAATTTACTTGACGAGTAGTTACTCAACAGTAAATACAAAGGGGGTGAAAAATATCCTACCATAAGGTTAGCTTGCAATAGATCAAAGTTTTAAACAGGATTAATAGTTTTACAGCCCCTGAACAGATAATCCCATGAAGTGTGCATAGAACCATTTCACTCCCAGGCCCCAGACAGGCCAATGAAATTGATAATTTGTTCATGAAAAAATTTCTACATCTGAAAATTTTATGAATTTAATTTAACCTTTGGAATGCCAGATTCCTGCAAGGCACCACTTCCGTCGTACCTTGCTGATTTTAATTTCGTAATAACTCACTTGTGTTTTACAAAATTATGTTTTTGTCAATTATGCTATCTTTTCAAATAATGCATTTTTTCAAATTGTATGTTAGTGGCATAAGTAGTTTTTCTGAAATAGCTACTTATATTGGTAGAGAGTTGGCTTTTTATCCCTTAAAAATTAATGTGAAGATTTTTTTGTTGTTTAATTGTATTTTCGTGGGGCTGAATACATTTCCTTTCAAATAAAAATAAAATTGCATGGTTTTCCTTTAAGTCAGTGAAGTTATTTAGAATTTCGATTTTTTTCAGCCACACTGACGTAAGCAAGCTTCAAATATTTACTACTCGACGTGTACCGAATTTAACGTATTGCAAAATATCTCCACGGATAAATTATTTTTTTGACAAGCTATTGTAGTTCATTTAAATATGAGAAAAACAGGTTTTAAAGGATAAAAATTCCTGAAAAGATAATGATGAATGCCCAGGTCCTATAGGACCCTCCAGCACACTAGAGGTTAATCAAAAATGAGAAAAAATTGGCTGCACTTAGGGCACACGGAGATCAGTTTATCTTTTCAGCGTTTACAGGTATGGATATGTGGTTACCTTTGACCCCTCCACGCTGATGATCCTATACAGCGAACGTGAAGAGTCATAGAAGAAGGACACCGATACGGCCGTTGTGGAGGCCGACATCCAGGACCTCTTGGTCTTGGGGTCGATGTGGAACACGTGCGCCTTGCACGTGAAGATAGGCTGTTCCCTGGAAACACGAGTAAGAAAACAAACAGTCATTAGTTTATTATATGAAGCTGCTGAATGATGGCGATTACAGTGAAGATGAATTTAGAAACTTTGTAAAAAATAAGAAGCAGAGACCGTTATGCTTGACGGCTGATCACAATTTGATAAAAAGCTGAAACTGTGCCAGAATCAGTATTTAACGGGGACCGGTAAAATGTCGCTAATTGTGATGATGCTAAATGTAACAAAAGTTTAAAACAATCTTTAGTTTTAGTGACAGAATGATTAGAAATCGGAAAAGCAGTGCCTTAAATGTTCAAATAAACATTTTGACTAGTACCGGGCGTTGACGATAATTCATAACCAAAAGACGATTCCAAATTATGCACAATAGCATTCGGAACTATAAATTGGACGTAATTATGCAGAAAGCATCCGACCCCAAAAAGATGAAACCAAGAAAAAGGCGTTTGAAAATATGACGATACAAAAGCATATTACGGCATTTGTAAAGTGAATATCATTGTTTTTTCTGAGAATTATTATAGATAGGTCATTTATAATTTATCAATGTATTTATTAAAAAAATAATTGTATTTCCTATATTATCTTACATTTTTATATTGTAAGCTTCAATTTAAGGCAAATATCAGCAATGTGGGTTAGTGAAAAATCGAATTATCAAAAATCTTATGCATTTGGATCTTGGATGTTTTCAGTGGAGAGAAATCTTGTATTTATCTTTAGGAAAACATGTAAAACTCGATTTCAGAAAATTATGGGTTGAACGTTTTCTGCATAACTACATCTAATTGTTACACCTTTTTGTATATTTGGGCTCAAGACTGTTAAAATAATACATAGTCAGTTGACTGCGTTGTTTTGAATAATTTTCAAATGCAGTTACAGATATAATCAATTATATCGAACTGTTGTTTATATTTTGGTAAAGTACTAATTTAACATAGAATGACTATTAAAACGTATTTTGAATAAGTTAAATTTTTCGACAATATTTATTTTTTCCATTTGTTATAATTTATAGGTTATTATAGAAATAAATTAGGTGTTGATAAATTTATTCTTCTTTCACCTCAAGGCACTGGAAAATGCAGTTAAAGTACTCTGAATTCGGAAGCTAATTATCATGTTTACAACATTGTATTTGGTAACGTTATTATGTCAACAACATAGATTCAGTATCATTGTGTCAGCATTCAGAAATTATCAATATAGGGTATGTTCTATTTCTGATATTCAACAGTTCTCATAGAACAGTATTGCCAGTGGGGAAAAGTACAACAAAAATACACATTTGAATCAATAAAATCGAAAATTAACAATATTCGATTATATATAACGAACAATAACACCCCTATTTCCATGAAGTATATTGATAGTGACAGCGGACACAACTGTACAAATGGTTTTTTTTTATATTCATAAGATATGTAAAGTTATTAGGTTGAGTTGAAAAAAAATATATATTTAAAGGAGTTCTTTGCCGTAATTTAATTGTTTTTTGCTATAATTTATCAACACTTATGAGTAAAGCGCTATGTTGTCAATGTTTATCGTTTTCATAGTAGATTATCGATATAAATGTAGCGAATATGTGGTTTTGTAAACCCTCATTTAAAATACAGTTTGACCTAAAACAAACCAGAAAACTGAATAGATTTTTTTAGGTGTTTTTGACCAATTTATATAATAATAACACTGTAATTTATGCATATTTATCAAATGCATTTCTCGTTGGCAGAGACTGCGGATAATGAAACGATAACAAATCGAAATAAACATCCAGAAAACAATTATTGATAAACCAAATACAAACAGTGAATAAAATACAATGTGTTTTCCCAATAATATAAATCAATAACGTTATCAAATGATGCATTTATTAAAGGTTTTAATTAATCAGTTGGGTTATCCCAATTCATCATTTATAGAAATGAACTGGTCCCCTGTGATTGACAAAAATAAATTGTTGCATTAATAATGATATTGACTAGAGGGATAGAGTTTCGCATTATATAAACGGAAATCATTTAAATCTGTGGCACAATGTTGACATTATTTAATCAAAACAAATCATCGCTCTAACGGATACAATTATTAGGCACTCTATTCGATTCTCATGCCTGCCTCGAATAGCTGTCAATTGAACAATTCAATCACCTCTTGGATCGTTAAAAAACGAGTTTTAGCGAAACCAACAGTTAGACAAGATAGTTGATGATATTTTTTAATAAATCCGCTGCACAACAAGCGTGAAATCAAAATAACTTGTCCATATTGGTTAAAAAAAACTATAATACTCCCCTCCCTAAAAATAAAGACACCATAACCAAAAGCTTCATATTCCGTCATTATGAATGCTCCCGGATAATTTTAAATGCCCAAAAAATAGAGGAAGGTGTGTTAAATGTACATACCCCATTGTTTCGTTTCCTGGTGTCATTTAATACACAAATATATCGCGATATAATCAACCTTTCATATTTCCTGTCAACTGTCAGTGGAAGCGGCTAAGCCAGACTGATCGTTGCCAACCTGACGGCGGAGTTAAATTCAGGTGCGCCAACGCTACGGGAATAAAACAATTAATTTGAAGGAAAAAATAATAACATCAATTTGTCTTCGGAAAACAATAACGTTTTATAATATCGTGAGGGAGTTGAGTCTTGAGACCATCACACTTCACACTTCTCGTACAGATACATTGCTTATATACATCATGGTTCAAAGTTTTAATTCGTCCCCAGACTTTGTTGTGTTCAGATCTGGTCACTAAAGACGACTATCGCCATTTCAAGCAACGTTTTGAATCTAAACGCTGGTCTTTTACCCCAGGGTGATATTAGTATCAAATGTAAGTTTTAATCATTTTTACAACGCCGTTTTAGAAAAAAAATATCAAAATCATGCTTAATAATAAATAGATTAATCTTCTTTATGCATAATTTAACATAAACAATGTTTTTGTAAAGAGTTGTCATTACTTAATAACACTTTATATCTGTAAAATAGTTTATTTGGTTGTAATAGTTAGTATTACCTATCTGATTATATTTTAACTAGCCAAAAAAACCGTTAGTTGTTAATCAACCCATTTCAAATATAGTTTGCTAAAATACATTATAAGTAAATAAGGATTTGAAAAGATTCTTTATAAATTGGAGAATTTTCTGAACACATCTATCGGTTTTAATTTTGAAAAGTTTATACTAGCATAATACGAATGTACTCATAAAGTAATTATTTGTAGTTAGTAAAACATTATTAAACGTTACAAAGTTTGGTGAATTTTGCAATAATGACTACACAGCCGTTGCAGGCACAGGCAAATGGTAACATTTTTTTTTTATTTACAACAAAACTTAGATTTATTACCTGATGATTTTCTTTTCTTTGAACTCGCTGTCAAAATATTATTTGAATAATAAACAAACCAGCTTCGCTAAAGTAAAGATCGTTCACCTCAGTGCAGTACATTTGTGTTTACGAACAGTTTAAAAATAAACAAAATCTACCAGATTAGGTAGCACGTGCAACGGCTGTTTCATCTATATTTAATCTCATGAGAAAGAAAATAGAATGAACCCAGTAAAATTAAATTTAATGCGGCAGCACAATTTATAATGGTCCAAAAATCGTATTCCTAAACAATTTATTGTATTTTTTGCTTTATTTTTCGTGATTTCATCAACGAAATCAATATTGAATTTCTTGAAACCCAAATATCTCTACTTAGGTGCCTCTATGATTTACGAAAAAAAGGTTTTAAAGGTGATGTAGATTTATTTTTATCACGTTTCCCATCAATCCTTGTAAAGTTTATAGGTTTTATACACAGATGGCAGTGAATAAAATACATTTGTTTTAATCACTTTCATTTTCGTCGGTAGTGTCACTAGTGTGGATTTTGAGATTTTTTAATCATTTTTATAGCTTTGTTATTTTTACTCAATAGATACATAATATGGTTAACACAATGCAAAAATTGATTGCTTACACACTAATTGTGTAGTGCTATTATTATTGAATCTGTTGCCTTTCATTTATACAATAATATAAAATATAAGTTTACTAACTTTATACCTACTCAGTGAAGAGAGGGATTTTTTATTCTGTGTAATATATCGATATTTGAATGTGGGATGCACTAAAATGGGGCAGCTTGTTGTATTTTATTGGATTTAATTTTTTACCACGTAGCCTTCACCCGGCTTTGCCCGAGTTCAAACAATCTTTATTCGAAATATTTTCTCTCATTGAACATATCATTGAAAATTATTGGTCAAACAGACATGTTGTCTAATTTAAAATATATGTATATAAAAACGGTAGGTACTTATATTTGTATTTAAAATTTGGCACAGGTTGCTGTGAAATTGACGTTGCTAGTTGAACTAATTGCTTTGACCTAGAAATTACTGATAGAAAAGTGTGCAAATTTCATCTCGCCACGCTTACCGTTCGAGTGTTTTTCTATTTTTGTACATGAACGTTTGCCTTTAGGTTATATGTAGTTACAATGGTTGCGTTTTGTGCACTGAACAAATAATCCCAAGAAGTGTTATCAGCCAAATTTACATAAAAAACTTTAGGCTCCTAGGCCCCGGGTAGTCCAATGAAAATGATTATCTGTTCAAGAAATAAAATTAATATTTGAAAATGTTTGATCAATTTCATAAGAAGTAAGGAAAATTTGAGCTTATTTCGGGCACACGGACTCGCCCACATTTCACTTCTATTGGTTCATCTCTTTAGTGTATATTGTCCAAAGAAGCAAAGCTAGAAATCCACAATGGAGTCCTTATACCAACCCTGATGTATGGCAGTGAGGCATGAATCTGGCAGAGGAAGGATGAAAGTAGACTGAATGAGATCCCTGAGGCGTAAGTGCGTAAAACCAAGTATGACCGCGTTAAAAATGCAGATATCCGGAAAGAATGCAAAGTGATGCAAGAGCGTAGTGAATAATATCAATAAAGGGACGCTTATATGGTTTAGGCATGTAGAGCGAATTAACGAAGAAAGGAGTGTGAAACGAGTATATTGCGCGAAATTGAATGAAATAAGAAGTCGGAGACGCCTGAAGAAGACATGGCGCGATCAAGCGAATCAAATTACTTCTTTAAAATTACACTAAAATTACCGTTGTTGTGTATAGGTTAAGTGAATAAACTCTAAATAATTTTAAAGTGACTAATTTCGACGTAATTCCGATTTTTAAGAAAATATTTTAATCTTTAAATATCAGTGTTTTAAATGCAGTGCAATAGCCCGAGAATGGTCACTTGCTTTGACCCTTGTTCAGATGTGTCCCTTCGACCGCCCGGGAACCGGCAGGGGGGCGGGGGAGTGCCGATCTCGACCGGCTGTTCCCGAACGCGAACGAACCAGGCATCCAACAAATCACCCAAGTGACACCCTTACAGATGAGAGCCAGATGACATTCGCCCACGTTGGTCGAAATCTGTTAGGGCGACCGCATTCCATCTTACATAAACATTACAATTTAACAAGATCTGTACAGCGCCCTTGAAGTGATTTTTCACAAAAACGGCGCCATAAAAATTATCCAAATATTATTATTATTATTATTAAATACTTGAGTCGGGTCATGTGAAGAGTCAGAATAAGAGAAGAGTATGTATGAGACGATGTATGAATGTGAATGAAGCAAGGAGTGTGTGCCAAGACCGAGTTGTATGGCGGTCCGTCCTCTCTGCCTATCCCTGCGTGGAAACGGCCTGATGATTATAAGTTTGGATTCGTGTTATTTATTTGCTCCTGCACTTTATTTTTCTTCAGGCAAGGCCGTACAGAATTTATGTGTTATAATATTTATCCTTCGTCGCAGAAAATACAGCCGCTAACCAAAATGGTTTATTCAGTCCATTAATCAGATTCTGAGAGTTGAATAGCTGGCGACCTTGAAGCGTCGGCCATTGGGCCATTGGGCCATCGGGCCATCGGGCCATTGGGCCAAAAGGCAAAGGCCGGCCCTGAGATTATTGTACGCCGACCGAGGCAAATCTACTGGCAATTCTTACCTTCCTTCCTTTTTATTTTCCTTATATCCAACCAGGGTCGGATCTAGTATAAGTGCAAGCGAGCTAGGGACAAGGGCGTTCAATTCAAACACGCGCCAGGAATTGCTTTTTTAATCACATAGGAAATATTTCTTTTTAAGCGTTCACTTCACAACCGTTAGAAAATTTTAAATAAGAGCAGTATATTTGTTACCTTGTGATTATTATATCACAGGATAATAATATAAACACTAAAATTTTAAAGAAAAACTTAATTTTTCATGCCCTGCAATATAGATGGTCGATATTCCTGTCTCGGTTGAAAGAAACCGGTTCCTAGCCGGTCACTGTAACCGTCGATATTATCTCTCCGAGGAACCGGTTCCAAATTTTCGCAATAAAAAATATCGATATCATTTGTCCGTTCTTTTCGTGTTTTTTTTTCGGGCGAGTTCCAACTAGTTCCAGTTCTTTTCGTTTTCAAATCTCTACTGACTTATACTTTAAGTTGCTGACGAGTAACTTTTGTCGATTTGCTAGTACTTTTCGAAAAAATCTTCTTCGTGGAACTTTTCTGGCACTAGGAACCGGTTCCAAAAAGAACTGGATAAATAACCGGTTCCTCGCCGGTCACTGGTAACTGCAACCGCAGGTACACTTAATTCTCATATCGACCATCTCTACTCAGTAATAAAAAAAATTCTACAATATTATGCTCAAAAACAAGAAAAAGATAATCATGATGTTTTTAATCCTTTAATTAAGTTTTTCCAGTGTTAATTTAGGGCGCTTATTATATACAAAAAGTGTACACGCAGCTTTTATCACTGCACTTCCTTGTGACGGGTGTAAGTTTTTTTTTAATTTTCCATGATTTTACCCAATAATTACCCTTTAATCTAGGTTCCAGAAAAATAAGAGCTTAGTTCTTTTACTTCGAGAATTTTCGAATGAAATTAATAACGATCTGCCGAAAGCAAGTAAGAATATGACATTCAAGGTATATTGTGAGGCCGAAGAGAGTCGAAAGGGGAAGGGTATGTGTATGGGAAATATTAGGGTTGGGAAGTACCTGGCTATCAATATCTTGTCACGAAATACGACTATTGTCGTTTCGAGAAAATTTTCTATTCAGAAACGTGGTCTTTTGATACTTCAAGTATCAACGAACTAAGATTAAACTACGCTTTAGCGATAAACTTACATACTTGTATATATATATATATAAATATATATTATGTTAGGGGCTGTTAAAAGGTTTTTAAGACGACAAAAACTATAATGTTTTGGTTTTTGATTAAGACATCTAAATTTGCACAATAATTCTAAGCTTTGGGGCCTTACCTTAGAGTACACGGAGTGGTACCTATCCAAGGCAGTGTAGTCAGCTTTTTCTTACTCAAAGGTAGTCAGTTTTCGATGTTTTTTTGCCGGACTCACACATATTATACATCCATTCATAGCACATGTCGACATAGTGTTTTTGTTTATTCGTATAACCACTTTTCACAATATTTTTATCAACAAAAATATAACCCGAAAAACCGTTTAGTTGTGTCAAATTTAGTCGCATATGAAAACATGTGGGCGGAGTCCCCGGAGACGCGGGAGACCAAGATCATCCTTACAGTACATAAAAGTGGTGTGTTATTTTTGTTGTATCTTTCTCTCGCATGGTGTACGACGTAAAAACCCGGAGAAAGTGATTTATCGCAAGTTTGTATAGGTTGGGTAAAAATAATTGGCTATCTCTCCATATATTGTTACTCCAAGGACCTCACACTCTGATAGTGCGATCACAAAATTATCTGGAGTGTGCATAGTTTCCTAGCATTCCGATAGCTGATCGATCGATGTACCATCGCCGGAAAGGCAAAAGGGCTGATGCACCATTTTAGAAAGTTTATACCAGAGCACTTTAAAGTTTTATTTAATTTTACAATAAAATTCACGAGTCTTCAGTACCTGGTCGGATTTTGAAAAAAATAGTCAATGACAAAAAGCTAAAAAAAGTCCCAAACTTCTGTCGCAGTCAAGCCTTCTCCCAAATGTTAAATATATTTTCGATGGCAAAAGAGCCAAGTAACAATATATGGAGGGAGAGCTAATTATTTTTATCCAACCTACACAAACTTGCGATAAATCACTTTCTCCGGGTTTCCACGTCGTACACCATTAAAGAAAAAGAGATAACAAATATAATACAACGCTTCTATGTACTGTAACGATGATCTTGGTCTCCTGGGTCACCGCGGGACCCCGCCCACATCTTTTATTATGCCACTAAACTGAACACAACTAAACGGTTTTTTAGGTTATATGCTATATTTTTGTTGATAAAAATACTGTGAAAAAGTGGTAATACGAATAAACAAAAACATTATGTCGATATGTGGTATGAATGGATGAATAAATACCCTAGCCTTAGTCTTAGCCATGGTCAGGTCTGCCGAGTTCGGTAAAAATCATCAACTGACTACACTGCCTTAGATAGATACCACTCTATGTACTCTAAGGCCACAATCCTTCATAATCAAACGAGAATCAGAACATTCGATGCAGAAAAAAAAACTGATCATAACTCCACGTATGACTTATTTTTGACCAAAGTGTCACTTAAGCCCTTTCGCCTTTATATTATTATTATTTCGCGAAGATATCACGTGAGGTCTGCTTAAATTTTTATTTAATTTTCGTACAGACAATATTTTTAAATTATGGTTTTTGGTCGTTAAAAAATTAAAACTATTTATTATGGGTGCAAATGAGCATTGTAGGTCCGGCTCTGTACCTAATACTTGATAGGTAATACCAATTTAGCATTGTGATTTATTATTATTCGTATTAATTTAAATAAACAGGATATTATTTATTGATTAAATTATGGGTAATGTCTTGTCCTGAAGAAGGTTGGGTTCAATCTCAGAGCAATAATGTACCAAGAGGGATAGCTTGTGTAGTCAGTATTGTTGATTTTTTCCTGACTCGGGCGTGACTAGGGTTTTCATGGACATACCTTCTAAATCCATTCATAGCACATGTCGACATAATGTGGCGTTTATTTGTATAACCGCTTTTTCACAGTATTGTAATTAACAAAAATATAGGATATAACCTCAAAAACCGTTGAGTTATTTCGCATAACAAAACGTAGTGGGCGGAGTCGCCGGAGACGCGGGATACGGAGAACATGCTTACATACCGAAAGTGGTGCGATATTATGTGACAACTTGTCTTGTCTCTTTCTCTCTCACGGTTTACGACGTAAAAACCCGGAGAAAGTGATTTATCGTAAATTTGTATAGGTTGGGTAAAAATATTTGGCTCTCTCTTCATGAATATTCTTGCTCTAAGGATTCAACCAAAACTAATAGAAATTCCTATGAATTTATATATATATATAATAAAAGTGGTTTGAAACTTAATATCTTCTTATTTTAATTATGCATATTTCAATTGAAAAAGTACCTACCTACAAATCGCAGGCATTTTTGTTTTCATTCAACTTATTGCTTCGTACGTGCTCTGAATTTTCAAATAAAATTATTACAACATTTTTACTCGACTAGAAAGCAAATAATTATCTTTAATATTCCGTTATATTTTTAACCGAGCGATCAAAATTTATAACAGGTGTTTGATTAGTGCTATAGCAGTACTTTTTGTCTGGAATCATGCGCGCGCATATGGAGCAGGTCGCTCCGGGCGACGCTTTGCTGGGGCGCCGTAGTTTTCGAGATATGCCCACTGAATATGGTGCTCACCTAACTTAGCGCCAGTTCGCAAAGCTTGTTAAAATATATTATTTTTTGCGTGGTGCGAGAAACGAACCTGCAACCTCCTGACTCAAAAACAAATGCGTTAGTCAAGTTTTAGAGGCTATATATTAATAGCTAGATAAGTGCAATGAGTGTTTTTCTGATAGCAATGTCAACGGGATATTATTGTTGAGAAATGTATAATATGCCAGGAGGGATAGCTTGTGTGGTCAGGATTGTTGGTTTTTTCCTGATTCAGGCTTGGCTAGGGCTAGGGCTAGGGTATTCATTCATCCATTCATGGCACATGTTGACATAATGTAGCGTTTATTTTGTAAAACTACTTTTTCACAGTATTGTTATCAACGAAAATATAGGATATAACCCAAAAAACCGTCGAGTTATGTCCTATTATGTCGCATTACAAAACGCAGTGGGCGGAGTCGCCGGAGACGCGAGAGACGGAAAACATGCTTACATACCTAAAAGTGGTGCGATATTATGTGACAACTTGCCTTGTCTCTTTCTCACTCACGGTTTACGACCTAAAAACCCGGAGAAAGTGATTTATCGTAAATTTGTATAGGTTGGGTAAAAATATGTTCTTACTTTATTTATGTACTTTCTCTCTAATTCGAATTTTGAATTTTCGCGGGCTGTGTACATTCGATTATCGTTTTTTTGTTGTTGTTATGTTGGTGCACATATGTTTATCATATGTTAGCATTATCAGCCATTTTGGATTAGCGGTTTGTTTTTGACAACTGGAAAGGTTAGTCACGTTTTTGTGTGTTCTTCGATTTTTTACTTTTGAAAAAAATGGATCAAAGAATAAAAATAATGAATATTCTTGCTCTGAGATAGGTAAGGTGCTAGAGTGACAGAAGTAAGGGTAAAGGAGGGGTTGGGTAGTAACAAGGTTACCTCAGATTCTCAAAACCGAAACCGGTCGGGCGTCTTGTCACGAATCAAAGTGATGTCCACAAAGTTACAACGTTTTATTGTGTAATATAGATTTTGGATAGCAATTATAAAGATAAATTCAACCGCAGAACACGTAACGAGCATCTATTCTTCCTGCAAATTGGTCTGAAATTGGTTTTCCGGCCAAAGGGTATAATAGAGCTACAATGCCCAGCACACTGAAGTCGCAAACCGATATTACTGTTTTGTGGGCGTAACTGTTGCCCGAAGTAAGATCAATTTTCCCTTACTTCTGGTAAAATAAGTCAAACATTTTAAAATACCGAAATTCTTTCTTGGACCGATGCAATAAACGTTAAAAAAATATATGATTTTCGCAAAGTGATGCAACATGTAGACGAAGACCACCAAGATTTTTATCTCAATCATAGAGTTGGTAGAGTAGTATCTATCCAAGGCAGTGAAGTCAGTTTTTGACTTATTTTTGATGATTTTAAACTGACTCGGCGCACCTAAGCGTGGCTAAAACTAAGGCTATTTATACAACCATTCATATCACATATCGACATGATATTTTTGTTTATTCGTATAGCCACTTTTTCACAGTATTTATATCAACAAAAATATAGCATATAACCTAAAAAACCGTTTAGTTGTGTCGAGTTTAGTGGCATAATAAAAAATGTGGGCGGAGTCCCGCCATGAACCAGGACCTTAAGATCATCCTTACAGTATATAGAAGCGGTCTATGAAATTTGCTGTCTCTTTCTCTCTCATGGTGTACGACGTAAAAGCCCGGAGAAAGTGATTTATCGCAAGTTTGTGTGGGTTGGGTAAAAAGAATTAGCTCTCCCTCCATATATTGTTACATCAAGATCTCAACATAAACTGGCCATCTAGAGAACAAGAAAATAGTAAAATCGACATTTTGATATCGTTTACTTTTAAAGGGGATATTAATAATAATAATAATAATAAATGGATAACTTTTATAGCGCCGTTTTCGTGGGAAAATCACATTGTCTTACACTAATGTCCCAACGTTCTAGCCCCGCCAAAGTAAACATTTTAAATATTAAAATTGGAATTAACTTTAAAGCATTAATGGTTATTTAATGTTAAATATTTAAATAATATCAATAATCTAAAATAAAAATATGAAACAGAAAAAAGCCAGACACTAAAAAGAACAATAGTCATGACAATAGTTTTACTCCCGGCATAGACATAAAATATAAGACACGTCATATTCATACAAATCTTACAAAAAATGTAGCACCGCTAATGTTTCACCACCAAATGTTTCACCCGCGTTAGAAAAGGATAGCCATTCAAAGAATATGTGTGTGCGGAAGAGATAGCTATATGAAGTGTGTTTCGAAGGTATGTCTCGTTGACTTGGTTTAGTGCAACCAGGCGCGTTGTCTCAGTAACGGATCTACGTTATTTAATTCATCTAAGATCCCCGGATAGAGTAGAGGTTCCGAGTTCGTGTCTCGGTCATGAACATTGTACTTTTTAGATTCTGGCTTTTTTCTGTTTCATGTTTGTGTTTTAGATTATTGATATCATTAAAACATATTTAATTTTTAATATTTTTACCATGTTCCTGTTTTAAATTTACCTAGTAACATCGTAATGGCTGTGACTTTATGCTCTAACATTCAAATAAATAAAATATTTATCTCCAGATACTTCAAAACATACATTTTTTGATCGTGTACAGAATTTATCTCCACATATGTTTCTTCCAGAAGAGATGAAGTTATTATCTAAAGATTAATTTAATATTGTCCTGATGATGGAAGGGTACTTCCGAAACCGGTAGACAAAATATTAAATAAAAAAGTGGTTAAAAACAAAGTATATATGTTCTATTTATAAATATGGCAAGCCACAAAGTTAATGCTTTTTACGAAAATATAAAATATAAGGTTTTTATTGATCTCCCAACAATTTGATCTGAGTGACATGTTCCCTTTTAAGAATAAACGATTTAATTTGAAACTAAAATTTCTTTCTAATCGGAATAGATAACACTCAGACCAATAATATGCCAGGAGGGACAACTTCGCGAAGCAGTGTAGTCGGGATTGTAGTTGTTTCCTGACTCGGGCGTGGCTAGGGTTTTCATGGACACACTTTTTACATCCATTCACAGTACATATCGACATAATGTACCGTTTATTTGTATAATCACTTTTTCACAGTATTGTTATCAACAAAAATACAGGATATAACCTCAAAAACCGTTGAGTAATGTCGCATTACAAAAAGTAGTGGGCGGTGTCGCCGGAGACGCGAGAGACGGAAAACATGCTTACATACTTAAAAGTGGTGCTATTTTATGTGACTTGTTTCTTTCTCTCTCACGGTTTACGACGTAAAAACCAGAAGAAAGTCATTTATCGTAAATTTGTATAGGTTGGGTAAATACTCCAAGAGATCACACTTCTAGGGATTTTCTTTTCAGCGACGAGCAGAATGATCTTTTGGTGATTGATAAAAACGAAATAAAAAGCACCTACACAATGGGAATCACGTTACAATGGGTTACTCTTTTGTTGCGTGGTTTGATCGGCAATATTATTATTGTTGCAGTAAAGGGCAACGCCATCTTTTAGTGAAAAAAGAAAGTTGCCCAATAATGAACACAGATTTTGCAATGAGTTTTTGTTCCGTTGACTTTCATGTCACGTTTGAGTGCAGGTAAAAAGCTGACTTTTTCACGTGAACTTGCAGTAATTCTTTGTAATGATAATGTGTTTTGGCATTGGTTATTTTGTTTACGCCGATTTTAGATTGGTCATGATTTTGGCAGTCTCTGTTTTCAGACGTTTTATTCAGTTTTCTACAACTGTTGTGGCCAGTGGCGGTGCGTGATTTAATTGAATTAAATGAAAGCGCTGATTTACTTAATTACCTTCAATGTACCTAACAGAACTATTCGATCCAAAATTAATTTTAAATGTAACAATAATATCAGGACTAAGTCATTTAGATACTCGCTTGTACCTAGATTGCATACAGTGGGTAATTCTTTCGCAGAAATAGTAGATATATTCAACTGCACTGAATCTAGTTACAAGATGGCTATAATAGCATACCTCTTCCAAAAATACTAATGTTAATTTATTGCAGTGAATGATTGTAATATTTCTAGTAACCTATTTATGTTTTTGGGTGCTAATCATTTACTCCATGCTATTTCTATGTCACTATTATTATATACTATATATTGCATAGTTATGTAAAAGCCCATTAGGGCGTATATAATAAAATAAGTGACATATTTAATTATGTGGAGTACAAGTACTTACCGCACTACACTTTTATACGCATATCACTTGTGGGAAGCGGCGCAGATAGAAGAATCTGGTCGGTGCACAGGGAGCCAAAAAAACTGTCAACGGCCTTGCGAGGATTTTTTCATAGAGAGGTGAAAAAGAGAGTGATTCACGATATTAACGGGTTCAATCCAGTAGATCAGAAACCCGAAATTTCCTGAAGGAGTCTGAAGAAAGAGAGAGAAGTGTGTTCTTATCTGGATTTTCAAAGATTGAGGAGTAAAATTACGAAATGATTTGATTTTATGGGGTCTTTGTCCAAACCATTTGTAGGTTGTTAAACTAATTTTCTAATGCTTTAAATACGAATATGCTTTCCTTTCTGATCTATTATGTAATTTAAGTGGAAAAACTTTATCTAAGACGAACGAAGTATGATGCAGAATGAGTTAATGATGAATGTAAGTCAGTCCAAATTCATGATGTTTGAAAGAGAGAGTACAGGAACAGCGTGCAATATAGTTGTGAATTATGAACACTCGGAGCAAGTGGATGAGCTTGTGTATTTAGGAAGTATGTTCTAGAAAGACGGTAAGTCTGATGAGGATATTGAAATAAGGGTAAATGTAAGAAACTCCATTAATGGAGGGCTGAATGCTGTAGGCGCAAAAAAAGGAGCGAAGTTGGCAGTCCACAAAAGAGTGATTATACAATCTTTGATGTATGGCAGTGAGGCATGGAACTGGCAGAGGAAGGATGAAAGTAGACTGTATGCTGAAGAAACGAGATCCCTGAGGCGTACATGCGATGAAACCATGTATGACCGTGTTAAAAATATCATCCAGAAAGAATGCAATTTAAACGCAATGAATAGGATCAAGAAAGAGACGCTCAGAGGTTTGGGCATGTAGAGCGAATGAACAAAGAAAGGAGTGTGAAAAGAATATATGAAGCGAAAGTGAATGGAAGAAGAAGACGGGGACGCCCGAGGAAAACATGGCACGATCAAGTGAATCAAATACTTGAGTCGGGCCATGTGAAGAGTCAAAATAACAAAAAAGTATGAAGCAAGGAGTGTGTGTCAAGACAGAGTTGTATGGCGGTCCGTCCTCTCTGCCTACCCCTGCGGAGAAACAGCGTGATGATTAGTTAGTTAACTTCATCCATTGAGAAAAAAACATTACCGTTTTCAGGAAAGTTTTTATAAACAAATCTTTGCTTAGGTTTAATTTAAAGTGTCGTAATCGTGAAATTTCCACCAATATATTTTTAAGCCTGTGTGTTTAATAAGACATTTTGTTATCTGTCGCTTACGCCGTTTCACTCTAAGCGACTCCGTTCTACTAATGCCTCACTAGAACTAGTATCTTTCAAGTCTTACCGGTTGATTCTGCCGCGGAGCACGTTGTTTGGTGAAATTAGACAGATTCGTGGCGCTGTGCGAAGCCTTAAGCACGTGACAATTAAGGCTGCACAGCACTCAGCTCACCCGAGTTCACAATTGAATTATTTCTGATGAATCTGTAACATTTTTTTTATTTTTTTTTTTCTAGAATGCACTCTGGGTGTAAGAATTAACGTTTTAACACAATAAAAATTAACCCTTACATTTATATTATAGTATATTTCCAAATTGTATTTCAGCATTAAGGCTCAGCATCCAAAATAGCGCTAAAGGTCACATTGTAGCATTCTAATACAAGCAACACCAAACATATTTGATCTGTTAATTCCACATGCGCAGTTAGAAAAATGTCAAAGGTTTCCAGTGAATACAAACTTTAAGCTGTAACCTTTTAAATTCTATAAAAAACATACAGAAATGCATACAGTAAAAAGTGCATTTTGAAAATCAGTGCAGCCATTTTTGAACGTTCTAGCTAAAATTCCAGCATGCATTTCATGAATAATGAAAAAGACTTAAGTTTAAAAATTGCATTCACTGCAAACCTTAGACATTTTCCTAACAGCCGTATAGAATTAACAGATAAATTATTTGTAATATTGCTTGTATTAGAAAGCCAAAAAGTGTGTAATTTTGGGTGCTAATCTTTGACATGCACCACTTTTTTTTGGACCAGTCTTTTTTTCTATTCTATGAATTAATTGATTCCCGAAAGATTCCTCTGAAAACATTTAAGATTACAGTTATATATTGATCAGAACTAATTAAAATTTACTCATCCTGCAGGGCACCCTTCCAAGCCTGCTACACCAAACTAAACCCTATGCCTTTTCCATCCGTGTGACAAACGTGATTTTTTTGTCACACCTTTCGAGTTACGTCGTTTTTGATCCAGTCGCCGCCCGAAAATCGGCTAATAAACACGTCAAATCTGTGCTTAACGTCAGCATAAATTTTTATTTTATTTTAAAGAATACTTGGTGAAATATCATGGTTTTTTTAAACATTTTGACTTCACCTACCTGTAAATTAAAGGATAATAATAACAGTGAATTTATATAGCGTAGTTTTGTGATCGTTCACCTCAAGTGCGCTTCACACTAAATTACCTTACCTAACCTAATGTGATAACGATAAAATAATGAGGGTTTTTTTGTCCAATTTAATAGATACATGGACGAATGCAAGGGAATTTGTTACAATCTTAAGTCTCCGCCCATTTTTAACGCCCCTCACAAATTTATTTCTAGGGTGGTGTGTTGCCTTCTTGGAGCAATAATATACCAAGAGGGATAGCTTTGGAAAACAGTGTAGTCAGGATTGTTGATTTTTTCCCGACTCAAGCATGGCCAGGGTTTTCATGGACACACCTTTTAAAATTAATTCAAAGCACATGTCGACATAATCTTTTGTTTATTTGTATAACCACTTTTTCACAGTATTGTTATGAACAAAAATATAGGATATAACCGCAAAAACCGCTGAGTTATGTCGCATACTAAAACGTAGTGGGCGGAGTCACTGGAGACGCGGGAGACGGAAAACATACTTACATACCTAAAAGTGGTGCTATATTATGTGACAACTTGTCTTGTCTCTTTCTCTCTAACGGTTAACGACGTAAAAACCCGGAGAAAGTGATCTATCGTAAATCTATATAGATTGGGTAAACATATTTAGCTCTCTCTCTATATATATTCTTACTCCAAGGTTCTCTTAAAGTAAATGTGTATTTTTTTTACCACGCCACTGGTGTTGGTTTCGGGCTAGCAGAGCATGAAGCTACCGACTTTCTCCGCCCTCCCACTCTGCCGCGGCTAGTATGCGACGCCACTGAACTTGGTTCCCACTCACCACTTCTACTCAACGCTGCAGTGGGGCGGGTCACTGAACCCAGCGGACAATATTACCACCATAGCTGCTATCAGCAATCGGGCGCCGGAGGAGAATGTTACACGGATCGTCGGGAGAAAGATGTGACAGCATACTGCCGAATGCATCATGAGTCGTGCCATGACTTATGCAATATTCGTTGCGATGGCCATAACAGAGACATTCTTCAAATGAATACAAACTATATCGTCGCTGGAAAGGAAAAAGGGATTAAGCGACCCCTTGGCCAAAAATGAGTTAAATATGCAGTTTTGATCTGTATTTTTGAATAATAATAATAATAACACTTGGATAATTTGTATAGCCCCGTTTTTGTGAAAAATCACCTCAAGGGCGCTGTACAAATCTTAATTTCTACTTAATATTAATTCTTAGTTTATATAAATTTACAGCAACATACTTACCTGGCAGGTCACTTCTGGCAGGACACAATCATCATATCAACTTAAAATTTTGCTAATTCTTACATATGTATATATATATATTTACATTTTTTTAAATTATTTTTTAATATTATTTTTTTTCATTTTTAGGGAATGAGCTCAAATTTAAAATAAAGTATATCAGAGGTATTTTTAATTTTTCGTAGTGAAGACCAGATAATGGTGATAATCTTCTAATGAATTTAAAGAATGAGAGTCTGAAAAGTTTTTTGGATCAATGCTCTGACTCTCGTTTGATTCTGAAGACTTTTGTGGCTCTTCAGCCATCCAAAATATTTTAAGCATTTGGGAGAAAGCTTGAAACAAGCGACACAAGTTTGGGACTATTTGTCACTTAACGCAACTCAGTAAGAGCATTGAGTTACCTGAGTTAACCCTTTTTTTTCAAATTTCAACCAGGCACTGAAGACTTATGAATTTACAAACAAACAACAGCAACAAAAAATGAAGTTCTCTGTTGTAAACTTCCCGAAATGGCGCTTCAGCCCTTTCGCCTTTCTAGCGACGGTATTTTCATTTTGTTTGATAGCGGAAGCTACTCTAGTATCGATTAAATAGTTAAATAGTTTTATTGGCAGTATGCGACTCTTAGATCAGCAACGTCATCGGCTATCGGAAGGCTTATAGAACCTAAACGCAATCCAAATACTAAGTTTGGAGATCGCGCTTTCGGAGTTTCGGGGCCGAAGGCTTGGAATAAACTCCTTTCGGAACTAAGATGTATAACGAGCCCAACAGAATTTCGGTCCAAACTGAAAACTTACCTTTTCAGACTCTCATATCCTTAAATTCATTAAAAGAATCTCAACATAATCTGTCTCTCGACGAATCACCTATAGATATGCAAATTTAAACCAAATCCTGTACTGAATGACAAATTCAGAAAGTCCATTCTTTTAATTTCGCTCCCATGCACTAAATCGGAAAAAAAATAAATAATAATAATAATCATAATTTTAAGTTCATAATTGTGTCTATCTGATGGGACCTGCCAGGTAAGTATGTTCCTGTATATTTTCTTATTTGAACTAGGAATTAATGTGTAACGATAGAAAGTAAGATCTGTACAGCGCCCTTGAGGTGATTTTTCACAAAAAACGGCGCTATACAAATCGTCCAAATATTATTATTATTAAATAGTTTTTTGATCGAATTTGAATCAGGTTCTTCCAACAGTCCTACAACATTACTCACAGTGGGAATGACATAGTAGCACTGGTTGCAAACAGTTAAGACTCGTGTGGGAATAAAATTACAATCATCAAATATAATATAATCGAATCTTAGAGTATACTAGAGGTAGCCCAAGCCAAGGCAGTGAAGTCAGTTTTGGACTTGTTTTTGATGATTTTAACATGACTCGGCGCAAATGGGCGTGGCTAAGACTAAGGCTACGGTATTTATTCATCCATTCATATCACATATCAACATAATGTTATTGTGTATTCGTGTAGCCACTTTTTCACAGCATTTTTATCAACAAAAATATAGCATCTAACCTAAAAAACCGTTTAGTTGTGTCAAGTTTAGTGGCAAAATAAAAAATGTGGGCGGAGTCCCGCCGTTAACCAGCGAAGATAGCCAGCTTAAGATCATTGCGACAGTATATAGAAGCGGTCCAAGAAATTTGTTTTCTCTTTCTCTCTCATGGTGTACGATGTAAAAACTCGGAAAAAGTGATTTATTACAATTTCGGATGGGTTGGGTAAAAGAAATTAGCTATCCCTCCATATATTGTTACTTCAAGAATCGAATGATGTTTCTTATAAATTGCTCAATACGGATAACATCGATTTGAATGTATTAAAAAACGACGGTGGCAGTTTTAGATCTAAAAAAAGAGACGTTGAAATCGTCTACCTTCTTTAGACATACCACTGTGTCGCCGAACTGAGTTTTTTGAGGTTTTTTTACTATTTTTTTATGTGAATACCGCACAAGAGTCTCAACTGCTCCCAACCGTCTAGAGCCAGTGAGACTATGGCATCTCCAAATAGGGTATGTTGTGAGGCTGAAGGTAGCGGGGAGGGGAAGAGATTGGGAAGAGGAAGGTTGGAAAGTACCTGGCTATTCAGATCTGGTCACCAAACACGGCCAAAGCCAGAGTGGTAGATACTCTAAATATCGACCTGGTGAAAGACCACCATTCAGAATCGAAACTTTGCTTGAAATGGCTTTGGCCGTGTTTGGTGACCAGATCTGAATAGCCAGGTACTTCCCAACTTTCCTCTTCCCAATCTCCTTCCCCTCCCCACTACCTTCAGCCTCACAACATACCCTATTTGAGGATGCCATAGTCTCACTGGCTCTAGATGGTTGGGAGCAGTTGAGACTCTTGTGCGGTATTCATATTAAAAAATGATAATAATTAAAAATCAAAAACTAAGAAACAATGGGGTTTAACCACTAATGCAATGGTTGTAGAAAGGAAAAAAAAACTAGGTTACTCAACTATAGGTTTCGGCATATCATTGGCGAGAAAATAACCCAACTCAAACGAATCAGCCTCACATAATACTGCGTAGAATTCTCAAGTAAATGAGTCACGAATCGTGACTCGATTTAGTGACGTCAGCTTCAGAATCATTCATTGGGGATTCCAGTATCTTCCGAAGCTCGCCACTTCTGACTTCTAACTTCGACGGCCTGCCTGGTCGAGCGGTAAGACGCTCGACTACGAATCTAGAGGCCGCGGGTTCAAGCCCGGCGTGCGAATTTTTTTAAAATTTGATTCATATGTGTCATAACGCATTTAATTCACTTAAAATAACTGTAAAGTATATTTGCGGCCCGTTCCAGACTAAAAGGTGTTCCAGAGTAGTGTTTACATGATATGTATTCTTTCACATCTAATTTGTACGAATGATATACAGCGTGTTTGCGGCCCATTCTAGAGGAATAGATGTTCCAGAGTAGTGTTTACATGATATGCATTCCTTTACGTCTAATTTATACGAATGATATACAGCGTGTTTGCGGCCCGTTCCAAAGTAGTAGATGTTTCAGAGTAGTGTTTACATGATATGTATTCCTTTACGTCTAATTTATACGAATGATATACAGCGTGTTTGCGGCCCGTTCCAGAGTAGTAGATGTTTCAGAGTAGTGTTTACATGATATGTATTCTTTCACGTCTAATTTATACGAATAATATACAGCGTGTTTGCGGCCCGTTCCAGAGTAGTAGATGTTCCAGAGTAGTGTTAACATGATATGTATTCTTTTACGTCTAATTTATACGAATGATATACAGCGTGTTTGCAGCCCGTTCCAGAGTAGTGTTTAGATGATATGTATTCTTTCACGTCTAATTTATACGAATGATATACAGCGTGTTTGCGGCCCGTTCCAGAGTAGTAGATGTTCCAGAGTAGTGTTTACATGTTATGTATTCTTTCACATCTAATATATATGAATGATATACAGCGTGTTTGGGGCGCGCTTGGCCAATTTTTTTTCGAATGAATCAGTAATCTAGAATAATTCATATTACAGAGTGGTAAATACTCTCAGTATCGCCCTGGTAAAAGACCAACATTCGGAATTGGAACGTTGCTTGAAATGGCTTAAGCTGTGTTTGGTGAACATATCTGACCAACCCAACCTTCCTCTTCTCCATATCCTTCCTCTCCCCACTACTGCCAGCCTCACAACATACACGAATTAGGTATGCCATAGTCTTACTGGCTCTGAACGGTGTTCAACACAAACAAAAAACTCCTCTAATATTTTTTAAACCTAGCCTAACGACAATCTAACCTTACCTGACCTTTCCTTATTTATTTGTGTTCAAGCTAGTGGCGTAAATGGAGTTGGTGTCACCCAATACGGTAACTCACGGGGTCACCTTTGTGAACCCCCCCCCCCCGTACCAGACTACGAAGAAGAGTATTGTTTTGTACGAATGTGGCTGAACTAGCTTTGCCTACCGGTTTCGCTCTGGAATATATGACTGTATTGGAAGATACATAGAGAGATTGTATTTTTCAAATCTTTTTTCTTACAGAGCAGTTGAAAATGTGAATGTGAAACAAAGAATTCGGCGTCTTGTCACATGTTTTTTTTGACAGCCTCCGTGGTCGAGTGGTAAAACGCTCAACTACGAATCCAGAGGTCGCGTGTTCAAACCCGGCGTACGCAAATACATTTTATTTTATCAATTAGTGTCGTAACACATTTAATTCATATAAAATAATAGATACTGCATTTGCGGCCCCTTCCAGAATAGTATATACTCCAAGTATCGCCCTGGTAAACCACCATTTAAAAACGAAACGTTCCTCGAAATGACCAGGTGCTTCCTAACACTCCTCTTCTTCTACCTCATCTCCTTCCCCTCCCCGCTTCTTTCACCCTCACTAATGTTCCAATTAGGGATACCAGTCTTACTAGTTCTAGACAGTTAGGACACGCGGAAAACCTAAGTTTTGAAATGACTTTGATAGCAACAAAAAAAATGATACTTTAAAAAGATAAGTATAAAATAATTGACCACTTAAGTTTTTTTTTTTAAATAGTTTTTATGGAGTGAAATTTGAATAGGCAAATGGCTTTAAACAAAGGGTGATAGATTTTGATATATTATCTAACTATTTATAATATGTTTTCTACATTGATTTCAAAAAAGCTCAGGTAAACCGAGGTGTATTTCGTATTTCTACTTAGCTTTTGTTGAAACCCGTGGTAGGTAAGCGCAAACATCCATAGATGGTGAAATTGTGAGTAAAAGTTGTTTATAGCTGTTTTTTTTACATTCATTCAAAAGGCTTGCGCCAGTTTATAGGTTGTGAAGAGTATGGTTTGGTTTTGCACTGATAGCCCCATGGTAACCTTTCCATATTTCTCATAAACGACGCTTGTACAAGAAAGACAGGTTAAAAGGTAACTCTTAGTGGCAGGATCATAGTTCACAGTTATCAATTAAGGATGTGTAATTCACGGATATTTATCTACAATATTTATCTACATTTTTATTTGTTAATAATATCAATTGTGGAAGGTATTGCATTGCACTACTTCTGCATACCTTCTGGAATAAAATTTTAAATAAAATAAAATAAATATTGCCCATTGCACCTGTGCTTCTCTACAAAATGCTCCACCCAAACACTAAAAAAAGTACCTTGTTGTTGTTTTTATGGAAACTTCAAAGAGTCATAGCTCAGTATCAAATCCAATGACAAATACGTTTAGTTAAGAACAGTAAAAAGTGTGTTGAGTCACAACTAAATCATTCTAATAGCAGTTCGAACGTGATTTTTATCCTCATAGTAAAGTCGGTGCCTAGCCATAAAAAATATCCTTCACCTATTAATCACTCATGACCTCAGCAAAGCATATTATTAAAATATCAAATTATTACACACGAATCTAGCGACCTCGTGCCAAAAGGATTCATTTGAGTATAAAACCGAAATTATTGTCTTTGACAACCGTAACTTTACAAACATTGGCTATTCAAATATATATACGAGTATACATATCGTCGCTGGAAAGGCAAAAGGGCAGATGCCCAATTTTGGGAAGTTTACACGAGAGCATTATAAGTTTTAAAGGAAAGAGATGTCGAAGAGGAAGGTTGGAAGGTTCTTGGCTATTCAGACCTATTGACCAAGCACGGCTAGTGCCATATTAAGAAATATTTTTATTCTTAATGATGAGTCTTTTACCAGGGTGATACTGAGAGTATCTACCACTATGAAATGCGCAGACTTTACTTTGCTTCACTCGTGTTGCGACTTAACTGCTCAAGATTTCGGTCGACTGCAGTCAATTTGAGGGACTCCGTGGTCGAGTGGTAAGATGCTCGACTACAAATCCAGAGGTCACGGATTCGAATCCGGCTTGCGCAAATAAATTTTATTTCATTAATATGTGTCATAACACATTTAATTCATATAAAATAATATATAGTATATTTGCGGCACGTTCCGGAATGGTAGATACTTTAAGTATCGCCCTGGTGAAAGACCACTATTCAGAATCGAACGTTGCTCGATTGAAATGGCTCTAGCCGTTTGTAACCAGATCGGAATAGCCAGGTGCTTCCCAACCTTTCTCTTCCATATTTCCTTCCCCTCCCCACTACCTTCAGCCTCACAACATACCCCAATTGGGAATGCCACAGGCCCACTGGCTCTAGACGGTTGGGAGCAGTTGGAACTCTTGTTTGGTATTAAGTATAATATAATAATTATTATTATTGGCTTTACTCGTGTTCACGAGGGAACGACCGCGAGTCAGTGAGGGATTTGGGTCAGCTGCAGCCAGTCAGATGCTATACAGTACTTCCCATTTTCGTTCGCTTTTACTTCCTCGAGGAAAGGTGTGACGGTTGAGTTAGTGTAGAATTAATATGGACTGCAACTACAGTAGAAACTCGATTTTAGGCTTCCGGATAAACTAAAATCACGTCATTTCACAAAACTCTTCGAATCAAATTAATATTTCATCAGTCTGAATCTAGTAACAATTGAGATGCCTGAGTCGTGTGTGCGATAAAAGGGTTTTTTTTATTATTATTTATTTTATATTTGTTACTGTGTACATTCAAGTTTACAAGTTGCTAATTATTTCATTTTCTTTTTGACTTTATAATATTTTAACTTATATACTACTTATTATTTTGATTTATATGCATTTTAAATATTTTTTACAGGCTATTTTGAATTTATTGATAGGCATAATTTTGATGGTTTCCGGCAAAGCATTTTAAGATTTCATCCCTTTACATAGTAAGCTATTTTGTGTGTTTGCTACATTTTTTTCTGGTAGTCTAATTTCTTTGCATGCTTTGGTAATGAGCACGATTAAGAAACAGACTCATAGAGCAGACTGACGGAAAGCGAGTATCAGAAAATTATAAAACTGAGGTCGTAAAAACTCTTGGAAAAAGAATATATACGGACAGAAAGCTTAATATTTTTACCCAACCTATACAAATTTACGATAAATCAATCACTTTCTCCGGATTTTTACGTAGCAAACCATGAGAGAGAAAGAGACAGGACAAGTTGTCACTTAATATCGCACCACTTTTAGGTATGTTTGCATATTTTCTGTCTCCCAAGTCTCCGGCGACTCCGCTCTCTACGCTTTGTTATGCGACATGGTTCAACAGTTTTTGAGGTTATATCCTATATTTTTATTGATAACAATACTGTAAAAAGGTGGTTATATTATGTACAAATAAATAAAGCATTATGTCGACATGCGCTATGAATGGATGTTAAAAGGTGTATCTATGAAAACCTTAGCCACGCCCGAGTCACGAAAAAATCGACAATCCTGACTACACTGTTTCGCAAAACTATCCCTCCTGGTGTATTATAACTCTGAGTGAAAACCCCTTGGGCGTATATTCGACAGTTAATAAAATATTATTGTTCACAAAAACTAGAGTTTAATGAGAGAAAACAGAAGAGTAATAATAGAACATATAACTATTTATGAATGTGAATGAAGCAAGTGTGTGCTAGAATATATTTGAGTGAAGTTAATGTATCACATCTTAATGCAGAAAACACATTATCTAAGACCCTTTATTTTACAATTGTAGGTAGGTTTTTACTGTTTAAAATGAATATTATCAAATCTACTAGTAGGTACTTTATTTTAACCAATTAATTTGCGTGTAGTTTGTACGGGAAAACATTTGTCAAGAGTAGTTTTCTTCTTGTCGTTGATTTTCGTTTTCAACAAACTATTGTGTTCTATTTTCTTGTTTTTGTTATAATTTTTTTTTTAGTAGGTTTACCGCGCAAGAGGCCAACAACTCCCAACCGTCTAGAGCCAGTGGGACTTTGGCATCCCCAATCGTGGTATGTTATGAGGCTGACGGTAGTGAGGAAGGAAAGGAGATGTAGAAGATGAAGGTTGGGAATTACCTGGCTATTCAGATCAGGTAATCAAAGACGGATAAAGCCATTTCATTCAACGTTTCGACTCTGAATGGTGGTCTTTCACCAGGGCGATGCTTAGAGTATCTATCACTCTGGAACGTGTCGCAAATAAACTAAATATTATTTTATTTGAATTAAATGTGTTATGACACATATTAATCAAATAAAATTTATTTGCACACGCCGGGTTTGAACTCGCGACTTCTGGATTCGCAGTCGAGCTTCTTACCACTTGACCAAGAAGACCGTCAGTTATTACCATAGCTTGGACATGGTGAAAAGAACAATTTATTTTTATTTTCACAATAACTCCACACAGGAGGCCTTGAGGGAAATAATTTGCCTCAGGGCCTATGTCATCTTTGGGGATGCTGTGTGGAGGGTCTTTTTGAGGAAAGGAAGGAGTGAACTTGGGTCTTGAAGAGGCCCATGTCGAAGGAGGGAGGAAACACAGAGGCCGCCAAATCGTTCCATAGCCGAGCTGTTGAACATAAGAACGAGTCGTAAAAGCGACCCGTTCTCATGTATTAAATGTCAACCTTGTAGAAATGTTGGGCGCGCGTTTGGCGAGTTTCCTGACTATTCACCGGTGCCGAAGGGATCATTGACGCAAGTTCCTCGGAAAACCTTCCATTGAAGAAACAATTTTGAAAATCGGATCATTAGAGAAACACTTTTTTTCTAAAAGTGACATAAAATTTTCGTTCCGCACTTTTTTTTATATATATTTAAAAAAGTGTTTGGCGCTGAAAGGGTTAAGATCACAATTGACAAGTGCTCATTACATCGAGTTTCTACTGTAGCTAAAATATTTTTAGAATGAAATTTTAATTATCGTGGACGTTCCACCGGTGCACTTCCCACGGAGAATTTCGCCTGCATTCTCGTGTGCACCGGGCGTTGAGATATGCATCTGATAACATGCAACTTGCAACAGTGTAGTCCGCTCAATGCCGATCTCCGACCTCTTGGCAATTGATTGGATTAGACCAACGGATAATGTGATGAACGATATCAATTATTTTACGAGGTGAAACGAAATCGGTGGTTTGGGAATGAATTATATTCTTAAAATGAAACGTGACTTATGAGAATGCTGTACAACAGTCCCAACTGCCTGGAGCCAGTGGGACTATGACAGCCCCAATTAGGGGCATGTTGTGAAGCAGAATAGAGATAATAATACTATTACTTTTGACGGCCTCCATGGTCGAGTGGTAAGACGCTCGACTACGAATCCAAAGGTCGCGGGGTCAAACCCGGCGTGCGCCAATTACTTTTATTTAATTAATATGTGTCATAACACATTTAATTCATCCATTCCAGAGTGGTAGATACTCTAAGTATCGCCCTGGTGAAAGACCACCATTCAGAATCGAAACGTTGCTTGAAATGGCTTTAGCCGTGTTTGGTGACCAGATCTGAATAGCCAGGTACTTCCCAACCTTCCCCTTCACAATCTCCTTCCCCTCCCCACTACCTTCAGCCTCACAACATATCCTATTTGGGAATGCCATAGTCTCACTGGCTCTAGACGGTTGGGAGCAGTTGAGACTCTTGTGCGGTATTCACGTAAAAAAAAAAAAAAAAAAATTACACTAAAATAGATAATAACACCATCAGAAACATACAAACCAAAAGCTCCTTAAAAGCAATATCATTACTCACCTTAAAAACCAACTTTAATTTAGTTCTTAATATGTAGATTCTATTTATATTATTTTTATTATGTATGTACTATATTTTCGATATTAACATTTTACTATGTAGCTAAAAAAAAAACACTTTTTAAAATTGCCATTCCAACACAGGCTAATGCCTAGTAGGATGGGCAATTTACCAACTAATAAAAAAATGTATGTTTAAGTAAAATAATTAAAAATAAATAAATAAATAGAGGAGTGGGTGTGGATGGGGGAAAAAAATTGCGAAGTACCCGGCTACTCAGATATGGTCACCGACCACAGTTAATGTAATTTTAACCAACGTTTCGATTACGAATGTATAAGATTTGGAAAATTTGTAAAGCACCGTTTTAATGATTAAATAAAAACAAATTTATAACTTAAATTAACAAATTTATAACCTAAAATCATGCAACAATACTAATTAATATAATTAAAGTAAAATCATGGTTTACTACCCCTGACATCCCAAAAATAGTATTTAAGCCATAGAATAAGAACAACCTGTACTTGTCTGAAGATGGTCGTTATAGGCTGAAACCGGTCCAGTCAAAAAATAAAAAAAGTGGAATAAAGTTATAAATTTGTTTTTATTTAATCATTAAAATGAAATTCCACCATGAATTAACAGTTAAAAAATTAGAAATAATCAAAAGCCCCGTTTTTGTGAAAAATCACCCCAAAGACGCTGTAGGATGTACGCAAAAAAACTGAAACATCTAGTAAAAAAAATACATTTCACAATAGTAGAACGAAGCACTTAGTTGGGTTAGTAAAGACATTCTTGCAAATGAAAAGATATAAATGAATATCTTCGTGTGTATAAAAATCATGGGTTTTTCTTTATATATCCTACGAAAAGTACCAAGACTTGAGGCTTCTTTTGGAAAGGTGATCTAAGTGATTTTCCGACTCCTGGGTTCCGTTTTTCATACAACATGGGACCCTTTCTTACCCAGGTTCACTCCTTCCTTCCCTCAAAAATACCCTCCACACAGCATCTCCAAAGATGATATAGGCCCTGAAGGAAATTATTTCCTTCGGGGCCTTCTCTTTTGTTCTCTGTCTTATAGTATGTACCTGAAATGTTTGATATTTTATACTGATCAAACCACTTTTTAGCCAACGATTAAAGCAAGTTTACAAAAATGCAGTAATCAAGGTTATAGACCTAAGATAATTAAATAGCGAATTGATCTATTTTATTACAATTTCAACATTTTATTTTCAAGAACGGGTTCCGTCAATAATTTGAAAAAATAACTTGATTAAAACAACAGCAAAAAACATTATATATTTATGGTTATATTATGCTTTTGAGTGGGTAGTAAGGAAATTATTGAAAAAAAACAAACATTTTAATACCTATACAAATGAAGCTAAATAATTCAATGTGGGCGGATACAGGTTTATCATGATATCATTGTACTTTACGACAGCTGCGAAGTCATTATTGTTTATATTGGTAGTCGAAAATGTCCTGACTTTTTTTCCAGCCAGTTCTAACGACCAGGAAAATCAACAATCAGAATACAAAATTGACAAACACTCGTGTGAACAGAACCCACATAGATTGCATATAAAATTACGATGGAAATAATTATACCACACTAAAAGAAATCTAATAATCTGTTACATTGATCAATGTTATTATTAATCACAGAAAATTGTTAAATCACCCAAAAAGACAAGGGTTTTGAAGCAGAGAATGGACGATTACCTCGAGAGAATTTCCTCTTGGGGTAAAAATAACTTCCTCGAATTTAATGTTTCAAAGACCCAATCATGTCTGATTACGACTAAAAGGGATAGTAATGACAATTTAGTCTCTTTTAACGGAAGCAATCTTGGAATCATTGACATGCTTGGTGTAACCTTAAGTGACCAGCTGAGGCACGGGGGCTCCATCGAAGCCAGAAAAAAGTTAGCCTCTCAGAAGTTGGGCGTACTGTACAGGGCCCACAGATACTTCAATAGTACACAACTTCCGATGTTGTACAAATCGCAAGTGCGGCCCACTGTTGAATTTGGGAGCCACCCCTAAAACCGGAAAAAGCCCTTGAAGACTGCAGAAACGGGCGGTCCGTTTGATAGGTTCTCTTAACAAACGGATTGCAATCTTTGCAGCACAGACGTCAGGTGGGAATATTATTCTTCTTCCACCGGTATTTCAATGGAAGATGCTCCAAGGAATTTGCGTCATTGATTCCTTCGGCACCGGTGGATAGACAGGAAACTGGCTAAACGCGTGCCCAAAATTTGTACACGGTTGACATTCAATACGTGAGAACGGTTCGTTTCTACGTTATTGTGTTTAACGGCTCGGCTGTGGAACGAATCGCCGGCCTCTGTATTTCCTTCCTCCTACAACCTTATTTGAATTGAATAATGTAGATACGTTACTGAGACAACGCGCCTGGTTGCACTAAACCAAGTCAACGAGACATGCCTTCGAAACACGCTTCATATAGATATATCTCCGCACACACATATTCTTTGAATGGCTATCCTTTTCATACGCGGGTGAAACGTTTAGTGGTGCAACATTAGTGGTGCTACATTTTTCTTAAGATTTGTATGAATATGACGTGTCTTGTATTTCAGGTCTATGCCTACTACATCGACCTCTCCAAGACTCAGGATCACTCATTCCTTTTATCAACAAGACCCTTCACAAGCATCCCCAAAGATGACACAGGCCCTGAAAGAAATTATTCCCTCAAAATCTTATATGTGAAGTAATGTAAAATAAAAACAATTCATCAGTTAAATAGTAGCTAATCACTTACATTTCCGTTCTAATTATCTCTCTGCACTTATATTTGCAGTATTGTGTGGTGAAGGTGTCCGAAACTCGAGCTGTCCGATATCATGGCACATAGCACATAGCACGTACCGTTCTGCGGTTAGTATCCCAAAGAGAAAGGCTGCCAATAATAGCCGTGTAACTATCTCCATTTGATTGAAATTGAACTTGCAGTAAACGGAAGTTCTTTGCCAGTCGTTATTTATCGCCTACGTGAAATGGAAGTTATTTAACGACCGTACAAAACAACTACTTGAAGTAAGAAATAACTGTCTAGTTAAAGATAATATTGTTACAGTAACGAGTAGAGGAAACTATCTGATAGTATCAATACCGTAAGCCGTCTTCTGCCACGTTCGATGGAAAAATTGCTCATACATACTAAAGTTTGAAATTTTCTTCCGATTGCGGTCCTTCACGATCAACTCGGTATGTTCCTTTTGATATGTGTGTCGTGACTAAACCACGCGGGAGCGAGTTTTTATCTGCTAGTTCGTTATTAATAAGCAATTCCAGTATTTTTTGTACATACCCATTATATATAACATTTTCATGGATAAATATTTTTAAAAATAAAACACATAAACTTTGTTTATAACCACTTTATTGTTTAATATCACGTCTACCGGTTACGAAAGTACCCTTTCATCGTCAGGACAATATTAAAATACGATACAATTTTAATATTGTCCTGACGATGAAAGGGTTCTTTCGAAACCGGTAGACGTGATATTAAACAATAAAGTGGTTATAAACAAAGTTTATGTGTTTTATTTATAAATATGGCAAGCCACAAAGTAAATGCTTTTTACGAATATGAAATATTTTTAAAATTGGAATTTTCAGAACTCGCCGAATCGGCTTAATATGAAACGTGAAGTAACTTAGTACCACTAGGTACCCACTAGGGTACCTTAAATAGTTGTCAATCTTTATGGAATTGATTATATCAAAATAATTATTGCACAACGTAATTTGAAGAGTTGACCGATTTAAATGATCTTTATCATTTTGACTGAAAAAAATCTTTGAAAAGTACGAGCTGAAAAAAGGAAATGTTGTATTCATATCGTCGCCGGAAAGGCAAAAGGGTGAAGCGCTATTTTGGGAAATTTACACCAGAGCACTATTTTTTTTTGCTTTACAATAAAAGTCATAAATCTTCAGCACCTGGTTGTATTTTGAAAAAAAAAGTTGACTTATGTTACTCAATGCTCTCACTGAGTTACCTGAAGCGACAAAAAGCTAAAAAAAAGTCCCAAACTTGTTTCGATTGAGTCGAGCCTTCTTCCAAATGGTATATATATTTTAGACGACTGAAATGCCACAAAAGTCTTCAGAATCAAACGAGAGTCAAAGCATTCTACACAGAAAAGAGAACTGATAACTGCATATTTAACTCATTTTGGCTGATGTGTCGCTTAAGCCCTTATGCATTTTCAGCGACGATATGTATCTGGCAAAGAAAAGTCTTCAGTATTTTTGTTGTAAAACACTTTCTTCTCAATCTGTTTATCAAACTATGTTAAAGGTATATTGACTAGACAATATTAAACGAACGTCCGATAGTAATTCTAAAATTGCGCTTATCAAAAAATTAAATAATCAGTAACATTTGGGTAAGTGTAAGTGTTTTATTGTTGCTATAATCTATTTTTCACTTCACCCTTCATTTGGATGGATTCGTTTCGTAATCAAGAGATGAATTACTAATGGAAGATAGCCGACTATCAAAGAGGCTTCTTTATAAAAAGGCTTCAGGTCGCAGGGGGGTTGAGAAACTCAACTCAGTGGCTTGACGGTGTGCAGCCAACTCCGCATCCTTAAAAAAAGTGTAGGTATACCGCACAAGAGTCCCAACTGCTCCTAACTTTCCAGAGCTAGCAGAGTTATGGCATTCCTAATTGGGGTATGCTGTGTGGCTGAGGAGAGTGAGAGGGAAGGAGATGGGGAAGAGGAAGGTTGGTTATTACCTGGCTATTCAGATCTGGTCATTAAACACGACCAAAGCCATTTCAAGCAACTTTTAGATTCTGGATTGTGGTCTTTCACCAAGGCGCTGGAAGGTGGAGAGAAGGAGGCGTGTTGTTGTTTGGAAGATTCATTAAGTTTTATTTGCTTAAAAACCAGTCTAATTCAGGTTGTTGTTTTTGACCACTTTTCTAAGCTTAGTGGTCAACAACATTATTATTGAACGGTTTGTTGCTCCTGAATAGTTTTAGCAAAGTTAAATTTCGGTAAAACGAGTAAGTTCGTAGATATAAAAAATATTCCTTGGAAACATTCCACCTTAAATGCCAACACTTTATTATTGTAGTATTAAAAATATGTTCGTTACTGCCAGAATAAAAAATGCAATATTTGTACACGAGTAAAACACGGACAATGTTCACGTGTGGTGAAAGTTCTGTGAGCATTAATTAATAAACGTTTTTGCATATTGGCAAAATACTATTTTATTTGACGTTTTCAAATATGTCGTGGCTGGAAGAGCAAAAAGGCTTAAGCGACACTTTGGTCAAAAATGAGTAAAATATGCAGTTCTGATCAGTTTTCTTTTCTACATCGAAAGCTCTGACTCTCGTTTGATTCTGAAGACTTTTGTGGCCCTTCAGCCATCCAAAATATATTCACCATTTGGGAGAAGGCTTGACTCAAGCGATATAAGTTTGGCACTTTTTTTTAGCTCTTCGTCGCTTCAGGCAACTCAGTGAGAGCATTGTGTTAACTCAGTCAACTTTTTTTCAAAATTCAACTAGGTACTGAAGACTTAAAAGAACTTAGTGTATACTTTCAAAATGGCGCTTTAGCCCTTTTGCCTTTTCGGCGATGATATGTACATGGAATCGTATTTATAAGATAATAAAGTGTACAAACTAGAAAGAACTACTTCTTTTGGCAGCAGTTCCTACTTCATTCATTGTTCATTGAACAAATACTTCAATTGAAGTTGGTAGTTCATTTTAGCGTTCTGACTGCTCCGCGAGAAATATTTCATTTTGCGGCAGTTCCAACTTCATTCATTTAATTTCATTGAATAAATACTTCAATGGAAGTTAGATTACAAAAAAGTACTTTAATTTTCAGCAGTTCAGTTGTGAAGTTGAACTTCAAAGCCTATAAAGAAGTACTTCATTTCAAGTACTTCTATTGAAGTTCGACTTCAAAGTACTTTGATCTTTTCGGGATCTTCGGGAGTTCTTTTCGTTTTAAAACCTCTTTGTTTTGGCGAGGAACCAGTTCCAGTTCTGTTCGTTTTTAAATCTCTACCGACTAGTACATTTGTTTTGGCGAGCAATATCAAAGAACCGGTTCCAAAAAGAACTGAACAAACGACCGGATAAATTCAAATCTCTTTTTGGCTAGTTCGACTTTAATTGAAGTGTTCACTGCGAAGGGTTCATTTTAAAGAACTAACAATTCGTGAAGCATTCACAAAACATTGAAGTTTTTCCCAACGCTAGTACAAACGTAACGTTCGTGTAAATTTCTTATCTCGCATTTTTTCACCGTTTGAGAGATCATGAAACAGATTTCTGCCTTTGTAAGATTTCAATATTGTAACCTCTATATACGTTAAATATTACCTTACAATACCTATATTTAAAGTTTTGAACGCCTTTAAAAAGTGCTCGAGTTTTTACGTAGTATTTTTTGCTGTGATGTAGTATTGTTATGGTTCGACCTTATGCAATTGAATTTAAGACAATTTAAAATTTGGTTAAAAACCACATTTAATGATTTTGATATTAAAATGTATCGAGGGTCTTTGGAAAACATTGCCCAAGTGAAAAAAGACTCATTTGTGAATGTATCTTGCCCAGAGATACTACTAGTGTTTTGAGTTCAATTGAAAATATAATGTACAACTTTCTCCTGCGTTAGAATTATGGTAATAGTATGTACATGCCAACGCACAGCGAAACATGCTACTATTTAGTTATATTATTCATGTATTCAATGGTTAACGGTTTACGCTATCTTATCATATGCCATGTTTCCACTTCTGGTGTAAGGTACAAAGTCTCACCTATTTTATTGTGCATACTTACTTTTTGATTAACGTGTTACCTACCTCATAGGTGTTTTGAATAGAAGAATCCAGCGAAAACATTCACAATCCATATCACCCATGTGAATATTGTGAGACTGTTAGAGACATTAGGAAGAGGAAGGAGATGGGATAACCTTGATGTTTCGATCGGTTTTTTTAGCCAATTCAAACAATATGTTAATTTTCGAAAGGGTTTCCTAATAAGATGCGCGCGCAACCAAAGCTTTTCTTTGAGTAGCGACAAGCTGCCGGTTATCTTAGTTTTAATTTAAATATATAAGTAAATAGTACTTTAAAAATGGTTTGACATTACTAAAATTATTAAAACTCGATATCATAACCTTATTGTGTTTGTTTCGTGCTTTGCAAATTATCAACATATTACTTACATTGAATAATAAAAAGTTGCAAAATTAAATTATTAAAAATTAACTACTCTCATACTGATAACTAACGACATTACGACTGCAGAGAAAACTTTTCATCTATTTTGGGATATCAATGCGTAATCCTGAAATTTTAATAATAGTGCCAGAAAAACTAATCTTAATCTGTGAGAAATAGTTTGGATACAGGCGAATTCTGTATGTTAAATATTGTTTTTTTGTTACCTTGTATCTGTACCTGTGTTTTCTCCTAAATAAAGAGAAAAAAAACAAAAACAAATGAATTTTTTTTTCATTCAATTGAAATTTGACCGGTTAGTAGCTGAGTGGATAAACGCGTCGGATTCCCATCCGGGCGTCTTGGGTTCAATTCCTCTGCTATCTAAGTCCTCCATCATTGCACAAGCAACATCTTCCGCTTATAATGATGGTAGTAGAAGTTTTTCAAATATTATCAGGTTATTCGTAGCCCGGGAGTGTTTGTCTTTCTTTTAATGACAAAAAAATCACAAGAATAACTCTTTAATTAAGGGGTACCCAACTAGCAGTTTTTTGGCGTTGTTTTCGATATTAGTCGATGTTTTATACTTATAAGTAGAAACACATTTTATGATGTATTGAAAGATTTTAAATATTTTTTGAAGCTGTTCGACATATTTAAAAAATTTGTTTCGAACATAATATTTTTCCTAGACTCCAATTTCACCACTTTGATATTTGAAATTCAGAAAAATCAGTCATGAAATAAAACAGGTATATTATTTTCAAAATGTATTTAAAAGCTAACATCTGACTTAGTCAATTAAAATTATGCATACACACTTTAAAAGAATAATAAAAATTCATCATAGTAGGAAACTTACTCGATACATAAAAAAGTTTTGAGACATCCAGCAAGTCGGCTTAACACTAATTATATTAACTAATTCTTACAACATAGAAAAAAAAACACTTTACTTTAAGGTAAAGAAATAGATTTACTTTCAAATTGTTTTTATCACGCGATTAAATCAATTAAAAAACTGTAAATTAGCCTTCAATCACTCAAAGATCAAATAAAAATAATTTCGAAAAAAAAATTGCTTATCACTTCATAAGTGGCTGGAATAACAAATTCTCTACTGTTAGGGCCAATGTATTCAATGACAGTGCATTTCCTATTTCATTCATCTTCTTTCACAAACTATTACAAGCTAATAATAATTATAATGGTTTCCACCAATAAATAAATAAATACATTTTTACACGACGGTGAAAATGATTAAGACAATGTTTTTTAACAATGGTACACTGTGAACGCAAATTTATGTTTGCAATTTGCAAGACATTTGCTATCATTAAATTCATCATATTGCATAATGTTTATGATATGATTGTACTTAACGTACGATAGTTATTTACATAATTGATGACATTCTATGCGAGTTATTTGTTTCATAATGAAAGAGAATGATTAGCGAATTAATTCATTCATGATTCATAATGTAATAGTCACCTGAAAAGTACTTGCAGTTTGATCAACAATTTTGAAAAATGCACATAAATTACTTGACTCATAACTGTACTGTTATGAGTTTTTTTATAATAATTAGCAATGATTCCGACGTGGTAATAAACATAATGTTCAATCAAATCGGATTATTAACAAATGAATGATAGAAAGTTGTATGTCGATTTGATGTATTGTTTAAAAGTAACGAATGTACAATAAATAATTAAGTATGAACAAGAAACAAGTGCAAACTTATATTATACAACATATAAAAGATAGTAGAGATACTTATTATAATAATAAATATTTAATATAAATATGAATAGGTCCCCGATGATATTATAAAAGCGCTGTGAGAACTGATGTATTGTAATTATCAGCGAAAGGTAATTAAATAATCGTTTGATTTTCTTTTTGGATTCCAGAGCGATGGAAGACGTAGGAGACACAATGGATGGATTTCTTGCCGCAGCAAGTGTTACAAGAATTTCGTCATTGTCTTTGAGCACGAAATGTAGGACAAGTTGGCGGAACCGGTTCCGATAATAATATTCTCTGTACTCGTATAAAACTTTATCAAAAAGTGTTCCCGTCGAGCGCTAGCCTCGAATCTTTCTTACGCGAGTAAACGTGACTTTTGTGAACTTAAAATAATATTTCAATACAAATCGTATACTGATCTGTTGCATAAATTACGCAGATGTAAAACGACGTCATTTAAACAGATTTTTGATGGATAAATTAACATGATTTTAAAAGACCTTGAGGGACAGTGGTTTCAAGACAGTACGAAGTATAACTACTGGGGTTTTCATATTAAATTATGTTCAAATTAAAGTTAGCGCGAGTAGAGAGCAAGATCGGAAATTCTCCTCTGGCGGGCCCCGGGCTGGAATCCCCGGGTGCCGTCGGGGCCCACGGGGGGCCTCACCAGCTGTTCCTGGCAGAGCGCGGAACTGTTGGAGCGAGAGCGTAGCTGGGGGCTACAGTACCCAGACATCTGGCTGCAGTTGGAGATCCTTCTCATGCCGTCATATTCCGAACTAGAAACTGAGCAGTTGGATATCCTGCGAGACAGATACATATCGGATGATCCCGAATCCCTGGAGCTGTTGGACAGCCTCCTGGGAGAGTAGTAGTAACCCGAAGAGTCTGAAGAGTGGCTGCAGGAAGACATTCTGCGGGGGACCCAGTTTGGTTCAGGAACACGCGGCAAGAATCCCGAAGATCCGCGTCTCAATCTGTAACGAGGATCTCCTCTGATCCAGTATTCCATCTCAGCCTCCGAACCGCTGCAGCACGGAGAATACTCCATC
Source organism: Drusus annulatus (assembly GCA_022651775.1). NCBI lineage: Eukaryota > Metazoa > Arthropoda > Insecta > Trichoptera > Limnephilidae > Drusus > Drusus annulatus. The sequence goes on along the minus strand of JAGWCC010000317.1, from coordinate 135,727 downwards.
TCATTAGGCATGCCAGTCACGCGGTTGATGCTCATTTTCTTCCCCGGCATGGTGCGTTTCTTCTTGTCGGGATTGGGGACGCAGTTCAGCTCGAACACTTTGAGGGTCTGGCCATAGCCTGGGAAGTCGTCGTGTTGCATGGCAACGGCGTTTCTCGCAGATTCCGATTCGGAAAACTCCACTAAGGCACATACCAACCCGCCGAGGGAAGGATTCTTATTGATGAACTGTCTTACATCAGCTGGGACAGGGTTACCCGGCCTCAAGACCCTAATCAAGGCGATCTCACCACATTTAGAGAATAATCTAGATACATTTTCGATGGTAGGTTTTTCCATCGGTAAGTTGACAGCTACAATAGTTCTTGAAGGGGTTGTTTCGTCATATTGAGGCAGAGGCTCTAACCTGCGTAGTTTGGTTCCAGCCTCGTTTATCTGCAGTTTTGTGGATCGCTTGAGTGAGACAGCTACCACCCTCCAGTCTTTTGTGAGGTGTTTCACCCTCTTGAAGCTAGAGATGAGTTTGAGGGAAACAAAGCCTTCTTTGTTTCTTTTGACGTGCTTGAGAAGGAAAGCGTCTTTAGTGATGTTGACATCGGAGAAGTAAAATTCCACTTGTCCTACAATCTTATCGGCAAGTTCCTCTGACGGAGGGGTGAAAGGAGGCTCCTGGGTGTCTTGAGGGTCCAGGGTGACCTCGCAGCCAGAGTCCTTGCCTCCTCCAGTGGAACCTGCATCAGAAGCGGAGTCTGACAGATCTGCCATGTGAGCTCCCTCGTCTTCAGCTGTATCACAAGCCGTACTCTCGGGCTCATCTCCGGACTTATCCTCCGAGTTTCTCCTATCGAAAGACATAGATACATCACTGTCTATGGAGGAGATACTATCTCTGGTATCAGAGTGCTTCATAGGTCCATGCAAATATCCCAGATTGCTTACAGTATCTGACTCCTCCTGCAATTTAATCAACTCCTCTTCGTGCATCGTCACATTTTCTACAGCAGCCATTTTTGCTATTAATGTCTCTTTATTAATTTATGTTTTTAAGAACTCTTACCGTTTATTGATCACAATTTACTATCACTTTTCCGTCACGCGACAGAATAATAAGTCTTAATTTTTATTTTTATTCACACTTCGAGGAAACGTTCGTTATCATTAAAACTTTTTATTTTAAAAATAAATATTATAAATTAGTATCACACGAATTTAATTGCACTCAATTGGCAGTCTGAATATAAAATTAGATTGATTATAAGGACACAGTATTGGTAAGGTCTTTTAATGTCTGTGTACAGCCGGCGAACATTCACCACATGTGTTACGCAAGAGGCACCCGAGGGCTTGTCTGCCTTTCACGCCGGCAGCCGTATAGCTGGAGAAATACGGCGGTAGGTGAGCTGAGTCCCAGCTTGCACAACAGCCTCCTTGGTACACAGCAGATCACTATACTTGTTGACCTCAGAATCTCCGATAAAGGAGAAAGCACTTCGCCATTCACGTTCTTAACTCAGCTTTCGGTGATAGCTGACGGCACAGTTATACACTGCTATTATTACTCCAATTCACAGGGTTTTGATAAATCAATCTTCTTCGAACTAACACAGCAAACGCCAATTGCGATCTTCTGCGTTGGTGGAACGAAAGCACCGTTTTCTTTCACCGGCAATGCGCGATGTTTCGATGGACAAGTGTAGCGCGTACGGTTGACTGGTCACGGCGAAGGCACCGCTCCGTCTGTCTCGATTCTGTCCGGACTCGACGCTAGACTCGGTTTGATATGAGCTGAGAGCACGTGGGTTATTGCGCTACTGCCACACCAGTCCGTAAGTAGCCTAGCCGTTGGTCAGGGGACCACTGACGCGCGCCCGCCGGCTCTTCTTTTTATACTCGCCCTCCCTTGGGAAACTGCTCAAGGGTGGGAGGGAGTTCGGCGGGGATAGCCTCCACCGCTGTCAAGTATAAGGCCTGGACGCCTCGACACTCAACCGCGAAAAGTTGCACCCACTGAGTAGAAATGCATCAACTGTCTTCAGACTCTCGACAAAGCGTCGAGCCGATGTGAAAATCTTTCTGCGAGCTTTCGTGATTTGCCTCCTCTGTCTGAGTTATCTAGTCTCGGGAAGCTTGCCGTAATAGACGGGCAAGGACTTTTCTTTACTATGTCACAGCTGTGTAGGTTCCACGTTAGCGGTCTGTCTCCTTTCGTCGGCAACTAACCGTGGAAGACGGGAGATTTACAGCGGTGGGCGCGCGTGTGAAAGTGCTCGACTATTCTCGTGCGGGCGATCATTCAGCCGCCGGTGGTAATATCAATTTTACAATACCGCTTTACATAAGTCGGGACGACTTAATTAAATCGAACCCGCCGACGTTGTGAGGCTTTTCTCGTCCGATATTTTGATACACTTCTCTTGGCAATACTCACAGAAACATCAAAAAGCTTTGTAAAATAACACTGCAAATGTAACGTATGTTAGCTATGCACTGGAATGTCTGCTTTTCAAAACCTGAACTTCACTTAAATAAACGTTTCTCTTAAACTTGCGTCCAATTTGCTTACATTTATTGCTAGTTGGATATTAGAACACTGGTAATTTAATGAAAAAAATGTGATATCAGAGCTGAAAACTACTAACTACACATTCATTTTTAATTAATGTATCCTCTTGTCATGCTTAGATTTTAACAGAGAACAGTTTGCTGATTGCATCGAATGAAAGTTAATCTAGTATTGAAGCACTTGTATTTAAATCAACAACAATTAAAGCTCAAAGCTACTTTACACTTAATTGTTCATTTTAAATTGGTATTTCTTCTTGCAACGTTTAAAGCTTATGTTTTTCCGTAGAAGTTAACTGCAGGCAGTTTCATTTGCAACTGAGTGTGCATTTCATTTTCTCTTAACACCACAACTAGTTTAAAACCGTGTTAGTATATGATCAGTTGTTGGTCTATTGAAGATACGAGTTAGTATTAGTGAAGGGTACAGTCTAGGTACATTGAGTAGTCTATTCATTGTACCTTCATTGCAGCCCATTACAGTCCAATCACGCACTTCCTTGTTTAGTTCCTGGCTACTGTCATACTAGCTAGTGCCAGATCATTATCACAAACAATATTATTGTAAATTGGAAAACGGAAGGTCATATACTATTGACAGTTATAATTTCAGGAAGCGAAAGGGATATTTTTAATATCCTATTCGTGTGATTCGTATCGTTTTATAAGTGTACTCAATATAACATAGCTTTACCTTGGAGCTAATGTAGTTTTGCATCGTGTTTGAATGCATAAAGGGAAAACATGTGATGTGATAACGTAGTATTTATCAACACGATAAAAATAGATGCATTCGCAAGGATACAATGTTATTGATAATGAAAACATAACGTCGCTGGAAAGGCGAAAGAGCTTAAGCGACACTTTGGTCAAAGTGAGTTAAATATGCAGTTTTGATCAATGATGTTACATATATGGACACGTTATAGCCTTAAAATATTAACACAAAATGTGGCAAGCAAAACAAACACGTTACCAGTAAACTCATCATTCAAATATCGGTCATGTATGACAAAGATAGACATTCATAGAATATATGTCTATGAACGATACAGATCCGAAGTTCGGACCGCGTGCCATACTTGCTTGAAACGACCTCAAGCGACGCGGGACCGTTTAGTACTTAATCGGCTTAAACACCGATCACACCAAGTAGCGTGATTATTGCTTGCCACTTTGAGAGCGCTACAAGGTGTCTATATTTATGTAACGTCATTGGTTTTGATCAGTTTTTTTTATCTAACACTGACTTTCGTTTGATTCTGAAGACTTTTGTGGCCCTTCAGCCATCCAGAATATATTTACCATTTGGGAGAAGGCTTGACTCAATCGACTAAATTTTGAGACTTTTAAAGCTTTTTGTCGCTTCAGGTAACTCAGTGAGAGCATTAAATTACATCAGTTAACTTTTTTTTTCAAAATTCAAGCAGGTACTGAAGACTTATGAATTTTATTGTAAAACATAAAAACTTTGAAGTGCTCTGGTGTAAACTTCATAAAATGGCGCTTTAGCCCTTTTGCCTTTCTGGCGACGATATGGCGACCTTTGTTCTGTTGTGGTACAGGCCAAAGATTCCCAAACTTTGGAAAATTCAACAGCAAACTTTGAAAAAAAAACCGTTTCGTTTCGTAACCCAACTAGGTTGGGAGGGAGGGTTTTTTTTTAGAACTCCTCATTATCATCAGGGAGGTACATCTCCAGAAATTTTACCTCCTCTACAAATGGTTTCCACCGGCATCGGTCTATGGTCATTCATTCCTCTCCATTCCTCTTTCCTTCGCATCCTTTATTAATAATTCCATTTAAGATAGGGCTAGAAAGTAGATAGAACAAAAAGTCCTTGGAAATTCCATAAGGCCATAGCTCACCTTTCAACGCACAGTTAAGATATCATGGATATTTCAGGGCTCCATAACTCACGAGTGGAATAAATTTATGAGTTGAAAATTATTGCCCGATGTATTTCAGACAGAGAGGTGGTTGGTAGCCCGATGCGTAGAAATATTGGCTAACAGTCGGACGGATTGAGTTAGATGCTCACAGCGGGTAACCATTTTTTCCCCTTTCAATACAAGTTATGCTTGTTGAAAAGGTTTGTACCATAAATCTCTCATAGCTCCCTCTAAAATAAATTCATTGGGTGACAGAAACCAAATTTCTGCTTCATATTTAAATAATGAAAGCTGTTTTAAAACCAAATCTTCTTTATCGAAAGGTTGAGAGTCGTATCGACATTTTCGTGATCACATTATGCAATGTGCATGCTAACTTTAACCTAACCTAAGTCAACAGGTAGAGCGTAAGTGGGGATTGGCCGAATAGGACAATAAAAAATAAGACAAACGCTGTTGGATTAGGTTAGGTTAGGTTAAGCGAGGCACGCACAACGCACGGGGGCTCCATCGAAACCAGAGTAAAGTTAGCCCCCCAGAAGTTGGGCGCACTGTACAGGGCCCGCAGGTACTTTGATAGTACACAACTGCTAACTTTTTACAAATCGCAAGGGCGCCTCACTGTTGAATTTGACAGTCACCATTGGTCTGGAGACCCTTGACTCTGTGCAGAAACAGGCGATCTGTTTGATGGTTTTTCCTATCTTAACAAACGGATTGCAATCTTTGGAGTACATACGTCATGTGGTGTTAATGTCCTTGTTCTAACGGTATTTCAATGGAAGATGCTCCGAGAAACTTGCGTCATTGATCCCTTCAGCACCGTTGCATAGTTGGTATACGGCTGAGATTCGATACATGAGAAAGGGTCGTTTTTACGACTCGTTCTAATGTTTAACAGCTCGGCTGTGGAACGATTTTACCGTCTCTTTATTTCCTCCCTCCTTCAACGGGGGCCTCTTTAAGATCCAGATTCGCTCCTCAAAAAGACCATCCACACAGCATTCTCAAAGATGAAATAGACCTTGTGAGAAATTATTTCCCTAAAAAAAACCCGTTCGTGAACATCCAGATATAGCCATACAGAAAATTGCGATTCAATTTTTGTCTGTAGGTATTTTTAGTTTGTGTTACAGCCGTGTAGGTACTGAAGGTTTTCTTCATAATTTGAATTTCGAATCGTATCTCAAGTATATATGGATTAAATTCTGGATTTAAATTCCCAAGTTATTTCTAGTACTAGACCTGCCTAAACAACTTGTCATTCCTACCATTAAAAGGTTTTTTATTGCCGGTCGCCTTGTTCTGCCATTAAAAGAAAAGGAAAGACCAAAAGCTGTTTCACTTTTCAGTGTCTGGGCGTGCAGGAAACAGAAAGACGTTTGCCTTCCGCACAAGGCCGCGGGATCGACTCCCAGACCGGACGAGCCAAATCTTTCGGAAGTTAAAGCAATAAGTAGGTAACCAGTGACGGACCGGCAATACAAACAGGCCTAAACTGTTTTTAAATTGGTATTTTCGCCTTTTTATTTGTCACAGCACTATCCCGTATTGATAAACTAACTATCGTCCGAGGAAGAAATATATAAATATCTAATTAGTAGCGTTGTGACCACTTTGAAAAAACTATTTCAAAGAACTACTTCTTTTGGCAACAGTTCTTACTTCATTCATTGTTCATTGAACAAATACTTCAATTGAAGTCGGTAGTTCATTTTAGCGTTCATTCATTTCAATAACTTCATTGTTCATTGAAAAAATAATTCAATTGAAGTTGGTAGTTCATTTTGGCCTTCATTCATTTCATTAACTTCATTTCATTGAACAAATACTTCAATTGAAGTTGGTAGTTTATTTTAGCCTTCATTCATTTCATTGAAAAAATACTTTAATTGAAGTCGGTAGTTCATTTTAGCGTTCATTCATTTCATTGAAAGAACTACTTCAATTTGCAGCAGTACAGTTGCCAAGGTGAACTTTATTTTGGCGAGGAACCGGTTCCAGTTCTTTTCACTTTGGTCAAAAAAAAACTGAACAAATAACCGGATAAATTCATGTCTCTTTTTTGCGAGTTCGACTTCAATTGAAGTGTTCACTTCGAAGGGTTCATTTTAAAGAAATAACAATTCGTGAACCATTCACAAAACATTGAAGTTTTTCCCAACGCTACTAATTAGTAATCATACTATGAAAAAACGACAAATAGAAGCTTTTTATTTGGGACCAGGTGAGTTTCATGAAAATCTACTTACCTCTATGTACCCGCACGATTTAGATGTATCATGAAAACCAACCAATACGATTGTGGCGCGTAACCTTAGTAAGTAAAAATTAAGGCTAAGGCGATATAACACTATAGCGGGGTTATTTACTGATGAATCTGCCAGATTTTTTTTCAAAGGATGTATGTATTCGAAATGTGAGTAATTTATATTTTAGATTAATAATAAAAATAATAATTTTATTCCTTTATGCAGGTATAATGCAATGCAATACATTCCATAATAAAAAATTAAAATAATTCAACCAAAAATAAAAAAATAACAATACATAAAACAAAAGTAAGAGTTGAAATACATATTATGCAATAAATAATAATAATTAATTAAATTTAAACTAAAATAACTTTGCGTGCTTCAAGGTAGTCTCCGCATCATCTACATCCATCGTTCGTTGAGAGGAGAGCTGAGCCATTCAGATGCAGTCGCGACAATGACGTTGGTTGAATTGCGAATCCTCCCCCAGAAGCTGGCTAGTCGGTGGCGAAGTAAGGCGGGTAATGAGTGCACCCTCCCTTCGGTGAACATTGCAGAGGCACTGCAGAATCTTGGAAATTGCAGAAGTTGCCTATAGGCATTGTTGTAGCAACCCCTCAACTTGTTCCATTGCGCTGTTGGGTACTCCACAGCTCAGATGTATATAGGGCAGTGCAGTACGTCTTAAAAAACAGTTTCCTGACATCGTCACTACAGTGGTAGTACAGCCTTAAAAAAGAAAAACTCACCCTTACCAATTTCACATTCTTACCATAAAACATTTTACAACATTTTCAAATTGTTTAAATAAAATTAGCGGTACGGACTAGATTTTTTTTTTAATGCTATGAATTTAATCACTGAAATATTCCTCTGAAAACTCTAAGTAAAGACGTCGGCTTTACATAACCTATTTTACAAAGATTGTGCCCTGACATACATGCTATTATGCTTATTTAGCCACTCTCAAAAATAAATACCACTTAATTGTTTAAATGCCTAGAAACGTCTCGGGTCACAAAAGAATAACATCTTATAGACCGCAATAGTAAATAATGTTGACATGAAGCACTCACTTTGTGGTAAGACATAATATTTTTTTTATTTATTTTTTTAAAAAGAAAGACAAACATTCTCGGGTTACGAATAACCTGACAATATTTGAAAAACTCCTACTACCATCATAAGAAGCGGAAGATGTTGCTTGTGTAATGATGGAGGACTTAGCCAGCAGAGGAATTGAACGCACGACGCCCGGGTGGGAATCCGACGCGTTTGTCCACTCAGCTACCGAGCGGTCTTAAGTAAATTTTATTTAAAATAAAATTTTAAATAAAAGTAACTTTGTTTTGGCACAACTTTATTAGATACATTTACCAACCGGTTTCGGCTCTACCTGAACCTTCTTCAGGGTTGAACAAATATGTATTACATACTTGTTCAACCCCGAAGAAAGTTCAGACAGAGCCGAAACCGGTTGGTATATGTATCTAATAAAGTGGTGTCAAAACAAGTTACTATTATTTAAAATTTAGTAAGTAATTTACTGGTATTTTTAAAGGTTGCACAGTTTATTGCGCTTACACTTTGAAACGATTAAGAACTGTTCAACTTGATGCCCGTCAATCCAGTTCACCCCTGGTAACACCTATAAGTACCAAAAATATTTTCTTAATTTATTTGTACCTGTCTAATCGCAATTCACGGTAACAAAGGACACGGGAGGGGAGCTCACCTTTCACAGAAAACCGCCAAGATGAAAACAATGTCTATTTCTAGCAACAGGCAAAGGTCGGCTTAGCTGTGTGCCATATTTTGGATATTGACCTCTCTTCTTAGCGACATAAACAAAAACAATATTATGTTAATATTTTATTCGGGGAAATGTTGTTGTTTTGCATCTACTAGTGCGTTGTTTTCTAAGTCAACAATTATTATTATTCTCATACCCGCTTATGTACATGGTGATCACGCCGTTTTCCCGCAGGGGAAGGCAGAGAGGACGGACCGCCATACAACTCTGTCTTGGCACACACTCCTTGTTACATTAACATTAATACATCAACTCATACATACATTTATTGAATACCGCACAAGAGTCCCAACTGCTCCCAACCGTCTAGAGCTAGTGGGACTATGGCATCCCTAATTGGGGTATGTTATGAGGCTGAAGGTAGTGGGAAAGGAAAGGAGATGAGGAAGGGGAAGGTTGGGAAGTACCTGGCTATACAGATTTGGTCACCAAACACGCCTAAAGCCATTTCAAGGACTGTTTCAATTCACCAGAGTGGTCTTTCACCAGGGCGATACTTGGAGTATCTACTACTCTGGAACGTGACGCAAATATACTGTACATTATTTAATATCAATTAAAGGTGTTATGAAGCATATTTTTTTCATATTAAGGCACACTGGGTTCGAAGCCGCGACCTCTGGATTCGTAGTCAAGCGTCTTACCACTCGACCATGCAGGCCGTCGAAATACTCTTCTGTTATTCTGACTTTTGACTTGTTCCGACTCAGGTATTTGATTCGCTTGATCGTGCCATGTCTTCCACGGGCGTCCCCGACTTCTTTTACCATTAACATTCGCGTCATATATTCGTTTCGCAATTATTTCTTCGTTCATCCGCTCTACATGCACAAGCCGTCTAAGCGTCCCTTTCTTAATCCTATTCATTACGCTTGCATCAGCCTTTCATTGTTACCGGATATCTACATTTTTCACACGGTCATGCATGCTTTTACCGCACATACGAATCAAGGATCTTATTTCTACAGCATTCGGTCTGATTGTATCCATTATCTGCCAGTTCTATGCCTCCCTGCAATACAATAGGGTTGCGGAGTGGTTTTTATGACCCGCGGTTCCCGGGTTCGAATCCCGGCGTGGGCTAGTAATAATTGTGTTATTTAATTAATACATAGCACATTTGCGGAACGTTCCAGAGTGTTAGATACTCTTAGTATAGACCTGGTGAAATATCACAATTCAGAATCTAAAGATTGTTTGAAATGGCTTGGCGACAAAATTTGAACAGCCAGATACTTCCTCACCTTCATCCTTCTCATCTCATTCCCCTCCTTACTCCTCCAGCCTCATAACATACCCCAATAGGGGATGTCGTTGTCCCACTTGTTCCGTGCATTTAAGGCTCTTTTGTAGTATTCACGTTTAAAAAAATAGCGTATAAGTAAAAAGTACCCTCTATTACACCTCTAAATATTTTACACTAAGCACACCATGTATATTACTACACCTTTTATGCTACAAACATTAATACGCAAATTGTTAAATGATTTGTTATTGAAGCAGATTTCCATTATTATACAGATTTATTTGTTATTTAAAATCGTGAATAATAAAAATGATTGACGTGTTTGTGACCTTCTCTTCAAAACTCCGAAGTCACATCTACTTCGGTATAACATCATTTTTTTATATCCAATGACCCGATTGACGGGAGTAAAAATAAGTCATCAAAAAGTATGCCAGCTATTAGAAAACAAAAACTTACTTTTAGAAATTGCTATCTACGGTGACGGAAAAAATCACAAAGTTCGTGTTAATTTGAATTAACACTGGGTTTCAAAGGGTCAAAATATAATCTTGTATACTTTTACCACTTGATCTAGAATTTCTAAGTTGGTAACTATTTTATTATGCCTCCATAGTCGAGTGGTAAGACGCTCGATTGAGAATCCAAAGGTAGCAAACCACCGCCAATAACTTTTATTTAATTAATATGTATCAAAGCACATTTAATTCATATAATATAATAAAAAGTATATTTGCGGCACGTTCCAGAGTGGTAGATACTTTAACAATCGCCCTGGTGAAAGACCATCATTCAGAATCGAAACGTTGCTTGAAATGGCCTTAGCCGTGTTTGGTGACCAGATCTGAATAGCCAGGTACTTCCCAACCTTCCTCTTTTCCATCTCCTTTCCCTACCCACTACCTTCAGCCTCGCAAAATACTCCAATTGGGGATGCCATAGTCTCACTGGCTCTAGACGGTTGGGAGCAGTTAGGACTCTTGTGCGGTATTAACTATAAAAGAATTATAAAAAAGTACTTCCATAACTGTATCAATTAGGTACCTACCTAATGGATAATAATTTTTAAAACAGTCAAAAATATTTACCCGAACAGGTTTAATTCATAGATTTATTATTTGTATAGTGTGGATATACTTGATTCCTACCAAACAACAAAGCAATCATCGTATTATATCAAAACAAGTCATTGGCAAAAAACAAAATTTTGGAGGAAAAAACAGCTTTGTTGGCTTTTTTGCCCAATTTACACTAGGTTTTTTAAAGTTTCATTTATTTTATATTAGTTACTTGCACATCAAAGTTTACAAAGTAACTAATTATATGTGTATATACATATTAATTCAAATTCTTTTTGACTTAATAATAATATTATAGCTTAAATACTACTTAATATTACTGATGTATTTTAAATCATTCTTATAGGCTATTTTAAATTTATTAATTTGCATAATTTGGATGCCTTCCGGCAGCGCACTATTACATTTCATCCCTTAATAAAGTAGGCTATTTTGTGTATTAGTTTTATTCTTTTTGGTAGCTTGATTTCCTTGCATGTCCTTGTATTATATTTGTGAATATCCACCTTGTAGATAATTTTTGGTAATTTAATGTTTAAAAATACAAATGGTATTCCTTGTAATTGAATTAAATCCTTAATTAACTTATTTATAAAATGTCCAAATAAAACGACGGTTGTATTGCCAAGATTAAATGTAAGGTACTTAATTTATTTTCTTATTTCAACAATATGGCGGTTCTGATCTTCGACTGCAAGCCTAACATAACCTAACTTAACCTAACCTAACCCAACCTCTCTCTTCCACATCTCCTGACTCCAGAAGATTGTGAGCAGTTGAGACCTATGTCCGTTTGTATTCGCATAAAAATACATATTTCTCTGCCTTATATTTTTAAAAGAAAAACAGTCAGGAATTTGAGATGTAATATTTCAAGAAAATCACTTTCGGAAGTGAATACGTTTACACCAAATCCTTAGTTTGTGTTGTTTGGGTCAACTCTAATTACGTGTCCTATAAAATGTCAAAACCGTTCACTTCGTAAAGAGCACAATACACTTTCACAGATAAACAAACATACAGTAACTTAAAATATATCGTCGCTGGAAAGGTAAAAGGGCTTAAGAGACTCTTCGGTCAAAAACTAGTTAAATATGCAGTTTTGATGTTTTTTTTCTGTATCGAATGCTCTGACTCTCGTTTGATCCTGGAGACTTTTGTGGCCTTTCAGCCATCTAAAATATATTTACCATTTGGGAGACGGCTTGACTTTTTGGCTATTTGTCGCTTCAGGTAACTCAGTGAGAGCGTTGAGTTACCTGAGTTAACTTTTATTTTCAAAATCCTACCAGGTACTAAAGAATTAAGAACTTTATTGTAAAAAATTAAATTAAAGTGCTCTGGTGTTAACTTCCCAAAATGACGCTTCAGGCCTTTTGATTTTCCGGCGATGATATATATGTACTTATTTACGTACAGGTTACATTAACGCACACCTTTGAAAACTATATTACAATTTTTTAAAATTATATTTAATCTAAAATGCGAATAAATTATATCTCAAAACATTAAGAGCTAACTTTGCAAGTCTTTCAAATATCGATATAATACTGAAAAACAGTGGCGAGAAGTCACCACCGATGCATGGTCATTGTTCAACTACTTGATATGTCTTTCCATCTATGGACCCAGACTCCCAGCAATGGCACGAGATAACCGCCGGGCTCCTCCAGCGACCTTGACACATTTATTTCCTGAATCACTTGAAGCTTCCGCATCCGAGACGAGATCGTGTCCACCCATCGAATGTACTTCTGCAGTACGAGCAGGGTTTTCAAAGACTCTTTTTTTATTCCTACGATTTTGAAGTTTAAAACTTGGATGCAATCGGATTTTATAATTATTTTTACGTTCCAAAAGAATTTTTTTTAATGAAATGAAAAAATTACTTTATATAAGATATACGAGTATATACCACAGATTTTATTTTAATTTGTACGACTGACCGGTTTCGCTTAGCTTAAGCATCATCAGGGTACAAAATTAAACTAAACGAAAAATACATGTGGGATTATATATACATATATACAGAGGAAGAACCCAATATAACATAAAATTAAAAAAACAGTGAGAAAATAAAAGAATAACATTTAAATTATAGCAAAGGAACAGAAAGAAAAAACAGATAATATTTATTTATTTATAAATTAACGGACTAAAGTCCAATTACAAAAAAGATATAAAACACGAAATGGAAAAAAGTGCAACAGAGAAGGAATAGCACATATTTAATAATAAATGAAGCGATGACAAAAATAGGACAAAATATGAATTGAAAGAGACAAAACGTCAACTAAGAAGGTTATTAGAGAATAATGAGAAATTTTATAAGTTTACAGAAAATATACTTAATATTAAGAATATGGCTATTGATTTTAATGGCTTTCTTTATTGGTGGTATATAAGTGCTATTGAATTATTTAATCTGTTGCCATGATTTTCCTTAATTCTAATATTGAATAAAAATTAAAATAATAACCGTGGTCTTATAAAAGGTTTTTTTTTTCAAATCTTTAAATATGTCAAACCACAAAGTTTTGCTTTCTACGAAAACCTATTTATAATATTATTTTTATTTTTATTACCGACTGGTTTAGCTTAGCCTAAGCATCATCAGGGTACGAAATTAAACTTGATAAAAAATACATAGTGTGTGGTCATACAGAGAAGAACACAATATAAAATATATATATAAAAAAAGAGAACAAAAGAAAAATATTCAAATCATAACAAAGGAACGAGACAGATAATATAAAAAAAAAGAAACTGTAAATTTTTAATCTAGTATACTTATTTTCCATACAAGAAATGTGTAAAAAAAGATAAGCTTCCGGGACCACCAGTTACTTTTTCTACATCAGTAAAAAATAGTACTTAACGCACTTGAATTGTAAAAAAAATCTGTTCAAGCCAGTTTATTTTCATATTGAACACTTTTACTGCCTTTTACATTGTTGACGTTAAATGTGTTTTATGACTTTTCTCTATTTATTAAATGTCTGGGCCTAAGCCTTTCTCTTCCATATGTTCTTAAAAAAATGCTACAATGTAATTATTATTTTTTTATTTAATAAACAATACACAATAATATAATTTATCAAAAATAAGCTAAATTCAAACATAAGTGTGTCGAGGGTAAGCTGCAATATGAGTTTAAATACATTATAGCCCAATCCACATTAGTTTCTAACAAGGCATAAGCTTGTTCTAAGAAATTGATATATCATCACTTGGTCAACCCTTCTCACATAATAATATTATTATGTACGTGGTTCCCTCATTCCACGGTCATTCTATAAATATCTCGCAAATAAGGTAGCAGAAAATAATTATTTATTATCTGTAGGGTTATTAGTAGATAAATGACATCATGAATAAACATAGCAAAGTAATCTTGTTTTCAAATGCATTTCCGTACTTCCGCGTACAGTTATTCAAGCTATTTTAGTAACATAGAATTTTCCGCGTTTGATATAAATATGAATTTCTCTAAGGGCGAGGATGTGAAAATAAGATCTCGCCATAGGCGTTCATTCCATACAGGATTTATGACGACCATGGTGGGTAGGAACGAGGGAGAAAATCAGGAACTCTGAAAATGACCTCGTCATAGAATCCCGTCTGTTTCATCCGAAGTTGCGATAAATCACAATTTTGAATAATGAACTGTAAAAAAATAAACTAAAATACTCCTTGATGGAAGTGTGATTATAGATGTGGGTAGATTAAGGATTTACTAAGCCAATTCACTCACCGATGAAGTCATGTTTGGAATTCTCGAAATCTTTTTTTTTGAGACACTTGTATTATTGATGAACACGAATACACTATACTGAGTTATGGTTTCTCAATTTACGAAACCACATTTATTTTAAAATTATTTTGAAAGCAACAATAAAACCGACAAAGAAGCGAGAGCACCAACAAGCACCACGTTGTTCACCAAAAACTCTTTTTCTTCTATTGTCACTTGTTTCGATCAGTGTTGTTGAATACAAGATCGAATGGCGAAAAGGTGGGATAGGGTGGAACTGGATGACAAACAAAAAGGTATGAACCTAAAATAGTATCTATTTGAAATCCAACACCGTCAGTGTTTGAATTATTCTAGCATCGAAGCTAATTGGAAAAAGATATTGGCCCCATCGACATAAAATACGACAGAATAATAATGGCACTCTTCCGCCATCACATGATAACTTTATGGCGCAGGCTACGCTAATCCAAGAATATCATAATGACTGCCATGCTTGCCTGGATGTAATCCTTCTTGATGGCTCTCTGTAGATAGGGTACCATCAAATATCCACCAATAACGATTTATTCTTTATGAATTTATTTTTTTCTTTGTTATTTTGCATATATTACAATTTCATTTTTATTTTATGTATTGTTTTTCAGTTATTTATTTGTATAATTGTATTTAGATTATGTTATGGATTGCATTGCATCACCCTTGCGTGCCTTCTGGGTATATCATTATCTATATAGTATATTTGCTGCATTTTCCAGAGTGGTAGATGTTTCGAGTATCGCCCTGGAGAAAGACTACCACTCAGTAACAATATGTTGCTTGAAATGGCTTTAGCTGTGTTTGGTGACCAGATCTAAATAACCAGGTATTTTCCAAACCTTTCTTTTCCCCATTTCAATCCCCTCCCCACAACCTTCTACGGCTCTTTGTGTGGTGGTCATTTTTGTAACAACAAAATTATATATTTTTAAATTTAATTATTATTTAATATTTTCTATCCTGTACACTTGCTATCCTTTTCTCACTAAAAATATATACGTAGGTATAAAAAAGACAAATGGCTGTTTCCCAGTGACGTTTGGCATGTGAATACGTGTGCACCGAATCCTTAGTTTGTGTTGTTGTTGTTGTTTGGGTCAACTCTAATTACGTGTCCTATAAAATGGAAAAATCGTTCACTTCGTTAAGAGCACAATACGCTTTCACAGATATACAAACAAACAGTACTTAAAAATGTATCATCACTGGAAAGGCAAAGGGGCTTAAGCGACACTTTGGTCAAAAGCGAGTTAAATATGCAGTTTTAATGTTTTTTTTTTCTGCATCGAATGCTCTGACTCTCGTTTGATTCAGTCATCTAAAATATATTTAGCATTTGGGAGAAGGCATAGCTTTTTAGCTTTTTGTCGCTTCAAGTAACTCAGTGAGAGCGTTGAGTTACTTGAGTTAACTTTTTTCAAAACCCAGTTAGGCACTGAAGACGTACGAATTTTATTGTAAAAAAATAAAATTAAGTGCTCTGGTGTAAACTTCCCAAATGGCGCTTCAGCCCTTTTGCCTTTCCAGCGGCGATATGGATCAATTGTTTGCATGTGGGATCATAAATTCATCATTTGGATAAATCTGAGGTATGTAGGTCACAAAACTCGTTGACAGGGCTAATAAATTAGATTACCCAACTTATTAATATGTAATCCACTACGAATGCGTGTGGGATCTCTCCAAATCAATTAGTATTGATGACCGTTAAAAATAAACCGCCATTTAATGAACATCACCTTACAAATGACTGGGCATTATGAAGCGAAGTTGATAAATGCGTTTAGTTCTGTTTTTATCTCACCGCACAGAGGTCCACATCGCAGGTGGACAAAAATACGAACTTGCTATAAATAGTCAGAGGCATAGAGTTGGTAGAGTAGTATCTATCCAAGGCAGTGAAGTCAGTTTTTGACTTGTTTTTAATGATTTTAACATGACTCGGCACACCTGGGCGTGGCTAAGAGTAAGGCTACGGTATTTATACATCCATTCATATCACATTTCGACATAATGTTTTTGTTTATTCGTATAGCCACTTTTTCACAGTATTTTTATCAACAGAAATATAGCATATAACCTAAAAAACCGTTTAGTTGTGTCAAGTTTAGTGGCATAATAAAAAATGTGGGCGGAGTCCCGCGGTGAACCAGGACCTTAAGATCATCCTTACAGTATATAGAAGCGGTCTATGAAATTTGTCGTCTCTTTCTCTCTCGTGGTGTACGACGTAAAAACCCGGAGAAAGTGATTTATCGCAAGTTTGTGTAGGTTGGGTAAAAATAATTAGCTCTCCCTTCATATATTGTTACTTCAAGGTCAGAGGTTATACCTTGAATCCTGGCATGTGTAAGTAAAATTTAATTTCACACTCAATTAATATTTTTTTTAAATATGTGTAGTATATGACAGAATGCTAGATACTCCTGGTTTCGCTCTCGTTAAGGATCATCGTTGAGAATCGAAAGTATGCTTGTAATGTTATGTTATGTGTGTTATGTATGCTTGTAATGTTATGTTATGTGTGTTAGTTATGTATGCTTGTAATGTTATGTTATGTGTGTTATGTATGCTTGTAATGTTATGTGTAAGTCACTAGTTATAAGTTATACTCAGTAGTAAGTTACTAGCTATAAGTCCTTATTGTAAGTCACTAGATGAAAATATTAGTTGTAAGCTATTAGTAATAAATCTTAACTGTAAGATATTAGTTATAAATTATAGGTTAGATAAATTAATTTGTTAAGCACCCTTGAGGTGATTTTTCCATAAAAACGGCGCTATAATAGTTATCCATTTATTATTATTATTAATAGTTTCGACCTAACCTAACCCAAACTTTCTCTTCTCCATCTCATTTCCCTTCCCACTTATTTCAGAACATACCCCGATTGGAGATGCCATAGTCCTAGTAGTTCCAGGCTGTTGGGACTCTTGTGTAGTGGGTATTTTTATGTATATTTAAAATATATATATCACAAATAATACGCAAATTAAAATAAAACACAGACACACAAAAAACACCCGAACCGGAAATGGCGGCGCCGCAAAAACCCCACTTCATCTATTATAATTTTTGTTTGGTTAATAACGCACAAGAGTCCCAACCGTCTAGAGCCAGTTAGACTATGGCATCCCCAATCGGGGTATGTTGTGAGGCTGAGGGCAGTGGGGAAGGGAAGGATATGGAAAAGAGTAAGGTTGGGAAGTACCCGGTAGCGTTGGGAAAAACTTCAATGTTTTGTGAATGCTTCACGAATTGTTAGTTCTTTAAAATGAACCCTTCGAAGTGAACACTTCAATTGAAGTCGAACTCGCAAAAAAGAGATTTGAATTTATCCGCTTATTTGTTCAGTTCTTTTTGGAACCGGTTCCTCGCCGAAAAAGCACTGGCTGGTCGGTGGAGATTTGAAAACGAAAAGAACTGGAACTGGTTCCTTCATTTTGAAATGTCAATGCCTTCGCAACGGTACTGTTTCAAATTGAAGTACTTCTTTCAATGGAATGAAGTAAATCAAATGAATGAAAGCTAAAATGAACTACCAACTTCAATTGAAGTGTTGGTTCAGTAAAATGAAATTGATGAAGACTGAAATGAACTACCACCTTCAATTGAAATATTTGTTCAATGAAATGATGTTTTTAAAATGAATGAACGCTATAATGAACTACCGACTTCAATTGAAGTATTTGTTCAATGAACAATGAATGAAGTACGAACTGTTGCCAAAAGAAGTAGTTCTTTGAAGCAATTCTTTCAAAGCGGTCACAACGCTAGTACCCGGTTATTTAAATCTGTTCACCAAGCACGGCTAAAGCTTTTCTATTTTGAATGGTGGTCTTTCACTAGGGCAACACTTAGAGTATCTACCACTCTGGAAAGTGCCGTATATAAACAATACATTATTTTTATATGAATTAAACTTAAACGCATCACCTTTGGATTTGTAGTCGAGCGTCTTACCACTTGAACACGGAGGCCGTCAAGTCATCTAAAATAACCGATTGTGTGTTTGTCCTGATTTAAATAGTGTGACTTTTTTTCTAAAATGGTCTTTGACGAATGTTAAAAAATAAATCTTATTTGTAGTGATTACTTAATTCTATAAAAATCTAACATTGTTTCGTGGATTAGAAAACTTAAATTAAATTGTCAACGGTGTTTAGTCATGAAACTAAGTTTTTGTTATTAACACACCTCAACTACTGCACCTTGTGATTTATTCAATTGATTCCAGACCAAACTCATTTTCCCAAAACGATCTTTAATAACAGAAATGTTGTATTCCAAATATCGATATACGAGTAACCCTTATTTTGCTACGAAAAAAGGCGACTTCCAACCCGTTGGAAAATTGTGGAATATAATTTACAAGATTCTTGAAATAAATGTATTTGATATTAAACATAAATTTTGCACCGTCAAAACATATTAAAATAAAATTATAAACCTCAATTTTGTTCGTAAGTAATTTAGTCCAACTAAATATGCGATTCAGACCATTGTGCACCGGTGTGGCGGCCATATTAGTTGACCTTCACTTCCGGTGGCCAAGGTGATGGCGGACAAGAGACCGGAAGTATTTCCGAGCTCAAAACGCACTCTCACGGAGATGAGATTAGATCTTTTATTGGTCTATAGAAGATCATGGTCGTTTTTATCGTTTAAACGAGTTTCCTGCGCAATTTGAAATTATAAAGCAATATGAGATATTATTTCGTCAATGGACTTAAATTAAGGTTAAGGCTGTAGTTGTCAAATTCGAACAATACACCAGGAAATCTCTTTGCATATCCCGCTAAAAACTAGCAAACAGTAAGCCTTGGGTTCGTGAAATTTGTATTCAAAATAGCATAAAATCAGTTTCTTCTGTAATTCTGAAAAAGCAAAAAATCTTCAACAGTCTAGAGTAACAAAATTTGTACAGCTTTTTATGTCTGAAATTTCAGCTCGAAATATCACTAAAATCATGAGCTATGGAGTTTTGAAACATAAGCATACATAAACCATTAAAAAAGACAAAAGGAAATGTTGATATTTAAAAAGCAAAGAGATGAGGCTGGTAGGTGGGCCAAAAGACAAAATAATTAATGAAACAGTAAGAAAACAATAAAATAATATTTAAATTAAAACAAAGGAACAGAGAGAAAGAGACAGATAATATAAATATTAATTGAAAGAGGCAAAATGTGATTAAAGAATAATGAGAAAAAATATACTTCTCAAACTATAAAGTGATTTATTTCTACGAAAATACAACATAAATAGTTAAACTGCTTGATGGTAGATACATTAAAGCACTTTTTAAATATTTCTTACTGCTTTTTTTGTATAAACATTTTTGGTTTGTTGTTTTAGCCTGCGTAAATATTTAGAATTCAAACTAATTCAATTTAAATTATATAAATAGATACTTTACAGATTACTTAATTGCATATGACGGTGAAATCACGACGTTATTCTCATTTGGAGTTATAAACGGTCACGCGGAGTATGTGGTCTAAATAAGTGCATTGGAGGGCATCGTTTGTGCATCTCAAGGAAATGTGTGCAGCATTTCCTAATTTATATCCTCCACAAATAGAAATAGCAAAGTCACATAATGTGATGCAATTTTCTGAGAGCTTGAATACAAAGGAAATGTGTACAGTGTGTAGTCTAGCTACATTATTTGTATCAAAAGTTTATGGAAAAAAATATTTCATTTTTGAAACTAATCTCTATTTAAACTAACAAATATTATGTAATTAGTTCCATTGAATTAACCAGTTGATTTTATACCGAGCAAATTAAACAATTAAAGTCGACTAATTATCTGAGTTTTATCGGGTTGTTTACGTGTGGGTTATTAAATAACAATCAAATTACAAAAACCCAGTTAAAAATACGTATTATACAAAAAAGAAGCAAAAGAGATGCAGAAAAGGTAAAAGTCGATAAATAAACAGAAAAAATAAAACAGCAATCAGAAGAAAGTAGAAGAAAATATCAGAGCAGAATCATTTATGACCGGTTAGTAGGTGAGTGGACAAACGCGTCAGATTCCCATCCGGGCGTCGTGGGTTGAATTCCTCTGCTAGCTAAGTCCTCCATCATTGCAACATATTTCGCTTATTATGATGGCAGTAGGACTTTTTCAAATATTGTCAGGTTATTCGTAACCCGGGAATGTTTGTCTTTCTTTTTTTAAAAAAAGAAAGAAGAATGTTTTGAAATGTAAAACAAAAAAACAACACTTGCAAAAAAGAGAAAAAGAAAAAAAAAATTGTATGCATTCATACATTATTAACATAGTAAGAAACAAATAAAAGTGGAAAAATATCGCTTGGAGTATTTATGGTTAATTAGAGTTGTCATTCTCAAATATTTTCGGAAAATAATTGTAAATAATTAATTATTATCATTTATTCCAAAATATAATCATTTTATGAACATGGAAAATTAGAACAAAAAACTTTATTTAAGCTGTATTGTGGAAAATGACGAGCTATCCATTTTTTCATTCAAAATAAAGAGTACATCTTTTGAGCAATAAAAAAAAACTTTTAAATCACCGTATAGCAGACATTTTTTTATAAATACAAAACTCTTTTTAATTCAAATGATGATTTATTATAATAAAAAATGTAACTTAAAAATTAAATAAAAAACATGCACTGCTAGATAAGTGAATTGCATATTAATATTATAATATAATGTTAGATAAATAATAATAAATTATTATACATATTTATGTACTCGTATATAATTAAATTACGTTTTTATATTTCGTAAACGGACACAAGCTAACCGATGCAATCATGATTAAGTGCATGAATTATAGTTGGCCTTAAAACTACTAAAAGCGCATAATGTACTGCACCTATGGTTTCACAATGCACATAGTCTCTTTGACATTGGCTTTAGTTCGTAGCCATCTTTCATAGCAGTAATCATAATTTTATTCCAGGGTTGTGCTGGCTTTACAACTTAGCATTTGTGCACTTGTCTTGCACTCGGGAATTTTGTCGAATGATAAAATATGAAGTCGATGGGGTAAGGAAAGAACGAGTTGTTTCTTCGACCTCGTAGACCACTTTTTGTAAGATGGTTTCTACAGTCAGAGAAATTAATGTAAAAAAAGATAGCGCTGAACTTTTTTACATTAACTTCACACAGGAGGCTCGTAGAGAAATAATTTCCCTCGGGGCCTATGTCATATTTAGGGATGCTGGAGGGTTTTTGAGTAAACCTGGGTCTTGAAGAGGCCTATATTGCAGGAGAGAGGAAACACAGAGGCTGGCTTAATTTTTTATCTGCTTAAGATATTTCAAAGGCAAGATGATAACAACTTTAATAAGCGATATAATTTGACGGCCTGCATGGTCGAGTGGTAAGACGCTCGACTATGAATCCAAAGGTCGCGGGTTCGAACCCGGCGTGCGCAAATAAATTTTATTTAATTAATATGTGTCAAAACACATTTAATTGATATAAAATAAAATATAGTATATTTGCGGCACGTTCCAGAGTGGTAGATACTTTAAGTATCGCCCTGGTGAAAGACCACCATTCAGAATTGAAACGTTGCTTGAAATGGCTTTGGCCGTGTTTGGTGACCAGATCTGAATAGCCAGGTACTTCCCAACCTTCCCCTTCCCCATCTCCTTCCTCTCCCACGACCTTCAGCCTCACAACATACCCTTATTGGGTATGCCATAGTCTCACTGGCTCTAGACGGTTGGGAGCAGTTGAGACTCTTGTGCGGTATTCACGTAAAAAAAAAAAAAATAATAATAATTTAATTGCATACTTTCACATTATGTTTACACGGTGTTAGTAAAAAGCTGATGCTACGTCATATTTATAAAAAGGGTTTTTTGTGTTTCTGAAATGTATTTATCATACATTAAAGAAGCAATTTATTAGATGTCAAATAAATAAATTTAATTAAAAAACTGTGAAAAAGGGTTATGCCGTTTTTCATGTAATATGTAAAATTGACAAATTCGGCAGTCGATCATAACCTCACATCTGAAAAAAATGTTCCACCATAATAAATTTCCATGTTTTATTGACACATGGGTATTTGAAAAATATTTGCATTACAATGTTTTGATATTTTACAAGGGTTTTGTGATTTTTTTTAACGAAATGGCGTATTATGAATGTTGCTATAATTTTTCCTATTTGCCCATCTCATAAATCATACATTAATTTTTTGTTTTGTTTAATTAATTACACCAAAACGTTAAAACCAAAGGCACTTAATTAAAAGAGAAATATGGTTATATTATTATTCAAATAATATTGTGCTTTTTGATTAGAACTTAATTTATTGTTCTTCGCTATATTCGATAAAAATCATTTCACACGCGTGTCAAAGTAGCGATAAAATGATCATGTTTGTATTTATAACAAATCTTCTTTTGTACCTAGATCAAGGTCGGTGATCGAGCAGGCTAATGATGTTCGAAAAATACTATAATGGTAGCTTATGTATTTACAGTTGGTATATTTGCATATTTCTCAACCAGGAGCACATAATATCCAAAGAGATAACCATACATAATAATTATGATGTAGTATGTAAGACCTCGATGATGATAGATTTGACTTCAACAAGTACTTAGTTACGTGGTTGGATTTGGTTCTATGTTCACAAGCAATGCTTATCAAGGTCGATACGTCTCTTCAGCAGTAATGTAGGTGAGTAGTACGAACGCGAAGGTTCTTCCTATTATGCAGATTGGAAATATGTAGATGACCGTAGGTCAGTGAGGCAGATATGTTATTGTTGTTACGTTATGTTCCCGGGTTGTGTTTTGTATTTTGGATTAGTAAAGTTGAATGAGATTAGAGGATTTAGTCTTACGATATTATGTATAAAGTATTTTTACTTATCTTTGCTCTAACAAATTTGTTAATATGAATTCATGCGTTTTATCTGGATTTTTAACCACTAGCTTCTAGTAAATTGTTTTTTTTTTTTTTAAATCTATTGATGTATACATGTACTGTTATACCTATATCTGAACCTTTTCTCTCACGATTTATGATAGCGATCATGATTTAAGATAAGTTTAATTTATAGACATATTGTTGGATCCGAAGCTGCGATAAAACAGCGAATGTGTTTTTAGCTTCAGATGAATTTTAAAAATAGTGGACTGTAAAACAATAAAACTATGCTACTTGATGGAAGTGTCTAATTATTGATGTGGAGAAATTAAGGAGTGAAGGAAGAAGAAAACCAATTCACTCACCGATGAATTTGATGTTTAAGCTCTTGATTCTTTTTACACAACAAATCACAACACTGAACTCAATTTCACTTGAAAAACAAACAACTAAACGACGACCAAGCGAGGCACCAACGAACGAACACCTTAATTTTATATTATTTGAAGATCTAAACAACAAACCGACCAACAAGCGAAAAACCAACGAGCAACACATTTTTCAGTTTTTCTATTTCTTGACTGTCAATTGTTTTTTAACACAGTGTTGTTGAGTAAG
The DNA here is from genome assembly GCA_022651775.1 of Drusus annulatus. NCBI lineage: Eukaryota > Metazoa > Arthropoda > Insecta > Trichoptera > Limnephilidae > Drusus > Drusus annulatus. The sequence goes on along the minus strand of JAGWCC010000317.1, from coordinate 111,588 downwards.
AAAACTAATAGCGAAATGGGGGGATAGGTATGAACTGGATGAAAAACAAGAAGGTGAGAACCTAATAAATTATTTCTTTGAAATCCAACATATATTATTTTCTCCTTGTTAGTTAGTCTTATTAGCTTAATTAATTTAGTTTGGAATCGTTCCCGATCTCGACTGCAGATCGCCAACGAACAAACCACAACTCACGTCGACTAAACATGCTTAATTTAGTAGATGCGAACTGTTGTTTTTTCGTTGGCAACCTGCAGTCGGACTAGGGAATGATTCCAAATTACCCACATTGTCAATTTATATCGATGTTTCGTGCTAGGGCCCCCGGCACCTTAATGATCGTTAAATCGTTGATAATAGTTTTAGAGTTCGGCGTACGTTAGCACAATGTGTAGAAAAAAACAATACAATAGACAATACTCGTCAATTTAAAAAAGAATTAATTAAATTTGTATTCCATATCCATTAATGTTGGTGTATTGTATGTTTATTTTGTTGTAACCCGATATAGTATATGAATATGTATTTTTTTAATTTTAAGTTTATAAAATGTCATCAGAAAAATATGTTTGAAAAAAATCATGTCTGTAAATACATTAAATCTTTTATATTAGAACACCCAAGATGTGATCTAACTTAAGATTAATATATAAATAAATAAAAAAAAGTATCCTCCTCCAGTAAATTATGTAGCATTTTGCGATGATTTTGATTTTTATAACACGTGTAGATTAAAATATAAATCTTTCGTTTTAGTAGTCCAATATTAGGTATGTCTTATGTAAACTCATAAAATTTATCATTATTCTTTAATAACTTACTCAGTTGACATTTTGTCCCTTTCATTTTAAATTATCTGTATCTTTCGATAGATACCCTATCTATATTAGAAAATAATAAATAATATTAGGAACATATTAAAGTTTAATTAAATTATTTTTAATGTGTTGTTGAGTAAAGCATTTTAACAATAGTTTTGCTGCCCTAAAGAAGCCACGATTGAGTATAAAAATAAAAGTTTTTTTAGTGAAAACATATATTTTTAAAGACATTTTCTTAATTCATTTAGCATCCCTAGCATAAGTGATTAAATCAACTGCTTCCTTCTACAGATCATGACCAATAACCGCAACGTCAACTCCCAGGAAGTCGCTATATCAATGTCAACCGATGCAGCTCTGTTCAAGGTTCCTACTTGCATGCTGTGTACATCCACTGCACAAATGCACAACGTGTCAAATCATTAATTTTTACTACCGACAGGTCAATGCTGGATTAATTTACTTTCCTAGATTTAAAACCTTAAATGAAAGCCTACATTAGAAACTCAATTGAGTCTCATTTTCTTTTTTATGTGAATACCGCACAAAATTTTCAACTGGTTCCAACTGTCCGGAGAGCTTATGGTAACCACTATCAGGGTATGTTGTGAGGCGGTATTAGGGAGCGGAAATAGATGAGGAAGATGATTACGTTATGAAGTCATAATACGTTTTAATTGACATATATTATACAAATAATATTTGGACGATTTGTATAGCGCCGTTTTTGTGAAAAATCACCTCAAGGGCGCTGTGCAATTAACTAACCATCACGTCGTTTCCCCGTAGGGATAGTCAGAGAGGATTGACCGCCATATGATTCTGTATTGGCACACACTACTTGCTTCATTCACATTCATACATCTTCTCACACATACTATTCTGTTTTAATATTATATCTATAATGTCTTTTATTTTGATTGAGTAATATGTATATATTTTTTCACTCCATTTTTTTTTAGTTTTTTTTAGATACGGACACTAATAATGAAACAATATTAAATTGTGCTTAATATTTTTATTATGTACGGTATAGAAAATTCTCCTGCATCCTAACCATTTCTCACAGACTAAGCACTTATGAGCAGCAATATATGAAGCAAGCTAGATGGCGTAATAAATTTAATATTCATATAAAAGTGATGGTAAGTGTTGTTTTAATACAAAAACAGTAAATTTTATGTCATTATCATGTCCTTTACAGAATTAAAGCCTTCATATTACTAGTTAAAATAGGGTTTGAATCAAGGGGTGAAGCTGAGTACAGTACCCGCATACTAAAAGTATTAAATTCGTATTTTCAGGATAACTGGTCGATGCAAACATGACATTATCAAATATACAGTGATGATGAAAATTTGACCAAAATACATTTGTAATATTGCGCGTTAACAATGGTGACCTCTAAACAAGTGTGACCTAACAAAATCCACATTGTCACGCGCGCATCTAAACGCGTGACCTCTGAGGACCCGCACTTCCGTTCTGTAAATAGTGCGTGCCGCAACCGCGCCAAGGTTCACTGGGCGCTTTGGAAGCTCCCGGCGTCGTTCACGCCGTGCGTCATCGCGCGTCAGCTGTCGTTTGTATGTGTCCATTGTCACGGCGACTGACCTCTGCTTGGCGGGATGCACCGCTAGATACCGTGCGCTGCAGCGCGGTGCATCTAATATCGCAGTGATGAAATAATTAGCGATGCGTTAAAATTGAACTTTTTTTATCTATTTCTTTTTACAAAAAGTTATTACTTTCTGGAATAAACAAGGTTGACAGAAAACCCGCTGGAACAGCTCGAATGAAAACTGTGTTCCTCGAATTGATTTAAGGACTAATGGGGTAGTTTTCGTAGTATGATTTCTGTGCAGGCGCCGGTTATACATTAATTAACAAGTCGCGGTGTCCCCAAAATGCTTGTGGAATAAATTTTTCTCCTTCTCAATTTGTGCGTCAACTTCCGACACTTTCTCTGTCCATCCGCTTTACTTGTTTAAAGAGTCCCAAACCAGCTGATTGTCTTTTTCTTAACGCTGTTCATTGCGATTGTATTATTTTCGTTTCTCAGTTTCAGCTTTTTTCGTTCTTCCATGCCTCATCTCACAAGCTGACAAGTCTACAAACTGATAAACCGAGAAGCTGATAAATTGACAAACCGACAAGCTAACAAGCCGAAAAGCTGACAAGCTGATAAACCGAGAAGCTAACAAGCCGATAAGTTGACAAGCCGACAAGTCGACAAGCTGACAAGCTTATAAACCGAGAAGCTGACAAATTGACAAACCAAAAAGCTAACAAGCCGATAAGCTGACGAGCTGACCAGCCGACAAGTTGACAAGCTGATAAATTGAGAAGCTAACAAGCCGATAAGCTGACAAGCTGACAAGTCGACAAGCTGACAAGCTGATAAACCGAGAAGCTGACAAATTGATTAACCGAAAAGCTAACAAGCCGATAAGCTGACAAGCTGACAAGCCGACAAGCTGACAAGCTGATAAACCGAGAAGCTAACAAGCTGATAAGTTGACAAGCTGACAAGCTGATAAACCGTGAAGCTGATAAATTGACAAGCCGACAAGCTAACAAGCCAACAAGCTGATAAACCGAGAAGCCGACAAGCTGAAAAATTGACAAGCCGACAAGCTGATGAACTGAGAAGTTGACAAGCTGAAAAATTGACAAGCCAACAAGCTGATCAACTGAGAAGTTGACAAGCTGAAAAATTGACAACCCGACAAGCTGATCAACTGAGAAGTCGACAAGCTGAAAAATTGACAAGCCGACAAGCTGATCAACTGAGAAGTCGACAAGCTGAAAAATTGACAAGCCGACAAGCTAAAAACCGACAAGCTGATAAACCGAGAAGACGACAAGCTGAAAAATTGAAAACCGACAACCTAAAAGCCAATAAGCGATTAGCTTACAAGCCGACTAGCTGACAAGCTGATAAACCGAGAAGCTGACAAGCTGACGAATTGACAAGCCGATAAGCTGATAAGCCGACAAGCTGACAAGCCGACAAGCTGATAAACTAACAAAAGTTAAAATTGACAAACTGACAAACTGACAAACTGACAAACTGACCAGCTGACAAACTAACAAACTTACAAACTAACACACTAACAAACCTTGCAAGATGACAATCTTACAATCTGGAGATCTGAGAAGCTGTTAACCTAATAATCTGAGAATCCGACTATGTACGTTGATTCGTCGCACCATAAAAAGGGAAAAAACTAAACTTACAGTCTGCCAATCTGACCATCTGAACATCAAACAATCGAACATATTTAATCGTCTCGCTGTACCCTCCGCATTTACAGTATAACATTAGGACGATCGTCATCACCAGGAGTAACAACACGTTGACATAAACAGCATGCATGTTATGTTGATGTTGTTGTTGATGTTGGCCGGTTGCCGTATTTGGGTCAGATGCAGATGTACGTGTGTCGGTACCTATATCAACATGTGACTCTATTTTGCTGTTATTATTGTCGTGACCTTAGGCACGTAGGATTCAAAGGAAGAAGTTGTTCTTTATTAATAGATATTTCTCACACTGCTTAGGTACATGCGTTAGTAAGCATCTTTACATAAAGAACAAATAATCTTATGTACATAGATATAAAATAATAGAAGTACTAGAAATAAAGAAAGCCATTCAAATTAACAGTCATATTTTTGAATAATCCCAATATTAGGTATATTTACTGTAAACTCATAAAAATTATCATTATTCTTGAATCACCTTATCAGTTGACGTTTTGTCTCTTTCAATTCATATTATCTCTCTCTTTCTCTCTGTTTCTTTGTCATAATTTAAATGTTATTCTATTCGTTTCTCATTGTTTTGTTATTTTATAATGTGTTCTCCCTCTTTATGTTTATATAAGCGCACACTTTGTATTTTTTGTCGGCCATAAGAATCAAAATAATATGTTTGGTCTTATTCAAAGATATTTTTTAATTTCTTTAAAACAATATAGTTAAGATGGTTTTGGCACCTAGAGCGAATGATCGCGAAAGTGAATGGAAGCAGAAGTCGGGGACGCCCGAGGAAGACATGGCACGATCGAGTGAATCAAATACTAGAGTCGGGCCATGTGAAGAGTCAGAATAATAGAAGAGTATGTGTATGAATGTGAATGAAGCAAGAAGTGTGTGCTAAATCGGAGTTGTATGGCGGTCCGTCCTCTCTGACCACCCCTGCGGTGAAACGGCGTGATGAGTAGTTAGTTAGTTAATTAATTATAGTTTTAATAATGGACAAAATGTTGGAGTTCTTTTCTCTGCTACTCTTATTTTCGACTTGGTGAAAGAGCATCATCATCAATCGAAACGTTGCTTTAAATGGCTTTAGCCATATTAAGTGACCAAATTTGAAGAGCTAGGTCCTTGCTAACTTTAGCCTCACAACATACCCCAGTTGGAGGTTCTGTAGTGAGGGTAGCAGTAAAAATATTTAAAAAAACATTGATAAAGGTAGGTCAATAAGTGCAAACGATAACCGATTTTGAAAATTCGAAAAGTTTTTACACTCTCATCTTTCTATTCACTATTTTGAAAAAAAAACCACATGACTAATGTATTCCTTTTTGAAAATGAACTTTTTTTAAATTCAGGTTGTTTTCAGTTTGAAACATGGTGTATGCAAGCAAAGCATCTGTGTGAGTACTGTGTTCGACTCAAAATTCGCTTCGATGGTTTATAATGTTTCACCGTTCGTTTTTCTAATTATTGCTCTATTATTTTTCTACCAACATACAAAACGTTTTTCTATCTCATATCCGTTTATTTATTATTTTATTAACGCTGTAAAGGCTTTTAAATAATAAATAATACATTTAAGCTACATAAAGGAGTAAAATAAACGAGAAAAATAAAACATCAATGCAAGAGTTTAATAAAAAAGTAGTTATGTACAACGCAAGTTTATAAATATAGCGTAGGTTTTACAATTAGTTATATTTTCAGTTAGATTTCACAAAATAGTGTAATACGTATATAATACATAGTATTATAAATTTAAAAGAAGTTAGTAATTAAAGTGTAAGTATGTTATTGCAGCGTAATGTAGTAACAATTAGTTATATTATTATAGAAGTTTGCAAAAAAAAGAGTATAATACATGGCATAAGTTTAGAAGGTAAGTGCAGTTAAGAAGTAGATTTTTATTATTAATTCATTATTTCAGTAGACTCAGAAACAATGAATTGCTGTTCCTCAATCATCACCATACTAATTATAAGTATAATTCTCCAATGTCCAGAATGTCAAGACTTGTTGACTCAAGCCATGGTCTTGAAGTTTTTGGTAGCAGTCTAAATGATTTTTGTCATTCTTTACGACTCTACCAAAACTTTGATTAGCCATGGCTTGAATGTTGTATCTTATGTTTATTTTGTCCTATTTTTGTCATCGCTTCATTTATTATGGCGTATGTGCTATTCTTTCTCTGTTGCCCTTTTTTCCATTTCGTGTTTTATATGTCTTTTTTGCAATTGGATTTTAGACCGTTAATTAATAAATAAATAAATTTCCTGTTGCCAAACTACTATGGTTAGGTTTAGGTCTTAGTTAGGTTATCATTACAAACACTAAATTATTAAATATTAAATAAAATTATAATCATAGAGATATTTCACAGAGAGTTTGCAGCTCTATTAAATAAATTTCCAGTTTTTTGTACTTTTCGTTTTGTGAATAACACCACACTTCCGTAAATATATTAATTTCATTCACGTTTCTCTAATACACAGTAATGAACACTGTACACCGTATACGTTGTACGGTGGTTAATGACCCAAGGAAACTGATATTTTCACGTTCCGTACTTCCTAACTCTGCCCACGCGTTCAGAGTTACGCCAACCGTTAACGGTAATGTAGTTATTAGTTAGTTTCGACTGCGATAAAGGTTAGTAAAAACTCTAGTTTCACGCATGGTAGGTTGCCATTAGAATAGGTTCTGAATGAAAGTCAAAAAAATAAGAGATTGAAAAAGACAAGTAAAAGACTGACGGATGATTAAACGACTGTGAAAAGTTGAAAATTTCTCGGTGTAGCGAACACACGACTAGAAATAAACACGTGACGGCCTGCGTGTTCGTGTGGTAAGATGCTTTACTACGATTCCAGAGGTCGCGGGTTCAACACGGCGTGCGTAAATATATTTTATTCAAATTGTGTGTGGCATGACACATTTGATACATATAAAATAATATATAGTATATTTGTGGCACGTTTCAGAGTGGTAGATACTTTAAGTATCGCCTTTGTGAAAAACCACTATTCAGAAATGAAACGTTTCTTGAAATGGCTTTAGCCGTGTTTGGTGACCAGATCTGAATACTCAGGTGCTTCTCAACCTTCCTCTTGCCTATCTCCTTCCCCTCCCTACTACCTTCAACCTCACAACATACCTCAATTGGGGATGCCATAGTCCCACTGACTCTAGCTAGATCTCACTGAGTTATCTGAGGCGACAAAAAGCTAAAAGAGTCTCAAACTTGTGTCGCTCGAGTCAAGCCTTCTCCTAAACGGTTGATATATTTTAGATGACTAAAGGACCACAAAAGTCTTCAGAATCAAACGAGAGTCAGAGCATTCGATGTAGAAATAAAAACAGATCAAAACTGCATATTGAACTCATGTTTTACCAAAGTGTCACTTAAGCCCTTTTGCCTTTTCAGCGACGATATGCTTATGATACGATTTCGGTTCGGGTATTGTTATTTTTACATACACCAATCCGAAGGGTAAAGAAGGTGGCAATTAGTCTCATAGCTCTAGGTCTTATAGCAGTATGATAAAAAAAAAACTTTAAACATGAATAGATTTCATCCAGTCATATACATATATATTTGTTAACACAAAACGATAATGGCAATGGCCTTAATAATATTCAGTTGTAGTACCTACCTAGAGTAACAGAACAATTTGATAAATCGAACTATCCATTAGGTTTGACAAGGCTATATTATTGTTAGTACTTCATTCTCTGAACAACCTTCCCCGAGTCATTGTAACGAATAACCTAGAGATGCAGAGGAAGTAAGAAACGTTTTACACTAAAACCACTAAATATCCTATAATTTAACAACTCTCGCCATGAAGCCATGGTTGAGCAAAAGACATCATTAAAGCTTGTAATTTTTTTTAATTATTTTTTTTTTTCTTAATTTCATGTTTATTTACAATATTTTATATACATTGTCCTCCACGCTAGGAGTTCACCTGTGATGTGGGGGACATTTTTCGAATTACATGATAAAACAATTTAAAATATAAAAGAAAATTAAATTAAATTAAAATTAAAAAATAAAAATTAAAAATAAAAAGAAAATATAGAAGAAAATATAGGAGAAAATTTAAAAGAAGACATATAAAAGAAAAGAAAATATAAGAAAAGAAAATATAAAAGAAAGAAAAGAAAATATAATAAAACAAAATAGAGGCACTTTAAAACAAATAAAAAAAATTATACAAATAAATAAAATTATTAAGTAGCACTATTATTACTACTGTATATAATTATAAATGAGGAGGATTGTAACCACTTCCAAACATGTTTATTGTATTGTGCAAGTGTGGATGTTTTGATTTGTGTAGGAAGAGAATTATAAAGCTTAATAGCCTGGTAAATTAATAAATTACTCTAACATACTTATGGAATGCTATGATTTTTCGTATGTATATATATTATTATATATTATTTCGTAGTTCAGGGCTAGGAATCTCCGGCCCGCAAGAACGCTTGGTGTGGCCTGCCATACCTACAGGAAATTAATAAAACTCGCGAATCGAAACTAATTTGCGTATTTATATTTTGTTGAAATTTTAAACAGTGCCAGAGAATATTTCTCCCTCTTACTGTGTCAACTGTGGTTAGAGGTGCATACATGAAGAGATTATCTTTTCTACTCGTTAAGCGGGCTGCCTTTTGCTACAGTAGTGCAGTTTTTGTATATATATTATGTTTATATTTAAGAACTAAATGTGAAAATTTTTAGACTGTATTTTGTGTGTTTGGAGCAATCTTTTATTTAGGCCCACTCACCGAGGTTAGGGGAGGAATAATATTGAATTCTAACGCAGACGAAAGGGTCCGGACTGGGGGTCCAGCGGCCTAGATTGAAAATGGAAGGATTCGGGTTTGAATCTAATTTCAAGTATTTGCGTATTGATTTCAGTTTAGAATTTGATGGCGGGAGGGGGTAGATTCCTTGAGATCAACGTTGCTAAAAAAAACTTCCTGGATTTCATACAACTGAATCTGTAGAATCGCTTAGTAAAATTCTGAGGAATCCGTATGTACCCCTCCCAACCCACCAACATAATTATTAACGTGTATTTTTTACTTCCCCGCAGAGCCACTAATTAACTAACCATCACGCGGTTTGAAGGATTAGGCAGATAAGATGGACCGTTTAAGGAACTCGGTCTTGGCAAACACCCTTAAAATATGTTCTTAAATTAGAACTGACATGTATTTTTATATATGACGCATTGTAATTGGCTACTTTCTTAATCTTACGCTATAAAAAGGAAAGCCTTACGTTCATACGTGCTGTAGAAATGAGCTCCTGCATGTGTGGTAAATTTATATATGACCGTGTTAAAAATGTGGATATCAAAACATCTAAGCGTCCCTTTCTTGATCCTATTCATTACGCTTACATCAGCCTTGCATTTTTTCAGGATATCCACATTCTTAACACGGTCGTACATGGTTTTCTTTCCAATCAATGCAAAATATCGTAAAAACTTTATCACCCATTTTATAACTGACTCACTTGAAACGAGAATTTCAGATTTCTAAATAGGGCTCAATTATTACCACAGAAATTTCATTAACAAACCACAAGCCTCTAATCGGTTGTAATAGTATTGTTGCCCTTCGATTTTTGACCACGAACTGTGCTCATATTAAAAATACTATTAATCTACTAACAAATTAAAAGCCCTTTTATGAAATTATGTCGTAATTTTAACACTCGCTTATTCGTTAGGTACTTTACCTGTACTAAATTACTATTGCTCCAGAAGTAATTGATATGTTTGTTAGTCACTTTTAACTGCTCAACATCAACTTTATGTTGGCCGCTAAAACCCTTCTCTGTCAAGGCAAATATGAACTCACCTGGGAACTTTTAGATCAGGACCGAACCTACAACAATGTGTTTCCAGTGCAGAGTATTACAAATGTAACCTTATGAAAAGTTTTTTTTTCAAAGCTTAAGACGATTTGCATTATTACGATCTATTAATTTAATTCCGTTTTAGTTGCTACCCATGTAGAATCTCGGTTTGCGAGCGTAATTTGTTTCAAAAACGTTTTGTTTATTGTTACTAACTAATAATAATGTTTACATCCTACTAATAGTTACATCCCACCGTTTCCCCGCAGGGGTAGGCAGATAGGATGGACTGCCAAACAACTCTTTCTTAGCACACACTCCTTGCTTTATTCACATTCATACATCGTCTCATACATACTCTTCTGTTGTTCTGTTGACTCTTGACACAGTCCGACTCAAGTGTTTTATTCACTTGATCGTATCGTGTCTTCCTCGGGCGTCCCTGACATCTTCTACCATTCACTTTCACGTCATATATTCTATTCAGACCCCTTTCTTTATTCATCCGCTCTACATGCCCAAACCATATAAGCGTCACTTTTTTGATCCTATTCATCACGATTACATCAGCCTTGCATTCTTTCCGGATATCCACATTTTTAACACGGTCATACATGGTTTACCGCACATACGCCTCAGGGATCTTATTTATACAGCATTTAGTCTACTTTCATCCTTATAATACATGGCTGTAATCAAATTTATTAATTATTTACCTACGAAATCAGTTTTGTCTCTTTTTTTTAATTTCGCGGAGCTGTGACATTGCATTGTCGTTAAACAGATGCATCACTCGCACGCTATAATCATATTCGAGGCGTGTTTTTTCTACAAAATGTACACTGTTTCCCACATTTTACAAATATAAATCTCGTATAGTAAGGGGCCGCTCGTTTATAAGTTAAAATTTAAAACACAAAAAAATATCGACTTTCGAAACATTGGCAAACCGAGTTACTCGCAATCCGAGGTTCCAGTGTATTAATTTATATAATTTATTAGAAAAAATATTGCCAAAACTTGTGCGAAGGCAGTAAGCACCTATATTTTCAATTATTAAAGTAATTATCATAAAATTATATATTTATTTTTAATGCACAGAATTTACCAAGCTATCCCCGCCAAGCAATAAATTTATTTATTTAGTAAAAAATGGCGTAAATAGCTGACGTTTTTACGATTATCTGTGATTTGTTAATGTTGTATTTACGAACATTTGCTAAAAAATACACATAATATATTTCTGTGTTCCAAATGCGCCTATTTTTTGCTATTGGTTAGTTTCTATTGTTCAGTTTATAAATTATTTATTTTTCGAAGGAAGCGAAAACTGGTTGCATAGTAAATAAAACAATAAAGTTTGTAAAACACTTCTTTATTTGTATGACATGGTATATTAAATAAAATAATAAACTTTGTAAAACACCACTTCATTTGTGTGACATTGTATATTAAATAAAATAATAAACTTTGTAGAATACCACTTTATTTGGAAATCAATAATTTGGAAATCCTGAAATTTAAAAAAAAAATAGTAATAATTCAGACTTAGTTAATAAACAAATAAACTTTAAAAGTACCATATTTGATTTCTTCAGGTAAAAATAATGAATAAATAAACCTCTACTTCCCTGTACCCGCTCTAGTTGTCTACCTCTATTATACTTGTATATCTCTGTCTCCCTCTACTATATCTTTTATCTCTTTCTGCCTTTCATTACTGTCCATATTTATCTCTCTGTATATAATTCTGTCTCCCTCTACTGTATATTGTATCTCTCTCTTTCATCACTGTCCTATATATATCTGTCTGTATGTAATGTTATTCAGTTGATGTAAAAGCCCTGAGAAAAGCGAAACCTGGTTGGCGGTTAACTCAAATAAAGTGGTGTTTTGCAAAGTTTATTGTTTTATTTAATATTACAAATCAATGTTTTCTTTTGAAAGATGGCTTTGATATAAATTGGCACTTTGTAGGTTTCCATTCTTATTTTGGTAAAAATTTAAGCGATTCCCAGCGCCTTTTGCGATATGCCGCCCTGGTTACACGTTCTATCTGCACCTATGCTAGATCCGGCCCTGTCCTGAGGTAATAATTTGATATAGGCACCTACATACTAAAGAATCATTCGATTGTATTAGTGTACCTACCGATAGTTCATTATAGCTATTCGTGAATGACTTAACCTACATTTGGCAATACTCAACATTCGCTTGTCCGTCAGATACTTCAATAACAACACGACGTGATTCGGTCAGCATTTTTTATAATAGTCAAATAATATGTTATTAATATTATCATTCAAAATTGTTACACACTACGTTGTTATGTAAAAAGGCACGGTTATTTTATTTAAATACTTACACCTCAGTATAAATCAGATCGCTGAGGCGTATGTGAAGTAAAACCACGTATGACCGTGTTAAAATGTGGATATCCGAAATTAATGCAAGGCTGATGAAAGCGTAATGAATAGGATTTAGAAAGGGAGGCTTAGATGGCATAGCATTTCTACCTACATTTAACTAACTAACTAACCATCATGCCGTTTCCCCGCAGGGGTAATCAGAGAGGACAGACCGCCATATAACTCTGTCTTGGCAGACACTCCTTGCTTAATTTACATTCATACATCGTCTCATACATACTCTTCTGTTATTCTGACTCTTCAAATGACCCGATTCAAGTATTTGATTGACTCGATCGTGCCATGTCTTTCTCGGGCGTCCTCGACTTTTTCCTCCATTCACTTTCGCATCATATATTCTTTTCACACTCCTTTCTTCGTTCATTTGCTCTACATGCCCAAACCATCTAAGCGTCCCTTTCTTGATCCTATTCATTACGCTTACATCAGCCTTGCATTCTTTCCGGATATCCACATTTTTAATACGGTCATACATGGTTTTACCGCACATACGACTCAAAGATCTCATTTCCACAGCATTCAGTCTACTTTCATCCTTCCTCTGCCAGTTCCATGCATCACTGCCATACATTAGGGTTGGTATAAGCACTCCATTGTGGACTGCTAGCTTCGCTTCTTTGGACAATTTCCTATCTATACTATCTCGGCGTGCGCAAATAAAATGTACGCATTTAATATGTGCTATTTCACATTCAATACTCCAGAGTGGAAGATATTCTATGTCAGCGATGTTCAAGAAACGAAAAGAACTGCAACTGTGGAATCAGTTACTCGTCAAAAGGTTCTTTCCGCCAAAAACGTATTGTGCCCAAAAGAGAAACCGATTCCTCGGACATAGAATATCGATTTTTATTTGCCAAAAAAGGAACCGGTTCCTCGGAGAAATAATATCGAAGGTTCCAGTGACCAGCTTGGAACCGGTTCCTTTTAACCGGGACAGGAATATCGACCATCTCTACTTGAAACATACAAGCGAAACTGCCAAGTGAAAATATACAAATACATTTTAGCATTCAAAATTATTAATTAAATTAAAATTATAAATAGAACACATACACTTTGTTTTTAACTACTTTTTTATTTAATATTTTGTCTACCGGTTTCGGAAGTACCCTTCCATCATCAGGACAATATTAAATTAATCTTTAGATAATAACTTCATCTCTTCTGGAAGAAACATATGTGGAGATAAATTCTGTACACGATCAAAAAATGTATGTTTTGAAGTATCTGGAGAATGTATATTAATAATTTTAATTTTATATTTACGAATATAAAATTAAAATTAGTTTATTATCTCATATCTTATTCATAATATAAGTATTTCCTTGGGTGTTCTGGCTTGTTTGCGATTAAAGAACTTGAAACCTAGCCAACGGCTAGACTGCTCATTATACGAGATAAAACTACTCGCGCAATTTAAATACATTTATATATTTTCTTGTCTCCATTTATAAAAAAAAAACATATTTCATACACGGCCATTTCATTAATTCCCACTTCAAAGTCAGTCGCATTTTTGCAGATTGATGTAGTTTATTGCGTTGGCATTCAATCCCAATATGTAGGGCAGCCTAGGTATTACCTCAGAAGGCCCAGCTCTCAACATACTTGGCAATATTCAGAAAATGTCATATGGTTTATTACAGCTGAATAATGTCGCTTAATCACAGGTTTAATTTTTTCATAAATGTCGGATAAATTAAGCATATCAGATCGTAACGTTTTTTATGCAAGACAACAATATGAACATATAATATTGTAAGACTTTTCAGAAAAATGTAGCACCTGGAACCTTGTTTTCCGTTTCACGCTTATGAAAAGGATAGCCATTCTAAAATACAAGACACGTCATATTCATACCTTAAATCTTACGAAAAAGTGTTTTGGACTTGTTTTGACAGATTTTAACATGACTCGGCGCAAATGGGCGTGGCTAAGACCAAGGTATTTATACATCCATTCTATCACATATCGACATAATATGAAATAGGATTTTTAGCCATTCCGTTTAAGAAAATATAAAATGTGGGTGGAGTAACCAGATAAGAACATTACGACAGTATATAGAAGTTGTTGTCTCTTTTCTCTCTCATGGTGTACGATGTAAAAACACGTTAAAACAACTATCCCTCCATATATTGTTCCTTCAAGTACTATACGCAGTAAATCTCAGGTATGTCTCGCGGACTTGGTTTAGTGCATCCACCCGCGTTGTCTCAGTAACGTATCTAGATTATTTAATTCATCTAAGGCAATCTTTTATGATTTTTTTTTATGTGACATCAAAAATCTACCCTTAATTAACTGATCCGTCTGATATTGTGCAACATTGTGGGACGAGTTTGAATATGGTTTTGACGTAGTCCGGATTAAATGAAGGAGGAAAGACGAAAGCTGGCAGCAGGTTCAATTTCAATTGTCGAAGGTGATTGAGATCTGAAAAGGGTTTGAATCGGTCACCATTAAAGAATCAGCTTTTTTGATATTAGATTTTATTAGGCTTAATTGAGCTTTCGTATTGCACCATCTCAATGTAATAAAAATACCTTCTCAGTTGACTTTTGTCTCTTTTAATTCGTGATATCTGTCTCTATCTCTCTGTTCCTTTGTTATAATTTAAATGTTATTCAATTGTTTTTTCATTGTTTTGATATTTTATTTTATATTTTGTTCTCCCTCTGTATGAATGTATAACTGCACACTTTGTATTTTTCGTTTAGTTTAATTTTGTACCCTCATGACCCTCATGCTTAGGCTAAGCGAAACCAGTCGGTCAAAAATATTAAATAAAATCTGTGGTCTTGTACAAAATTATTATTTCATTTTCATTAAATATTTCAAACCACAAAGTGATTGCTTTCTACGAAAATACAATCAAAATTAACTGACGGATCTTAAATGCATAAGAAATTTAAAAATAAATAAATAAGAACATTATTAATTCAGACCAATTATATTTACCAATCTGTGGAAAAGCAATAAAGACAGCCGACCATCAAAGACGCTTCTTTATAAAATGACTGTAGGATGAAGGAGTATTGGAATAACTAAATTTGGAGTGGTGGCTGGATATTGTGGAGACGAAAACCGCTTCCTTAGACATAATGAACTGAATGATACAGTCAAAGACTAGTAGGAGTTTGGACATTTCATAAAGGCGACTAGGACGCTCAAAGCGTTGCAGTGAAGATGATGAATCCTCCTGTCATCTGTAGCATCAACGACTCTATTGATATACTAATTATCTTCCTGTTGCAATTCATTCACTTAGCATGTTGAGCTCTCGTCACTTTTCTTGCAAAGATCTCTTCAAGGAACCATCCGAGAAACTCATTCTGGCCACCAATTTCGAATTGTCTTAATAAACCAGTCTTAGATACTGGCTACCAATTAATTACTGTTCAAGGTGTAAGCCTTTTTAAAAAACTGTCACCGATATAGGTTGACAAGCTGGCTACCGCTTAGACACTAGATAGTTTGACTTTGAAGTGTGGATGACCAAGTAACTCACTGCGTGACATTGACACAGCGTGTGTCCGATAGATAAACGTAGAAGTGTTTTTTACAGGCGTAGCGTATAATAATATGTTTATTTAAACACTGTTGAAATCCTTGGCCACATGTAAGCATACATAATAGTTGACAATGATCTCTGTTGCCATACAACGTAGTATTGATAAATTATTATACATTTGACCTCAGTGTTAGGTAAGTTTATTAGTTACATAGAGTATTACATAGAGCGAGACCTACAATCGATAACAAGTCATCGCATATCCATCAATAACACTAGATACTTAGAGGATAGCATTGATAATTTATAATATGTAGATAGGGTGATACGGGATTTTCTGTTTAGTGGATGATACTCGTACAGCGCCTGGGTACCGCACGAAATTCGGATTCCCTATATAATTAATTTAATATGGCTTTCTCTATGTTTACGGAAAGGCTAGTAGCCGGCTTTGTGGCACTTTTAGTAAGAAATGGGGCAGGAATGAGGAACACCAAATACACTATGGAAAATGCCCGCATCAGGGAATACCTCTTCAGTTATTCCTCGAATACTGAGACTTATATAATTATTATTTTCCACTAATTTGATTATTTTGTTCAAGTTGATGTGCTGCATATAAATACAAAAATAAATGTGGTTTAAAAATTTGTGTAATTTGGTCAAACTTTCAACACTCTTTTTCTGTTTTTTTTTTTTCTCATTGAACAATTGAAAGACGTATAACATACAATACACCTAATTTTCATGTTTTTTAAAGATAAATGTTTATTTTAATAATAATAATTATAATATTTGGACGATTTGTATAGCGCCGTTTTTGTGAAAAATCACCTCAAGGGCGCTGTACAGATCTTACTTTCTATCATTACATGTTAATTCCTAGTTTAGATAAGAAAATATACATGAACATACTTACCTGGCAGGTCCCATCAGATAGACACAATTTTTAAATTAAAATTATGATTATTATTTTAATTATTATTTATTAATTAATTTATTTGTTTTTTTTATTTTATTTTATTTTTTATTTTATTTTTTTTTATTTTTTTTATTTTATTTTTTTTTATTTTTTTTTTTATCTTTATTTTTTATTTTTATTTTTTTTTTTATTTTATTTTTTTATTTTTTATTATTTTTTTTTTATTATTATTTAAACTTATGACGACAATGAATTTTCGGCTTGCAAACTAAAATGGGTGCATTGACCAAGGCTCTTATTACGCTCACCGTTCGAGAGTTTTGCGCTACTTCAGAACTTTTTTTTGCTTAAGTCAGAGGCCTCCATAGGACCTCTAATATTGGGAAATTATGTAAATGTGGCTAAAGGAACAGGAACATCCTTAGGGTGATGGCGAAGGTTCTGAGAGGAATCTTTCCATCATATGTTCAGTTGTTCATTAATGACTAGGGAGACCAATTTAGTCGTTCATAAAATATAACACAACCTAACTTATGCTCAAAAGGAAAAACACAATTTAAATTAAACTACCCAATACTTAGTATGAAATAAAGTTTTTCCATGCAAGAAAATAGGGTTTAAAAAAATCTAGGTATACGAAAATAAAAGTAACCCAATTGATAAAAACCCATAAAGAAAAGCAAGGCCGCCTTCTCTTCTCGCATATAGCCGCAGTACGCAGAAACCGTGCAGCCATATTCACTGTATTCTGTACCTACCAGCAATGGCAATCTACGAGGAAAGTTCAATGGCACTGCCGACATTAGAAAGGTGTTGCCTGCTCTCTGTTGTACGTTCTGCTGGTAGGTACTGCGAGATACTAAACTGCTGTACGTAGTGTACTGTCATTCTCCAGTCTGCACTAGGTTCTGGAGGCTTGGGCCTGTGGACACGTAGTTACCACTAGGTTTGTGGATTGTTTATTAATCATACCTTTCTCGGGGGTGAATATATGTACTCATATGTAGTTGAGAGTCTAATCCTTTGTATCAACTATTTTTTTACCCACAATATAAACATGGCATTAGAGAGAAGATGTAGTTTTTTTTTTTAAATAGGAAAACAACATAAGTAGCAAATATCAAAGGTAGATAGCACACCGTAAAGTAGAAAAGGTTACCATATTCTCTGTTATACGTTCTGCTAGAACCTATATTTCTGGAATGTTGTCGTGAGGCGACAATTCACAAAAGTGACGCCTTATAAATTGGCCATGTATTGTCTAATAGCTTTTTATAGCTCAGAGAAAGAATATACATGTATATGAAGCGATAGCTAAATATTTCTACCCAACCTTCAAATTTACGATAAATCACTTTCTCCTGGTTTTTATTCGTAAATCGTGAGAGAGAAAGAGACAAGACAAGCGCTCTCACATAATATAGCACCACCGTTCGGAATGTAAGCATGTTCTCCGTCTCCCGCGTCTCCGGCGACTCCGCCCACTATGTTTTGATATGCGACATAACTGGAAATAAGCCAACGGTTTTTTAGGTTATATTTTTGTTTAAAACAATACTGTGAAAAAGTGGTTATAGAAATACACAAAAACATTACGTCGACATGTGTTATAAATACCCTAACCCTAGTCCTAGCCACGCCCAGGTCTAGCCGAGTCAGGCAAAAATCATCAATACTGACCACAGAAGCACTCCCTCCTAAATATTGTTGCTCTAAAATCTATAGTGCGTTATTCTCCAGTCTACGTTAAAGGTTTGAAGTATGGACAAACAGTTTCGTGTGGGTCTAAAGAGATTCGGTAGTAAGAAGATTGTATATGGTATGCTGTCATGATCTTAGAGTATACAAGAGGTAGCCCAAGCCAAGGCAGTGAAGTCAGTTTTGGACTTGTTTTTGATGATTTTACTATCCATTCATATCACATATTGACATAATGTTTTTGTGTGTTCGTATAGCCACTTTTTCACAGTATTTTTATCAACAAAAATATAGCATCTAACCTAAAACTTGGACGTGGGCGGAGTCCCACCGTTAAATCAGCGAAAATAACCAGCTTAAGATCATTACGACAGTATATAGAAGCAATCCAAGAAATTTGTTGTCTCTTTCTCTCATGACTGAAAAACTCGGAAGAAGTGATTTATTACAATTTCGGATGGGTTGGGTAAAACAAATTAGCTTATCTATTGTTACTTCAAGGTCATGATCCATTATCTCTGCGTTCTGGAGGCTTCGACGTGTGGACACATAGATTAATTATTATTTATTATTACTGAAACTTGGATCTGTAGATTTTTTTTATAACCACCTCCTTCCAACATATAATAAATAAAAATAAATGAAAAAATAACTTTGTAAAAGACGACGGATATTATTTTAATTTTTATTAAAATAGCGACCGGATTCGCTTAGCCTATGCATCGTCAGGGTACAAAATTAAAGTAAACAAAAAAATACAAAGTGTGCGTTTATATGTACATACAGAGGGAGAAAAAAATATAAAATAAAATAAAAGAACAACGAGAAAACAAAAAGGATTTAAAAAAAATTAAAAAATGTAATTTGTTGACGGAGAGAGATATTCGTAGAACCCGATTCCAGGTATTATCCAATTTTCTTCGTCTGGTGAGCAAATATCACGATATGATAGAATGAGTTGAAACGACAATAAAAACTTATTTTATCCTGAATAATCAGTTGGCTGATCACTGAACATGTACGAGTATATATCGCCCATCATAATGTGGTCAAGATATTTGGATTTTTGTTTTTTTTTTATTTGGTAGAATTTCTCAATTTTTGATCATCTGATGCAGAATCTTTACATTAGTCCAACACTCTATCACATTTTTTTATAGTGAATACCGCACAAGAGTCCCAACTGCTTCCAACCGTCTAGAGCCAGTGAGACTATGGCATCCCCAATTGGGGTATGTTGCGAGCCTGAAGGTGGTGAGGAGCGGAAGGAGATGGGGAAGAGGAAGGTAAGAAAGTACTTGGTTATTCATATCTGGTCACCAAACACGGCTAAAGCCATTTCAAGCAACGTTTCGATTCTGAATGGTGGTCTTTCACCAGGGCGATACTTGGAGTATCTACACCACTCCGGAACGTGCCGCAAATATACTATATATTGTTTAATATGAATTAAATGTGTTATGACACATTTTAATTAAATAAAAGTTGTTGGTGCACGCCGGGTTTGAACCCGCGACCTTTGGATTCGTAATCGAGCGTCTTACCACTCGACCATGGAGGCCGTCAATGTCTATTCCATTGTATCCACAATTTAATGAATACATCTTTCATGTCCAGTCGAATTCCATGCCCTACGATAACGTACTGATAAATGTTCTAGAAAGAAACGTCAAAAATTTTAGATCAGTCGCTTTTTGTCACCAGGTTTCGGTTATTACCGGTAACAAAATAAAGTAAAAACCGGGTACGATTGCTGATTGATAAATAAAAGAAATGTATACTCGTACATCCTGGAGTAACAATGTATGGAGAGAGAACTAATTCTTTTACCCAACCTATACAAACTTGCGATAAATCACTTTCTCCGGGTTTTTGCGTCGTACACCATGAGAGAGAAAGAGACAACAAATATAATAGACCGCTTCTATATACTGTCGCAATGATCTTAAGCTCCTGGGTCACCGCGGGACTACGCCTACATTCTTTTATTAGGCCCCTAAACTTGACACAACTAAACGGTTTTTTAGATTATATGCTATATTTTTGTTGATAATAATACTGTGAAAAAGTGGTTAATCGAATAAATAAAAACATTATGTCGATATGTGCCATGAATGGATGTATAAATACCCTAGTCTTAGTCTTAGTCCACGCCCAGGTCCGCCGAGTTCGGTAAAAGTTATCAAAAACTGACTAAACTACCTTGGATAGATACTACTCTATATACTCTAAGGTATACATCGATTTGCTGAACTTTTTGAACGACGTACAGCGTGTAATATGATACACCTAGAATATAATAAATGTCTCTACATTTAAGAAACTTTACCTTTTACGAATCAACGTTTTTCCACTATTTTTTTTCAAATATGAAAGTCGAACTGTACATATCTGTTAAAAATGCACTGGGAGATACCCAACAATTTAAAGCAATGGCATATTTACAATATTCTGCATCTTTTCAGCGATACATTTCAAAACAAACTAACACTCTCTTGCATCTCTGACTTGCACTTTGTAAATCTAGATTCCGTAGAAATTAGAGATTTTTATACCGTTTCATTCCTGTTTTCGTAGATAAATCTAATTACTATACATTTCTTAGAATTTAATGCCTTTTCTTTGTTTTACTGAACGAAGATATTCTGTTTACAGGATCTCTGTGTTGATCTAGTGGAGTGGACAAACGCGTCGGATTCCCGTCCGGGCGTCGTGGGTTCAACTCTTCTGCCAGCTAAGTCATCCATCATTGCACAAGCAACATCTTCCGCTTATTATGATGGGAATAGGAGTTTTTCAAATATTGACAGATTATTCGTAACCCAGAAATGTTTGTCTTTCTTTAAAAAAAAATTATCGCTCCAGTACAAGACTACAATTCAGAATCTAAGCGTTGCTCGGTATGGCTTAGCCGTGTTTGATGATCAAATCTGAATAGCTAAGTAAATTTCAACCTTCCTCATCCCATTTTCTTCCCCTCCCCACTCCCTTCAGTCTCACAACACATCCCGATTGGGGATGCCATGGTCCCACAGGCTCTAGACGATTGGGAGCGGACTCTGTGCAATATTCGATAAATAAATAAAAATTAGCTTTACCACCCGGTTTCGCACATTTTAGAATTTGCGACGTACATCGACGTTTTTGTTTTGCTGTTCTTTTTTAACAAAAATATGTTTTGCAAACTAATCTCAAGTCTCAAATGCAATTATTATAAATATGTAAGTTTGTTTTTTTTTAAAACACTTAGGTACTTTTCATTCGTAAAACGCCAAATTTTTTTACTTCAGAGATGGTTAGCGTGAACCTGAGAAAACGGTTTTCGATTTTCGACCCCAAGGCTCGCATTTTACCCGCAAAGTGGTATTTTATTTTAAAAATGTTATGTTTTGAGGATTTTTTCATTTCACCGTCATTAATTCATCATTCTTAACAGAATTCCAAAGGTACACTTCATTCGGTCTCATAGAGCCTAAGAAAACCGTTTTCAATTTCCGACCCCAATGCTCGCATTTTACCCGCAAAGTGGTATTTTATTTAAAAATGTTTTTTTTTTTAATTTTTCATTTCATCGTCATTAATTCATAATTCTTAACAGAATTCCGAAGAAAACATCATTCAATCCCATAGAGCCTGAGAAAACCGTTTTCAATTTTCGACCCCAAGGCTCGCATTTTACCCGCAAAGTGGTATTTTATTTAAAAATGTCATGTTTTGAGGTTTTTTCATTTCATCGTCATTAATTCATAATTCTTAACAGAATTCCGAAGAAAACTTCATTCGATCCCATAGAGCCTGAGAAAACCGTTTTCAATTTCCGACCCCAAGGCTCGCATTTTACCCGCAAAGTGGTATTTTATTTAAAAATGTCATGTTTTGAGGTTTTTTTCATTTCATCGTCATTAATTTATAATTCTTAACAGAATTCCAAAGGTACACTTCATTCGGTCCCATAGAGCCTGAGAAAACCGTTTTCAATTTCCGACCCCAAGGCTCGCATTTTACCCGCAAAGTTGTATTTTATTTTAAAAATGTTATGTTTTGAGGTTTTTTTCATTTCATCGTCATTCATTCATAATTCTTAACAGAATTCAAAAGGCACACTTTATTCGGTCCCATAGAGCTTGAGAAAACCGTTTACAATTTCCGACCCCAAGGCTCGCATTATGCCCACAAAGTGGTATTTTATTTAAACAATGTTACCTTTTTGAGGATTTTTTTATTTCATCGTCATTAATTCATCATTCTTAACAGAACCATAAAGGTTCACTTCATTCGGTCCCATAGAGCCTGCGAAAACGGCATCTTATTTCCAACCCCAAGGCTCGAATTTTGCCCGAAAAGTGGTGTTTTTTTTTTAACAAATGTTTTGCTTTCGTGTGTTAAGTGTATCGTTATGGTACTGTGCTTATCTAAACATCTCAAAGAATTACACCTTAAACAAATAATTTTACGGATATGTTAGTTTATATTTAGATATTTCTATTTAGATGAAACCTGCGTAAAAAAAGTGATTAACAGTGATAACATTTCTTTAAAAGTGTTGTTATTTGTGGGTCCACGTGGAAATAGCAAAAATTCCTTCTATAATTATAATTTTTTATTTTTATTAGACGTAATAAAAAAAAGTTTTTCGAAAATGTTGGTGTCGTGACTTTTTAGTGTGCTAGAGTGCTAAGATTTTGAAAGAAAACGTCATTATTGATGCTGTTATAGCCGAAAATGATTTTCACTTGAAAAAAATATATATGTATATATGAAGATTTTTCAGCAAGCCGTGCAGTGCACTACCAAAACTGAGAAATCCTGAAAATCTTCATAAAAAAAATAAAATAAAAATCATTTTCGACTACAACAACATCAATGACGTCGTGTTTTTCAATCTCAACACTCTGCCTCACTAAAAAGTCACGAGCCGCCACTGGTTCCAAGCCGGTCACTGGGACCGTCGATATTATTTTATTATATTATTTCTCTGAGGAGCCGGTTCCTTTTTTTGACAAATATAAATTGATATCATTTGTCCGAGGAACTGGTTTCACAGTTCAATTTTTTGTTAAATTACTAGTACTCTGAAATCTCTACCGACTAGTACTTTTTTTGGAAGGAACTTTTGTCGATTTGTTAGTACTTTTCGATTTGAATATAAAAATATCCTTCGTGGAACTTTTTCTGGCACCGGGAACCGGTTCCACAAAGAATAGGATAAATAACCGGTTCCTCACCGGTCACCAGCAACTGGAACCGCAGGTACACCCAATTCTGATATCGACCATCTCTACCCACCAAGCTATGGATAATCGCTTTGTTACGTTATTTTAACTATAAACAATGCTGGCCAGTGATCTTTGTGTTCATTTCTAAATCAACTCACAAATCACAATACCGGTCGTTGAATTAGTTGTGCAACTCTACCAGTATGGAAATGGTCCCTCAATGAGTCATTTTTTTCTACGGGTTCTACGTTGTAGAATTTGGTGAACAATGATTGATGCGGAGACGATATCATTGTTTTCCCATTAATTCTGATACTGTCGATTTAGCCTTAAAGTCGGACAGGCTGAGATTTAGTACTTCGACCGTGAGTCTGGCATTTAGATCCTTTAAAAGATTTACGTAATGCTATATTTTGACACACCACCCTAAAATAAATTGGTGATGGGTGTTTAAAAAAAACGTTCACATTCAATCGTACATGTTCTATTAAGGGTCAGCACTCAAAAATGACACTTGTAGTTACTTTGGAGCATTCTAATACAAGAAATCCTACAAATTATGTGTCTGAAAATTTTCTATGGGTCTGAAATGAAAATGTCTGAGGTTTCAAGTGAATACAATTTATCAACTGTAATTCTTTAAATTCTATGAAAAACCTACTAAAATGACAATAAAAGGTGCAGTTTTGAAATCAGAAAAGGTATTTTTAAACGATTTACCAAAAATTCTGGTATACTTTTCATACTTTTCACTGGAAAACTCTGACATTTTATAACTACCCGTAGAGAATTAACAGATAAATCATTTGTAGTATTGCTTGTACAAAAAAGGCCAAAAGTATATTTTTTGCGTGCTGACCCTTAAATTGTGCAAGAATACTTTAGAATAACCGTTTATTTATAAGCAGATGAAGTCAAAATGTTAAATAACCAAAGATTTCATATTTAAAAAATCATGCTGATCATAGACACAAATCTGACGTCTCTATCCGCCGACTCTCGAGCGGTGACCGAGTCAAAAACGGCGTAAGGCAAAGGGGGTTTATTTATTTAGTCGGTTTTATTTCAGTTTTTATATTACCAGGACTTGGTGGTTGGTGCAATACCCAATTTCCCATATTTCATGACCCTAAATAATAGCAATAAAATATGAATTACAATAAAAATCACATAAAGTTAAAAATGAACATAATACATAATATTAATTAAAAAAATATCCATATCATATGCATCAATCGCTCAATGAGAGGAAAGCTGAGCCACTTAGATGCAGCCGCGACGATGACCTTAGTTGAGTTCTGTGTCATGCCTCAGAAGTATTGATTTTTATCTTTAATAAACTTCAAACTACACATTCCAATTCAGCACATAAATTACACATTCTTTTAAACACACACCCTAGAAAACAGAAGGAAAATAGCCGACTTAACTTTTCTGTTCAAAATAATTCACTACGAATTCGACTGTTGTGAATTCCTGCACCTTATCAACTTCAGAATACCTCAGCGAGCAACTCGGCAAAATATACTTTTCTGCAACAATAATTTCACTACCAACTAACACATACTTGCACCCATTTCTCGCCTACATACACTCGGGAATGAATACACTTCAAATATTGACATCTTTTATATGGATTTGCCAAAATTTAAAAGACTTATAAATGAAATATTTATTTGTCACTAATGTATGGGAACTATTACTAATTTTTTTATTTTTTTTGCTATTCATTTCTCAAAACGTTTTACTGTATTATTTCATGTATATCCTTTTTAAACTGTACTCATGCACTTACTTATGTTAAATTACCATGTAAAAGCCCATCAGGGCGTTAATAAATAAATAAATAAAAAGAATGATCGCCGCAAGGCATATTGAAATGGCATAGGGTCAGGTATGCTTTGGCAGGCCAAAGGGTTGTTCTGCCTGAGGTGTTCATTTCAATTCATTCGGATGAACATATCATCGCCGGAAAGGCAAAAGGGCTGAAGCGCCATTTCGGGAAGTTTACACCAGAGCGGAGTTTTTTATTGTTTTACAATAAAATTCGTAAGTCTTCAGTACCTGGTTGGATTTTGAAAAAAAAACTTAACTTAGGTGAATCAATGCTAGTTACCTGAAGCGACAAAAAGCTAAAAAATGACCCAAACTTGTGTCGCTTGAGTCAAACCTTCTCTCAAATGTTTGACATATTTTAGATGGCAGAAGGGCCACAAAAGTCTTCAGAATAAAACGAGAGTCAGAGCATACGATGTAGAAAAAAACCTGATCAAAACATATTTAACTCATCTTTGACCAAACTGTCGCTAAACCCTTATTGGCTTTCCAGCGACGATATAGTTGTATTCATAAAATACATTATGACAGGTGATTAGATTATCAAACAGTTTGCAAAACGTCACCCTTGTGAGTCCAAACTGCTCCCACCCATCTGGAGGAAGCGAGACAATGGCATCCCCGATTAAGGAATGTTGTGAGTATTAAGGTAATGGGGAGGGGAAGGAGATGGGGAAGATGAAAGTTGGGAAGTATCTCGCTATTCAGATGTGGTCACCAAACCCGACTCAAGCCATTACAAGCAACCTTTCGATTTATGGGTCAAATTGAAGAAAAACGAAAAAAAAAAACATATTGCCAAAGTCGTCACAATTTGGCTGAGAGCTGGAACTGCTACAATGGTACTCATTGCTTTACCCACGTTCATTCATTTAAAAAACTTATGTTTAAAATCTATTTATATTTAATTACTTTATGGTTTGACATATTTAAATAAATGAAAATTTTTTTTTTTTTTTTTTTGTTCCTTTGTTATAATTTATATGTTATTCTATTGTTTCTCATTGTTCGGTTATTTTATTTTATATTTTGTTCTCCTTCTGTATATATGTATAACCTCACACTATGTTTTTTTGTTTAGTTTAATTTTGTACCCTGATGATGCTTAGGCTAAACGAAACCGACCGGTCATAAGAATTAAAATAATATCCGTGGCCTTATACAAAGTTATTTTTTAATTTCATTAATAATATTATTACTACTTATACTTTACCGTTAAATCACAGTTGAAGAGAAGAGTTAAGATTACCATCTCGTCTTTACAGCATCCAACTAACTCCAAGGTTCGGTTAATTTGATTTCGGCACGATTTGGCATTATTCATGCAATTTCGCCAATTTTTCGGGGCCGCAGAAGCGTTTATTTTACAGTTATGAAGATCGTACCATTAGCACGATTGGGTTAATGACTGAGTTAGCCGTGACCAGGTTAGCGTTCGCTTACTCAGATCGACACACTTAACACTGCAGTCTGAAACGTCGCCACTGCAGATTTTGGGGATACCATTGTAAAATAAAATTGATTACATTATTTTTATGTATTTACAAATTTTTACTTTTTACGAAAATATTATGTTTATATATATGTATACATACTTCCCAACCTTCCTCTTTCCCATCTTCTTTCATTTCCCACTACATTCAGCCTCACAACATACCCCAATTGGCGATGCCATAGTCTCACTGGCTTTAGACGGTTGGGAGTTAGGGACTCATGTGTGGTATTCATTTTTTTTCGGCATTGAAAATGTTAGGGTTTGTTCTCAGAACCGTCAGAGTTTTTAGGGATACCCGAACTCTGAGAACACTCTACTTCTCTTTGGTCCGCAGTAGGCTGGAGAGTGGTTCAATTATTTGGAATCCTCATGAGGTGGGGTACTCCCTCATCTTGGAGAGGGTCCAGAAAAAGTTCCTGAGATTTTTATACCTGAGGGAGTACGGCCACTACCCGTGGCTCTACCCAACGAACTTTCTCCTGGGCACGCTCGGACTTCACTCCTTACAGCTCAGGAGAGAGGGGTATGCCGCCACTCACTTCTTCAGACTGCTGCGGGGACATATTGTAAACCCTGCTATTTTGGAGCGCGTAAGTCTCTATGTTCCTGATGACTATCTAAGACAGCGTCTTCATAGATTATTCTATCTTGCTGCCTGTAGGACCAACCTGCCAATGGTTCTGCCGGTGGGGAGAAGTATTTTGCTCCTGAACAAAATCTCTTCCGATATCGACTTATTTCATGTCAGTGAGGAGAGATTCAGAAGTGAAATCCTATTGATTCTTGAAAGAGTTTCTCCTCATTGACCTGATCATCACCACTGCCTGAAATTTTATTTTTTTGAAATTTTATTTTTCTTGTGTATTAATATGGTACTATAATTTGTATTTATTTTGTAAAAAAATAATTTTTTTCTTATATGCATTAAATTCAAAAAGTTTGTCATGTATAAGAAATTTAATAAAAAAAATATTATTATTATTATTTTAAAAAATGATAAATATTATGGATGGACCACCACCTAACTCTGTCTTGGCACACACTCCTTGCTTCATTCACATTCATGTATCGACTTATACATCCTCTTCTATTATGCTGACTCTTGACAATGACCTTGAACACCTATCCTTCTCCCTTTTCTAATGTTTTCTGGTAGGCCATTATAAAACTGCCCTTGTAGCTAATGGACTGCTTGCAGTACTGTATTTTTTATATTTAAATAAAAAATATAGTGAATACTGCACAAGAGTCCCAACTGCTCCTAACCGTCTGAAACATGGCGTCTCCACTAGGGGTATGCTGTAAGGTTGAATGCAGTGGGGAGAAGTAGGATATAGGGGGAGATGAAGGTTGAAAGTACTTGGCTATTCAGATCTGGTCACCAAACATGGTTTAAGCCAGTCAACTTTCATACTTTCCATGTCTTTCTGCAATACGTCATGGTTGGTATTAGCACTCCGTTGTGTTTTAGTCAAGTGGCATTATGAAGTCCAATATATTTCAGAATTTTGTGAGACGAAGAATGACAAAAGGAACACGAGGAAAGAATCTAAATATAAGGATTTAGCATCTGTCCTGATGATGGACATTACAAGGCAGCCAGAAACGTTGGCTAAAGGAGAATAAAGTACCACATGGCATACTAATCTACAAATTCATCACGGTAAGACGACATGTTATAAAAAATTATTTTATAGATAATGCCACACAAGAGTCTCAACTGCTCCCAACCGTCTAGAGACAGTGGGACTATGGCATCCCCAATTGGGGTATGTTGTGAGGTTGAAGGTAGTTGGGAAGGAAAGGAGATGGGAAAGAAGAAGGTTACAAATTACCTGGCTATTCAGATCTGATCACCAAACACGGTTAAACCCATTTCAAGTAACGTTTCGATTCTGAATGGTGGTCTTTCACCAGGGCGATACCGAGTATCCCTCCCTAAGCACAATAATTTTCTTTATTAGGGAGGTATTTATCATTAGTTAGAACATTGTATATAAACTGGATTAATATTATAACAACCGTTAGTTTTAAGTAAAAATGTATATTTTTGTACAGTGGATTAAATTAAATTAAATGATTAATAAAAAAAGATTAATAATCTACCACTCTGGAACGTGCCGAAAATATACTGTATATTATTTTATCATTATTATTACTTATTGTTGGTAAATATTCTAATTAAATAACCACTCATGTATATATGTTTTGGGCATCATGCCTGTTGTATGTAGTAAAATAAAAATAAAATAAAAATAAAATAAATAAATAAAATAAGAATTTAATGTGTCACGACACATACTGATTAAATAAAAATTATTTGCGTCCGCCGTGTTTGAACCCGTGACCTCTAGATTGGTAGTCGAGCGTCTTACCACCACGGTGGCTGTCAAGTGTTTGCGTGTTTTTTTTAAATGTACGAGTATGTTACCATGATATCGTGTAAATTGTGTGTACAATAATATTTTGATGAAGGGTGTGTTTGTATATATTAGTAGACATAATATTAAATGCATTTACTCTAATCAATCCAATACAAAGCTTAAAATGTTCTTAAATTATTTTTCGCCGAGCTGACAACACAACCTACCTGGCATAACCGGAACTTTAGCAGATTTAAAAGCTGAAAACGTCCATAATGTTACGTTTATCACTTTCCACAGGTTTTTCCATTTGCAGATATGGTGAAAATGTTTTGACAGGCGTATGACGACAACCTCCATGGTCGAGTGGTACGACGAGTACTACGAATCCCAAGGTAACGGGTTCAAACCCGGCAAACGCCAATAACTTTTATTAAATAACTATGTGTCATAACACATTTTAATTCATATAAAAATATGTAAAGTGTAATTGCGACAAGTTTCAGAGTGGTAGATATTCTTAGTATCGCCCTGGTGAAAGAAATTCAGAATCGAATCGAAACGTTGCTTGAAATGGCTTTAGCCGTGTTTGGTGACCAGATCTGAATAGCCAGATACTTCCCAACCTTCCTCTTCCCATCTCCTTCTCCTCCCCCACTACCTTCAGCCTCACAACTTACCCAAATTGGGGATGTCATAGTACCACTGTCTCTAGACGGTTGGGAGCAATTGAGACTGGTGTACTCTAACTAACCATCACGCCGTTTCCCCGCAGGGGTAGGCAGAGAGGGCGGACTGCCATACAACTCTGTCTTGGCACATACTCCTTGCTTCTGTTATTCTGACTCCTCACATGACCCGATTCAAGTATTTGATTAACTTGATCGCGCCATGTCTTTCTCGGGCGTCCTCGACTTCTTCTTACATTCACTTTCGCATCATTTATTATTTTCACACTACTTTCTTCGTTAATTCGCTCCATATGCCCAAACCATCTAAGCGTTTCTTTCTTGATCCTATTCATTACGCTCACATCAGCCTTGCATTATTTCCGGATATCCACACTTTTAATACGGTCATACATGGTTTTATTGCACAAACGTCTCAAAGATCTCATTTTCACAGCATTCAGTCTACTTTCATCCTTCCTCTGCCAGTTCCATGCCTCACTGCCATACATCAGGGTAATAGGCATCAACTATAAAAAAAAATTAAAAAACATATCGTCTTATCGTGATTTTGATTTAGTATGCCGTACTTTCTTCTCCTTTAGCCAACGTTTCGGACAGCCTTCATCACAAGAATATTTTTAACTACGAGAATATTGAATTATACTTGTCATTTTTAGTTCCTCGTTCAGCCACCTGCACGGTTAACTATGGTGACCTGTATCAGAGTGCCAATGGAGAATTGCATCGAGAGAACAGAACACAGCGGAAGGTGAGATCGAAAGGAAAGTTTACAGCGAAATGCTTCGAATTCTTCTCTGTATTTGATACTTTGTACCGTAAATGTAGGTTATGGATAGATTGTATGGAAAATTATATTTGAGATTTAAAAAAAAAACAATTGCTGCTATTTAAAAGTGGCGAATATTGCGTCGTTTTTTTAATTATGTGAAATCCGCATAAGAGTCCCAACTGATTCTGAGTGTCCAGATCCAGTATATACTATGACATCCCCAATTGGGCAATGACGTTACACATATATACACGTTATAGCCTAGGAGCTATGCTCACCTCTCAATAAGCTGTCAATAAGAGCTACCCATATGATAGCGTATGTTATCCGTTTCACCACCACTGCGTAACGCTATCCACCACGTAAAGTGTCTGTTAAACTATTCACTGCTCAAACCTACGATTTGCTGCTACCCAGTAGTTAGTACCTATCTACTGGTTTAAAATGGCGGCGAACTGTTTTGACACTTGACAGCTGGCGGGTCTAGTAGGCGAGTTTTCTGTTGAAGTTGACTTTTTACTATAATTATGGAAGTGGTTGAAGATCCAAATATCATAAGCCAACAGGACATGGCGGAAAGACAGAGACGACGTGTTTTCAGAGCCAGAGTCAATTTTTTTGACGTTTTTTTAACGGCATTGTATTGACAGACGTGACAGCAGACGGAATAACATAATTAGGAGCTAACTAACGAATGTGAAACGCTCGCCAGTTTAACGCCATGTTATTCCGATGATTAGAGTTATTCAATGAATATTTATTCAACAGTTTATTGAGAGGTGGTGAAATAGCCCCGTAGAATATTAACACAAAATGTGGCAAGCAAAACACACACGTTACCAGTAAATTCATCATTCAAATATCGGTCATGTATGACAAAGATAGACATTCATAGAATACTCGTGTATGAACGAAACAGATCCGAATTTCGGACCGCGTTCCATACTTGCTTGGAACGACCTCAAGCGACGCGTGACCGTTAAGTACTAAATCGGCTTAAACACCGATCACACCAACTAGCGTGATTATTGCTTGCCACTTTGAGAGCGCTACAACGTGTATATATTTATGTAACGTCATTGCAATTGGGGTATATTGTAAGGCTGAAGGAAGTAGGGGATGGAAGGATATGGGTAAGATGAAGGTGACCAACCTAGGTCATTGAAACGGCAGTTATGTTTGGAAGCAATTTAATGAAAGTAGATTCTCTCAGCTTCGCCCTGGTGAAAGAACATCATTCAGAATTGAAACGTTGCTTGAAATAACTTCAGCCATGTTTGGTGACCAGACTAACATCAGCCTCACAACATACCCCGATTAGGGATGCTATGGCCTCACTGGCTTTAGATGATTGAAAGCAGATGGGACTCTTGTGCGTTATTTACTATTAAATTTTTTTTTTTTTAATTAATTGCAATATTTTGACTTCGATGCTATATTGAACACACCGTTTCTCATCCGATCACCGAAGTTAAGCAAACACTGGAGTGCAGTCAGTACTTGGACGGGTGACCGCATGGGAACACTACGTGACGTTTCCTTTTTACCAATTCGGACAATGTTTTATCCTCCAAGATGAAAATCCCTAGCCACGCCTCAGTCAGTATAAAATAATCGAAACTGACTACACTGTTTCGCAAATCTATCCCTCCGTGTATATCATTACGCCAAGGTTTTATCCTCGGAGTAACAATATATGGAGAGAGAGCTAATTATTTTTACCCAACCTATACAAAATTGGGATAAATCACTTTCTCCGGGGTTTTTACGTCGTACACCATGAGAGAGAAAGAGACAACAAAAATAACACACCGCTTTTTATGTACTGTAAGGATGATTTGCTCTCCCGCATCTCCGGGGATTCCACCCACAAGTTTTATTATGCGACTAAACTGGACACAACTAAACGGTTTCTTAGGTTAAATGCTATATTTTTTGTTGGTATCGATACTGTTAAAAAGTGGTTTTACGAATAAAAAAACATGATGTCAACATGTTCTATGAATGGACGTATAAATACTCCTAGCCCTAGTCCTAGCCACGCCCAGGTCTGCCAAGTCCGTCAAAAATCATCAAAAACTGACTACACTGCCTTGGATAGGTACCACTCTATGTACTCTAAGGTTGTATCCCTATCAAAATAGCCATGAATACATGAGGATAGAACGCGTGCTCATTTCTTCATTTTATTTACATTTCATTCTTAGATGAATTAAATAATGTAGAAACGTTACTGAGACACCGCGCATGACTGTACGAAACTAAGCCAACGTGGCATACCTGAGATTTACTGCGTTTAGTCTCGCACAAACACTCGTCTGACGAACAAGCTGTCACCAGCTGCCACAAACGCATCGCTGTGAGCTCTTTTCTGAGATAAAATGCCTTCCTGTGATTTTGATAAGTGCAAAAATCATTCGGGAACAAAAAAATAATCTAATGGAGTTTCTTTTCATGCGAAGTACACAAAATCACTTATTATTTCAATTAATACAATTATTCAAATAAGTGAGATATCGGATGCAGAAATACGTAAGTATTTGGAAGACAACCTAGCGCAGTACACGAGTACGTTGCTTGCTACTTCGCTCGTAAGTTCGTTAGGGAAGAGAGGGCTTGTAACGCGAAGAATGCAACGCGGGACGTTCATATAGCTATCTCATTCATACACACATATTCTGCTTGGTATGGCTATCCTTTTCATGCTTTCAAAGCATGCCATATTTATCGTTCAATTTGTATGAATATGACATGTCTTGTATTTTATGTCTATGACTTCAGTATACAATTTGGGAGGAGGGGTTCTTTTATTGATCCACGCGTCATTGCATCAGCCTTTGAATCGTCATAGAGACGCGCACATTACAACGATCGATACAATATGACGCGGTGTTACAGAACTCTGTAATGGACTTAAGGATTTATGACGAACAGTGATTCGGCAGCCGGTGTCACTGTGACTAATAAATGTCACATATTGACTTTAACGTCTCACCCCCTCCACCCAACTGACATATGAGCTCATTTTAGGTCTATCAATAGATTAAATAATGTTGTCTACTGTGATATTATAGATCGGGCACGTCATCAGATATCGAAAGGTTAGAGAAATGAGAATAAGTTCAAATACAAAGCTAAGAGCTTTTGAGGTATCACGGCCTAAAGCCTAGACCAGACTCCTACACGAATAAGATGTCACTTCAGTTCTAGCTCGTAAAAATGCTATAAAACGATATTTCCATGTGGCACATCTGTAAAGAATGCAATGCTGATGTAAGCGTTATAAATATAATCAAGAAAAGGACTCTTAGATGGTTTGGGCATGTAGAGCGAATGAACGAAGAAAGGAGTGTGAAAAGAATATATGTTGTGAAAATGAATGGAAGAAGAATTTGGCGACGCAAGAGG
This sequence comes from Drusus annulatus, assembly GCA_022651775.1. Classification (NCBI taxonomy): domain Eukaryota; kingdom Metazoa; phylum Arthropoda; class Insecta; order Trichoptera; family Limnephilidae; genus Drusus; species Drusus annulatus. Next base: position 77,286 of record JAGWCC010000317.1, on the reverse strand, counting down.
AAGACGTGGGATGGTCAAGTGAATCAAATACTTGAATCGGGCCATGTAAAAAGTCAGAATAACAGAAGAGTATGTATGAGAGAATGTATGAATGTGCATGAAGCAAGAAGTGTGTGCTAAGACAGAGTTGAATGGCGGTCCGTCTTTTTTGCCTACTTCTGCGGTGAAACGGCCTGATGGTAAGTTAGTAAGCTAGTAAGTAAGTTTGTTAGTTTGTTAGTTTGTTAGTTTGTTAGTTTGTTAGTTTGTTAGTTTGTTAGTTTGTTAGTTTGTTAGTTTGTTAGTTTGTTAGTTTGTTAGTTTGTTAGTTTGTTAGTTTGTTAGTTTGTTAGTTTGTTAGTTTGTTAGTTTGTTAGTTTGTTAGTTTGTTAGTTTGTTAGTTTGTTAGTTTGTTAGTTTGTTAGTTTGTTAGTTTGTTAGTTTGTTAGTTTGTTAGTTTGTTAGTTTGTTAGTTTGTTAGTTTGTTAGTTTGTTAGTTTGTTAGTTTGTTAGTTTGTTAGTTTGTTAGTTTGTTAGTTTGTTAGTTTGTTAGTTTGTTAGTTTGTTAGTTTGTTAGTTTGTTAGTTTGTTAGTTTGTTAGTTTGTTAGTTTGTTAGTTTGTTAGTTTGTTAGTTTGTTAGTTTGTTAGTTTGTTAGTTTGTTAGTTTGTTAGTTTGTTAGTTTGTTAGTTTGTTAGTTTGTTAGTTTGTTAGTTTGTTAGTTTGTTAGTTTGTTAGTTTGTTAGTTTGTTAGTTTGTTAGTTTGTTAGTTTGTTAGTTTGTTAGTTTGTTAGTTTGTTAGTTTGTTAGTTTGTTAGTTTGTTAGTTTGTTAGTTTGTTAGTTTGTTAGTTTGTTAGTTTGTTAGTTTGTTAGTTTGTTAGTTTGTTAGTTTGTTAGTTTGTTAGTTTGTTAGTTTGTTAGTTTGTTAGTTTGTTAGTTTGTTAGTTTGTTAGTTTGTTAGTTTGTTAGTTTGTTAGTTTGTTAGTTTGATAGAAGCGAAAAGCGGCGTGATGGTTACTTAGTTGGTTAGAAATAAATAAACAAAACTCGACCAAAATTAAATCATTCTGAATTTATCCGAAAAGCATTCTGAAAAATAATCAAGCTGAGTGCTCTCATTTCAGTGCTGGCCCGTAGAAATACTATAAAACATTTCCATGTGGCACTATTTTCTTCGTTTATCCGCTTCACGTGTCCAAATGTATTTACTACACTACGTTTGTAACACGGTCAAACATGGTTTTATCATACATACGCCCCAGGTATTACATTTCTACAACATTCAGAGTATGTTTATCCTTCCTCCGCAGTTCCATGCCTCGCTTTAATACACTAGGGTTGGTATCAGCACTCCATTGTGGATGGCGAACCTTGCTTATTTAATAAAAATAACAGTGAATTAATATGGCGCAGTTTCGTGATAGTTCACTTTAAGTGCGCTTCACACTAAATAACCTAACCTAATATAACAACGAGAAAATAATATATAACAGATATATATACAAATTAAAACTATCTAAGATCATGATCGTTTTCCATAAATCATGAAAAAATGTTCAGATATGGGTATAACAGTCAACAGATTAAAAAACATTTTACTACAAGTCAAGGGTGTAAAAAGTCCAGATAAAAATTATGCATAAGCATGAACGAATTTGTTAAAGCAAAGAAAATGAAATGATATTGAAGAAAGTTAATGTGTTGGTACTTCAAAGCATCAATATTAAAGTATTACAAATGCAAAGAGTTTGACAATAAGGGTATTTATGGCTTTCAGTAGCCGGTAAGGACATAACTGAGAAAGTGATGAAGTAATAAAGATAAATTGTATGAGTTCACAGGAAATACTCGTACACCTAATATTGGACTACTGGACAAATTCAACTGTTTATTAAGAATTTATGCTTTTACATCAGAAAAAGTGTTTTACAACCATATAAATCGATATATTACAACAGCTCTTACTCTATTACAGCAGCTTATCGTCAACCAGAAAATCCGGCACCGAATTTTCCGTAGTGATGAATTCCAGGGGCCGCATTCCTTCGTAATGGGATTAGGGCATCGAACAAGATTAGGGGCTTCTTCGCCCTCCCCTCTTCCGTTACTTACCTCAAAGTGTTCCACTTCATTTAGGCAGGTTTCAGAAGACGGAACACTCTCCTGAAACTAATAATAATAACTGTGAATTTAAATGTTTAGCGCAGTTTTGTGATAGTTGACCCCAAGTGCGCTTCACACTAAATTACCTAACCTAATATTACAACGAGAAAACAATATATTACAGATATGTCATAATCATGAAACAATTATCAGATATGAGTATAACCTGGAGTAAGAATATATATGGAGAGAGAGCTAAATATTTTTACTCAACCTATACAAATTTACGATAAATCACTTTCTCCGGGTTTTTACGTCGTAAGCCGTGCGAGAGAAAGAGACAAGACAAGTTCTCACCTCAGAATTAGAATCTAATGGAGGGATAGCTAATTTGTTTTACCCAACCCATCCGAAGTTGTAATAAATCACTTTTTCCGAGTTTTCACATCGTACACCATGAGAGAGAAAGAGACAACAAATTTCTTGGGCCGCTTCTATATACTGTCGCAATGATCTTAAGGTGCTGGTTAACGGCGGTACTCCGCCCAACTATACGGTTTTTTAGGTTAGATGCTATATTTTTGTTGATGAAAATACTGTGAAAAAGTGGCTATACGAATACACAAAAACATTATGTCGATATGTGATATGAATGGATGTATAAATACCGTAGCCTTAGTCTTAGCCACGCCCAGTTGCGCCGAGTCATGTTAAAATCATCAAAAACAAGTCCAAAACTGACTTCACTGCCTTGGCTTGGGCTACCTCTAGTATACTCTAAGGTTGTCACATAGTATCGCTCCCACTTTTAGGTGTGCTAGTGGCATGTTTTCCGTCCCCTGCGTCTCCGCCGTCGTTTTGTTATGAGGCATAACTCAATGATTTTTGAGGTTATTTTCTACATTTTTGTTGATAAACAATACTGTGAAAAAGTGGTTATACAAATGAACAAAACATTATGCCGACATGTGCTATGAATGGATGTAAAAGGTGTATCCATGAAAACCCGAGCCGCGCCCGAGTCTGGAAAAAATCAACAATCCTGACTACAATGTTTCGAGAAACTATCCCTTCTGGTATATAATTACTCTGAGGTTATTTCTTGGGGTAACAATGTATGAAGAGAGAGCTAATTATTTTTACCCAACCTATACAAACTTGCGATAAATCACTTTCTCCGGGTTTTCGCGTCGTTCACCATAAGAGAGAAAGAGACAACAGATATAATGCACCGCTTCTATGTACTGTCGCGATGATCTTGGTCTCCTGGGTCACCGCGGGACTCCGCCCACATTTTTTATTGTGCCACTAAACTTGACACAACTAAACGGTTTTTTTTAATTATATGCTATATTTTTGTTGATAACAATACTGTGAAAAAGTGGTTATACGAATAAACAAAAACATTATGTCGATATGTGATATGAATGGATGCATAAACACCCTAGCCTTAGTCTTAGCCACGCCCAGGTCCGCCGAGTCCGGTAAAAATCATCAAAAACTGACTACACTGCCTTGGATAGATACCACTCTATATTCTCTAAGGGTTCAACAAGGTTCCTTCAACACATCATCATGGACGGTGTTTTTAAAAAGGTTTTTTTCATTTTTGCGCCCTTGAGGTGATTTTTCACAAAAACGGCGCTATACAAATCGTCCAAATATTATTATTATTACCAGCTCATAATATTATTCAAAAAGACTAACTAACTAATCACGCCGTTTCCCCGCAGGGGTAGGCAGAGAGGACGGACCGCCATACAACTCTGTCTTGGCACACACTTCTTACTTCATTTACATTCATACATCATCTCATACATACTCTTCTCTTATTCTGACTCTTCACATGACCCGATTCAAGTATTTGATTTACTTGATCGTGCCATGTCCACATTTGTAATACGGTCATACATGATTTTACCGCACATCCGTCTCAAAGATCTCATTTCCACAGCATTCAGTCTGCTTTCATCCTTCCTCTGCCAGTTCCATGCCTCACTGCCATACATCAGGGTTGGTATAAGCACTCCATTGTGGACTGCTAGCTTCGCTTCTTTGGACAATTTCTTATTTGCCCCAACAGCGTTCAGTCCTCCATTAATGGAGTTTCCTGCATTCACCCTTCTTTCAATATCCTTATCAGCCTTTCCGTCTCTTGTAAACATACTTCCTAAATACACAAACTCATCCACTTACTCCAAGTATTCATCATTCACAACTATATTGCACGCTGTTCTCGTACTCTCTCTTTCAAACACCATCACTTCGGACTTACTTACATTCATCATCAACTCATTTTGCATACATACTTGGTTCATCCTAGACACGAGAAACTGTAGATCTTCCATATTGTCAGCAATCAGCACCGCATCGTCCGCAAAAAGACCATGAGAAAAATAATTGTTTTTTTGCTCAACGAGCAAATGTACCTACACCTTTTAAAAATAATAATTATTTTGGCGTCGATTGTTGATATTATAATACCTCAATGGCAAAAAAATAGATTATTGCGCTAATTTACATTTAAAAAATGTTGGTGATTATTATGCAAATACGTATGAAAATGACCTCAAAATAATAAACTGACTTTTATCTTTTTTATGCAGTTACATCTTAATTACAACAAAGAAATTACGCATATAATAAATACATATCAGATAAATATAAATACAATTTCGTAATACAAATATTTCGTCCGTAGAACGACCGACCTAAATGAGAATAATCCTTTGGGGCGCGCAGGCACAATTTATAAAACTTATTTTGACGCTGTCAGCCAAGGCCTCGGTGGCGCAGTTGGCAGCGCGTAAGTCTCATAATCTTAAGGTCGTGAGTTCGAGCCTCACCCGGGGCATGTTTTTTGCAAGGATCGAGGCTATTTTTCTTTTATTTCTTAACCATCAGAGGAATCTGACACGAAATAGTTTCATTTCATATAAATTCATTTGGTTGGCGGACTTGAAAAGCCAGACAGTTTTATTTTTTTTTATTTCTTCAATTTAAACATTTTTACACAGTCCATAATGAAGTATTGATACCAAATAAGTACGTTGTAGAAGTGAGTTCCCTGAGGCGTGCGGGTGGTAAAAGCGACTTAGAAATGTAGAGCGGATAGATGGAGAATGGAGTGTCAGGGGAATAAATGACGAACATGTGAATGGAAGAAGAAATAGGGGATGCCCGGGAAAGAAATATCACGATTAAGTGATTTAAACATTTGAGTCAGCTCATGTTAAAAGTCTGTATAACGGAGTGTACAAAAGGGTGTGTATGTGGTAGTCGGTTCTCTCTGCCTACCTTTGCAGGGCTACTGTATGATGGGTAGTTAGTTAACCCTAGTAAAACTTACTTAGACCGACGAACAGCGGGTAACGCTAATAAATAATTAACGCAAATTGGAAGCAGGTGAATATATAATTAGATACGACACTCCACTCATACGGATCCACTCAACTGGAGCCGGCTGTAGCCACAAGTCAGGCGGACCAAATAGTCGTTTACAAGCTATTGTATTGCTAGCCAAACGACTCTGCCTTAAAATGGTGATTAACTGCTAAAACCGAGGCAAAAATATTGCCATAAATTTTGGTAGAGCCGACGAATTAACTTTCCAGAGCAAAGCGAGTTTTAATTTCATTAAAATAATTTATAATTAGGCGAAAATATTTATTTTGCCTAAAATTATAACTAAAACCTCACTAAAACACAACAATTGTCACATTGCGTTGACACTTTGGCTAATTTCGTTAAGATTCGACTTGGTTCGTGAGCATAATTCGACTGTCAAATGCGAGAGCCCGCTCTTCGCATCACACACCTTCCCCAGAACTAAATGGAACATGATTTCAAGTCTCCGTCTGTATGGGCTAACTGCCTATATATTATTTTATCTCTGTGAGCAGGTGTAATATTTTTAACCTATTTTTAGATGTTGTTTCAATGTCAAAACCGGAAGAGTTTTTTTTCCAATCAAGAAGTCGACTATCCAGAACTAGTCAGCCTAGGGCTAACTGCTATATATTATTATATCTCTGTGAGGAAGTTGTGTCATGGCCTTTTTTGCTATCAAGGCGATGCCATACTATTATAATAGCGCTTATTCCTTAAAGGTTTTTTTATGTGCTTAATCAGATTTATTTTTCACGATTTTATTCAAAAGTCATAATCCAAGTGGAAAACTGAGTTAATGTCTCAGAGAAATAATATACAAGAGAGAGCGCTGCTGTAGTCAGTTTTGACGAGTTTTGCCGGACTCGGTTAGGTTAGGTTTAGGTGTGGCTAGGACTAGGGCTAAGGTATTTATACATCCATTCATAGCACATGTCGACATAATGTTTTTGTTTATTTGTATGACCATTTTTTCACAGTATTGTTATAAACAAAAATATATCATACAACCTAAAAAACCGTTGACTTATGTCCATTTATGTCGCATGTGATAACGTGTAGGCGGAGTCAATGGAGACGTGAGACACGAAGAACATCCTTACCAGTGGCGGCTCGTGAGTTTTTAGTGTGCTAGAGTGCTAAGATTGAAAAATAAGACATGGTTAGTGTTGTTGTAGCCGAAAATGATTTTTATTTTTTTTCAAGATTTTTTTTTTGTATGAAGATTTTCAGGATTTTTCAGTTTTGGTGATGCACTGCACGGATTTCTGAAAAATCTTCATACAAAATCTTGATATTTTGAAAAAAAATAATAAATGTTTTCGGCTACAACAACATCAATGATGACGTTTTTTTTCAATCTTACCACTCTAGCACACTAAAAAGTCACGAGCCGCCACTGATCCTTACTATACATTAAAGCGGTGTGATAATTTGGGAAAATTTGCTGTCTCTTTCTTTCTCATGGTGTACGACGTAAAAACCCTGAGAAAGTGATTTATCCCAAATTTGTATAGGTTGGGTAAAAAGAATTAGCTCTCTCTTCATATATTGTTACTCCAAGGTTAATGTTAATTTTGAAATGGTACGATCAAGTGAATAAAATACTTGAGATAGGTCATATAAAGAGATGTAAGCATGATATATGGACCGAAATCCAGTTTTTAAATGTGGATATCTAAACAGCCTACTTATGTTTAGTTTTTGCATTCTTGTTGAACCTTTCTGGGAAAAACTAAAAAAAATCATATTCAATGGATCAGAGTGCACATTTTATAAGAATACTTTTGTGTAAATAAATGTCCGGAAAGAATGCTAGGCTGATGAAAGCGTAATGAATAAGATCCAGAAAGAGACGCTTGATAGAAGATGGTTTGGGCATGTAGAGCGAATGAATGAAGAAAAGGAGTGTGAAAATAATATATGATGCAGAAGTGAATGGAAGAAGATGTCGGGGATGCCTGGGGAAGACATGGCACGATCAAGTGAATCAAATACTGATCAAATGAATCGGGCCGAATAACGGAAGAGTATGTATGAGAGGATGTACAAATGTAAATGAAGTAAGGAGTGTGTGCCAAGACAGAGTTGTATGGCGGACCGTCCTCTCTGCCTACCCCTGCGGTTAAGCGGCGTGATGGTTGGTTGGTTATTTTTTTGTAATGTAGTTCTTCTCCATCAAGTATTATCACAATATCATCGAATGGCGTCCGCGGTTGGGAAAGAGAACCGGAAGTCGCCCACAGATGAAATGGGCTGAAGATACGAAGAACTAGAGGCGACGAAAAGTTTAGTGAAAAAGAGGTAGATGAGTTGGAATCTGATGGTACCTTGGCGAAACAGTGTAGTCAGGTCGGTTGGCTTTATACTGACTTAATAGAAAGAGACAAAAACATGTTAAAGGATGTTGGATAGCCTATTAGTTACCGTCCACATGGAATTGGGACTTTTTTAACACTTTAAGCAAAGCAATATCAATACACCATTAAAATGATTTATTAAAGTCAAAATATCACACAAACACTAATGACAGAAGGTTTGCCTAAATAGTGATGGAAGCTTTTTGTTGATTTTATGTCTTTATATCATTAAAATGTGAAAATTCTAAATTTCGGTCAAAAATATTTAAAACTGTTGAAATACCTCTAAAAAGTGATGGCTTAAAATCTTTGTTTGGTCTTATTTGAACATTCACGCATAGCACATATCATGTTTGATTTATTTGTATTAATCATTGCAAGTTTTTTGATCAACACAAATATAAGAGATGTCCTCAAAATCCGTTGATGTAAGTTATACGACTCGATGATGCGAAGTTAGCACAAACGGAGAACATTCTTACATACTTAGAAGCAATACTGCAATATTACGTGAAGACTTTTCCTGTCTCTTTCTCTCTCATTGTATACAACGTAAAAACCCGGAAAAAGTGATTTATCAAAAAATGGAATGAAGAAAGGAGTATACTCGTATGCCAAGGGTTGTGTGACGGGCCATCCTTTCTGCCTAACCCTGTGGTGAAATGATGTGAAGATTGATTAGTTATTAAGGATACTGGGAACTTTTTTCTAGGAGTAAGACGTTATCTCTATACGAGGTGACAAATACTCGTTTTTAATTTCGCATCATAAGTCAAAGGTCGAATGTCATATTTTTTGTTTGAAAGTTGTGAGAGGGAATTGAATAACAATCAATCTGTATTGGCTCACACTCGATGGAAATATACATTTTTTACCGAAGTAAGAAGTCAAAGATCAACATCGGTTGTCAGAGTGCACAATCAATGTTTTGTAATATTAGTAATTGGAAATTGTTGCATATGGACAGCATACATTTTGACTTCTGATTACCTACTATGACTTCGTGTTGTTACCTACTGTGTATTCGACTCTGTCATAGCATAACCGCCTCTATAACTTCGTATAGATATTTGAACAACTAAAAAAGGTCTCAAACGTAACTCTCTTTCATTTTGACTAAAAATGGGCCAAATATAAATTAACCTATCGCACACCTTGATCAAACTGTAACAATTAAAAAAATTGATTACACCTCACCTTATTTATTTGCAACTCATCCAGGTCAACATTCCTTGCCGTAGACGCAGAATCATTGAATTGCTGTTCCTCAATAATCACTCTACTAATTATGGGTATCATTCTCCACGGTCCAGAATGTCGAGACTTGTTAACTAAAGACGTGGTCTTGAAAATTTTGGTAACAGACTAAATGATTTTTGTCATTCTTTACGACTCTACCAAAACTTTGACTTGACCTTTGCTTTGACTTGAATGTTATATCTTATGTATATTTTGTCCTATTTTGTCATTGCTTCATTATAATACTATGTATTTGGTGTTCTTTTTTTCCCATGTCGTGTTGTGTATTTTTTTGTAATTGGACAATTTTTTTATTTTTTTTACGTAAATACCGCACAAGAGTCTCAACTGCTCTCAACCGTTTATAGCCAGTGAGACTATGGCATACCCAATAGGGGTATGTTGTGAGGCAGAAGGTAGTGGGTAAGAAAAGGAGATGAGGAAGGGAAAGGTTTAAAATACCTGGCTATTCAGATCTTGTCACCAAACACGGCTAAAACCATTTCAAGCATTATTTCAATTCTGAATTGTGGTCTTTCACCAGGGCGATACTTAAAGTATCTACCACTCTGGAACATGCTGAAAATATATTTTTTATTTTATATTAATTAAATGTGTTATAACACATATTAATTAAATAAAAGTTATTGGCGCACGCCGGGTTTGAACCCGCGGCTTTTAGATTTGTGGTCGAGCGTCTTACCGCTCGACTACGGAGGCCGTCAATAGTCCGTTAAATTATAAATATAAATAAATATGATATGGGTTAAGAATATAAGTTTTTGGGTTAGTACTTTTTGATCTAGATGTGCGATATGGATTAGGGCTTTCAATTCCGGAATCCCGGATTTTTATAGGCACCGCTATCCCGGCTTGTATAAATCCCGGGAACCGCGATCCTAGCTCTGTCTCGGAACAAGACGTTGGAAAATGGTAAAGGAAGTTGATTTAAATCGGTATCTTTATAAAAAAAATCGATTGAGCTATCCATCGTGAGCTTAATTAAGAAAACATTTAGAAATCAAGAACAACCAAACACATATTGGTCATTACGAAAAAAGAGCTGACGATTTTAGAAATCGAAACACAGCATGGAGCTTATCTAGAAAAAAATATTACGAAGGTTTAAAATCAATACCACCTACCAGCGTGGAATCCTAAAATAGCGAGTTAAATTAGATCTTCATAAAATGATGAAACCTTAGGTATTTTGATAGTCTCAAAATAAGGACTTTTAATTTTTGTTGTATTTTCTTGCTATATGGTTGTTTTTTTTAAACTTTTATGCAGTTTTTTTATATCTAAATTTATTTAATGTATGTATAATACCTACAAAATAAAAATAAGATTTCTGTTCCAACTCTAATAATTTAAAATTTTAAAATTGCCAGAACCGTTATCCCGGTTCTGAAAAAAACATCCGGGATTGAAAACCCTAATATGCATGTACTAATTTATATAATAATTTATATTAATTTTTTTTATGTAAAACGTATTAATTTATTCAAGATACAAGAGTGAGAAAAACGTTTTATTACCTACCTACATTGCATAATTTCATAAAACTAAAAATTAACCTACATTGAAATAAAACTTTGACACGAGATTTCAAAATACCATGAATATTCAAATTGTCAATATATTTATGACATTCTCCAATTCAACAATTTAATGAATTTATTATGAACTCGAAAAGATTATTAATTAATTGCACAATCGTGTCATTGAAATTCTTAAAATACGTTTAATTAACTAACTATCTAACCATCACACCGTTTCGCCGCAGAGGTAGGCAGATAGGACGGACTCCCATACAACTCTGTCTTGGCACACACTTTTTGCTTCATTCACATTCATAAATCGTCTTAAACATACTCTTTTATTATGTTGACTCTTCACATGGCCCAATTCAAGTATTTGATTCACTTGATTGTGTCTTATCTTCCTCGGGCGTCCGCGACTTCTTCTTCCATTTACTTTCGTATAATCATCCATCATATATACTTTTCACAATCCTTCCTTCGTTCATTCACTCTATTTATCAATTGAAAACAAATGGAACTAATCACGAACAAAATGAAGAAAAAAAACTGCTCAAATACAATATATGGGTTGATATAGACCAAAGGTTCTCAACGTGGGCGATAACGCCCCCTTGTGGGCGTTTGAGACTTTCAGGGGGGCAGTAGAAGACCCAGAGAAAATTAGGGGGCGTTGAAAAAAATACGTAATAATGTTGGTTTTTTCGTGTTTTTTTGGGCGAGGAACCGGTTCCAGTTCTTTTTACTTTCAAATCTCTACTGACTAGTACTTTTTTTTGGCGAAGGTTTTTTTGTCGATTTGCTAGTACTTTTCGAAAAAACACCAGGAACCGGTTCCAAAAAGAACTGGATAAATAACCGGTTCCTCGGTGGTTACCGGTAACTGGAACCGCGAACGCGACAGATGGAAAGTAAAAAAAATGGGGGGGGGACTCTAGAAAAAAAAAATCTTAAAGTGGGCGGTGGGCAAAAGAAGGTAGAGAATCTTTGATATAGACTATATTGAGGAATTGAACCTTGGAGTAACAATCTATTGAGAGAGAGCTAATTATTTTTACCCAACCCATACAGACTTGCGATAAATCACTTTCTCTGGGTTTTTAAGTCATACACTATGAGAGAGAAAGAGACAAAAAAATAACACACAGCTTTTATGTACTGTAAAGATGATCTTGGTCTCTGAGGACTCCGCCCACATGTTTTATTATGCGACTTAACTGGACACAACTAAACGGTTTTTTTAAATATATGCTATATTTTTTTTTATGACAATACTGTGAAAAAGTAGCTATACGAATAAACAAAAACATTATGTCGGCATGTGCTATGAATGGATGTATACATACCCCAGCCCTGGTCCTAGCCACGCTCAGGTCTGCCGAGTCCGATAAAAATCATCAAAAACTGACTACACTGCCTTGGATAGGTACCACTCTATGTACTCTAAGTATAGAACAAAATCGACGAAAAGCTATAGCAAAAATATGAAATCTTTTCTTAAGACAATCTCAGGGTGTAAATAATTTATATTTCAAATTAATAAAAACTGACCCTTACCATTCACATTTTTTTGCGTAAAGCCATTTTAAAAACCATTTATAAATTTTTGAAAGCGATTTATAAAAAATATTATCATTATTGTAAGTAAAATCGAAAAAAACTGCGTGATGCCATTATGAATGCTTTTTTCAGTTGATTAAATTTGTTTATTTAATTTCAAATAGTCAAATGTGCCACGTTATTAGATCTCAATTAACTACGGTAATTGATATTTTATTAAATTCATAAAAATACTTGAATAAACCTAATTGCAGGTAGGTAATCTCACCGATATGAAATAGGCGATTAACACATCATTATAAATCATTGCAGGTTTGACATACGTGGGTTTACCTGTCAGAGACATATGACAGAAGACATCCTTGGAGGAGAAAAACTAGGTTAATCGCTCCATACCACGAAATGACACTAACACATTAGAATAAGGCGCTTCTACTACGTTATTATTTCACATTATGCGAATCGAATTATTTCTCGTAGACCTAATCATACAGCTGTTTGCTTGCGACAAAACGTTTCAAACGGTGAGTCACTATTTTCAGCACGCAACTTTCCTTTTTATCTTGTGCTATGAAACTTTGAAATTTCCCTTTAGCTGTCGTAAAATAAGACAAGACGCCATTTTGCTTGTTCCATATTTTTCAATTTTATCAACTCGAACAAAGCCGGATAATAAAGCTAGTCATTACCACATCGTCGCCGAAAAAGCAAAAGACGCGCCATTTTGAAAAGTTTACACCATAGCAGCTTAAAGTTATTTTTGTATTACAATAAAATTTTTCAACACCGTTTAAAAAAAAATTTACGTAAGTATCGCATAAGAGTCTTAACTGCTCTCAACCGTCTAGAGCCAGTGAGACTATGGCATCCCCAATAGGGGTATGTTGTGAGGCTGAAGGTAGTGAGGAGGGGAAGTAGATGAGGAAGAGGAAGGTTGGGAAGTACCTGACTATTCAGATATGGTCACCAAACACGGCTAAAGCCATTTCAAGCAACGTTTCAATTCTGAATGGTGGTCTTTCACCAGAGCGATACTAAGAGTATCTACCTCTCTGGAACGTGCCGCAAATATACTATATTTTATTCTACATCAATTAAATGTGTTATGACACATATTAATTAAATAAAATTTATTTGCGCACGCCGGGTTCGAACTTCAAACCCGCGACCTCTAGATTCGTGGCCGAGCGTTTTACCACTCGACCACGCAGGCCGTCAGTCCTGGTTGGATTTAAAAAATAAAAGTTAACTTAGGTAACTCAATGCTCTCACTGAGTTACCTGAAACGACAAAAACCTTAAAAAGTCCCAAACTTGTGTCGCTTGAGTCAAGCCTTCTTCTAAATGGCAAATATATTTTAGATGGCTGAAGGGCCACAAAAGTCTTCAGAATCAAACGAAAGTCAGAGCATTCGACGCAGAAAAAACAACTGATCTTAACTGCACACTTAACTCTTTGTTGACCAAAGTGTTGTTAAGCCTTTTTGCCTTTCCGGTGACGATATACCATACAAATTAACATGGATTTCTGTAATTCAGAAGGAAGTGTCATATATATTTGTCATAAAAATACAATAATTATTTATTTGGACTAAGGTGTTTAAATTAATATATATTTATAAGATTTATTATTATAATTTTATTTTTTTCACTACATAATATTATTGTCATATGATAAGTATTTGTACCCGCTAAGATACGATAAATAGCTTAATCAAACAATATTATTTAATACAACAATAAATTTAAATAACCATAAACATAGGAACACAATCGATTTAACCTTGGAGTTACAATATATGGAGAGAGAGCTAATTATTTTTACCCAGCCTATACAAATTTTGGATCGAAATTTGTATAGGCTGGGTCTATAGGTTTATAGGCTGAAAATCACTTTCTCCGGATTTTTACGTCGTACACCATGAAAAAGAAAGAGGCAGCAAATTTTCCCAAATTATCACACCGCTTTAAAGTATTGTGAGGATGTTCTCCGTGTCCTGCGTCTCCGTTGACTCCGCCCACACGTTTTGATATTTGATATAAATGGACATGTTCGATCCAGAAACTGCGATTCAGTTTTGGAAAGACGTGAATGAATTTGAGTGGACTGTAAAACGATTATACTTGGTGAATGATTTGATTTTATTTGGGGAATAATGGGAAAGGTAGATTTAAGCCAGTTTGCTCATCTGTTTAGACGTCTGCGAGAGGGGCCGACCTTTCTGCCCGTACGATGAAATGTTGAGTGGGTAATCCTCCAGAGACGGATGCGAAGCGAGGCGCCGTCCCTGGGGGGGTCCGAACGATTGTAGGCGATGACTGCGGCGGGAATCGTTAAACACGCCGCTCTTGACGTCTTTGTCTTGTGTTTTGCCGGATGGTGGGGGTTATCGGTTGTTCAACACACTTTTACGTAGTCATACAAATAGAACAAACTGGCAAAAGGTGAGGGTAGGAACTGGACAAAAGGTATCAGGTTATGACCTATCAAATTGTTGATTTTAGGATCCAACAGGACATAAGTCAACGTTTTTTTAGGTTATATGTTTTTTTTTTTTTTTTTTAAAGTGGTTATATATTATATTATAACAAAAGCATTATGTCAACATGTGCTATGAATGATGGTATAAATACCATAGCCCTAGTCCTAGTCACGCCCAGGTCTAGCCGAGTCTGGCAAAACTCATAAAAACTGACTACAGCAAAGCTCTCTCTTGTATATTATTGCTCTGAGGATATAACAATGCCCATATTGAGTTGAGAAATATAAAATTAATAGAAGTTATAATGAGAATAGACTCCAATACAATAATAGCAATCAAATTTTTGTTTAAATAAATACGTAGGTATTAAACAAAGAAACAGACTATTGTATTTGTTGATAAGCCAACATAAGGAATTCATTTACATTTATATTGCTCCGATAATTATACGATAGTACCAAAACTAGTTGGCGTAGTATACTTTAAAAAATGTATAAAAAAGTGATAAAATTGAATTATATTATTATTCTGAAATATTTATTGATTGAGTAGTTATTTACCAATGTTCCTTACAGCAGCTGTAAAGCCATTTATGCAAGGTCCATCAAACTATACAAACAACATGAATACATCTGGAACCGACAGAGTCCAATTACAATTAATTAAAATTTTATTGTCAATTTGTTAACGCTACGTAGAATAACAGTTAAATATTCATGTGTTCGAAATAGAACCCGCAACATACCAACACAAAGTAAAATGCGTAGACCACAAAGCTAAGAAGGTCATCTTGAATGGCACTGCTTCAAAATCACATTGATTTGAATTGATAATATCTTGGATTGTTAACAATGTTTATATTATCTGATATCGAATTTCACCATATTTCAGATTGTGTAAAACTTAGTTTGCGAGTGTTTCGCAAACATACAACTTTTTAAATTTCATTTTAACTCGATATACGAGGGATGTCTTGATATGCGAGCAATTTATTTGAAACCGTGCAAATTTCGTTGAAAGCACCACTCGAGCAATGACGTGGCAGTGGTGCAAGTTTTTGATCAGGGTAGGTATTTAGAAAAACAGTGGATTAATTGATAGTTAAGATAGGTAGCGATAGATGTCACTGATTTGTATTGCATTTGTTCTGTAAAAACACTCCCTTGACACTAACCAAGGTACTAACACAAACGAGCCACTTGAACGCGCAACAGCTCACAGTATACATATTTTGTGTAGTCTAGTGAACATATAATAATCTACTCTGACGTAGTAAGTTACTGCTTTGACACGTTATGTGTATTTAGGAAGTATGTTTACGAGAGACGGAAAGGATGATAAGGATATTGAAAGAAGGATGAATGCAGGAAACTCCATTAATGGAGGACTGAACGCTGTTGGCGTAAATAAGAAATTGTCTAAAAAAGCGAAGCTAGCAGTCCACAATGGAGTGCTTATACCAACCCTGATGTATGGGAGTGAGGCATGGAACTGGCAGAGGAAGGATGAAAGAAGACTCTGTAATGCTGTAGAAATGAGATATTTGAGACGTATGTGTGGTAAAACCATGTATGACCGTATTAAAAATGTGGATATCCAGAAAGAATGCAAGGCTGATGTAAGCGTAATGAATAGGATCAAGAAAAGGACGCTTAGATGGTTTGGGCATGTAGAGCAAATAAACGAAGAAAGGAGTGTGAAAAGAATATATGATGCGAAAGTGTATGGAAGAAGAAGTAGAGGACGCCCGAGAAAGACATGACACGATCAAGTAAATCAAATACTTGAATCGGGTCATGTGAAGAGTCAGAATAACAGAAGAGTATGTATGAATGTAAATGAAGCAAGGAGTGTGTGCCAAGACAGAGTTATATGGCGATCCGTCCTCTCTCTGCCTACCCCTGCGGGGAAACGGCGTGACGGTTAGTTAGTTAGTTAGATCCGTTGTAGTAGGACGGTTAGTGGTCTTCTTAAAAGTGAACATTCATTTTTGCAATAATTTCACATTATTTAATCCAATATAATTAACATTTTTATGCGAGTACGGCAGGGTAGGTAGTGCTTGTGTGCCTATATGGATTTCACGCATCTGCGCCCGATTAAGGCTTTAGCAGTGGGAGTGATGATTCTTTTCAACGACAATGCAATGTCACATTTCGGCGAAATACTCAAAAGGTGGAAAAAGTGATTTTTCTAGAGAATGATTAATAAATTCGATCACACGTTATATATATTATCATAATCACTAACTTTATTTTATCTATGTATTATATGGAACTTATGGGATTGCACCACTCTCCCTGAGATCTAGAATAAATAATAATAATAATAATGCTCATTAGGAAAAAAACACTGACATTCACTCTGAAAATGCCGATTACGCTTGTGAATGCTTTTGTCTCGTCATATTTTCAAACGCCTTTTTCTCGGTTTCATCTTTTTGGGGTTGTGGCTTTATGCATAACTACGTCCAATTTAGCGTAGGTAAATCCGGCAGAATTGAGTCATCTTGTAATGAATGCGATTGCGAAAATTAACAGTCCCGTCAGACGAGCGAGGGGCAACGAACCCGAGGAATAGCAATGATGGTTGGTTATTTGGAAATTCACGTGAAATCGAAAAGAGTTGGCATTCGCTCGACGTTTTTAGAATTGCATAAAACCCCCGGAGACAGGTGACAGTGTTGCAAATGTCTTGAGCAACCTTATGTAACTGTTTGCTATAATGTTACAGAATTTCAATCACACTTATGTAACAAAAGATTAAACATAGTATTGCATCCGAAGCTGCGATAAAACGCGGCTTTAGATG
The DNA here is from genome assembly GCA_022651775.1 of Drusus annulatus. Lineage (NCBI taxonomy): Eukaryota > Metazoa > Arthropoda > Insecta > Trichoptera > Limnephilidae > Drusus > Drusus annulatus. The sequence continues at coordinate 59,824 of JAGWCC010000317.1, read as the reverse complement.
AATTTTTAAAAAAGTGGACTGTAAAACGATAAACTATACTACTTAATGGAGGTGTCTAATTATGGATGTTGACAGATTGAGGAGTGAAGAATTTAAGAAAAACCAATTCACTCACCGATGAAGTTGATGTTTAAGCTCTTGATTCTTCTCACACAGCGAATCCCAAACGACGACCAAGCGAGGCACCAACAAACGAACACCTTAATTTTATATTATTTAAAGATCAAAACAACAAACAAGGAACACGCGAAAAACCAACGAGCAACACATTTTTCACACAACTCTTCTGTTTCTTGATTGTCAATTGTTTTTACACAGTGTTGTTGAGTAAGAAAACGAACAGGGAAATGGCGGAATAGGTAGGAACTGGATGAAAAACAAGAAGGTGAGAACCTAACAAATTATCTCTTTGAAATGCAACACATTTTTTTTTCAATTTCGTTAGTTTTTCCTTTTTTTTATTTTTTATGCATAAGATATCCTACTGCCCGTGGCCAGTGGGACTATGATACCCAGGAATTTAGGTACGTTGTGAGGCAGAATGAAGGGTGATTTAGTTTAATCTATTTTATGTTGGTTACTTGTACATTAAAGTTTACAAAGTATCTAATTATTTTATTTTCTTTTTTTATAATATTTTATCTTGTATACTACTTACTATTTTGAATTTATTGATTGGCATAATTTTGATGGTTTCCGGCAGCGCATTTAACATTTCATCCCTTTATATAGTAAGCCATTTGGTGTGTTGGCTTTATTCTTTTCTGGTAGTCTGATTTCTTCACATGCCCTTGTATTACGTTTGTGAATATCAACATTGTAGAAAAATTTGCCAGAAAAATATTTTGGGAATAAGTTGATGAGGGCGGAGGTAGGGAAGGGAAGCAAGAAACTTTGTTTTTAACCACTGTTACTATTTTGATGTCGACTGGGTGTCGCTTGAATCCAAAATTAAGCGTTGCATAGTATTAATAGATTTATTATTATTTCTGTATATTTAAAAAGTAGACTACTTGCCGCTGATAGCTACGGTGTAGGTACCACTTCCTTTTTTTACGTACGTTTTCCTCTGGTATGCCAAATTCACACATCCGTCGTACTTTGCTGACTGTAATTTAGTAGTAACTCATTTGTGTTTTAAAAACTGTGCTTTCTTCTCCGATAATGTGTTTGTGTATTTTTTTTCATTTTATATGTATGTTTTAGATATATAAAAATAAATCATGCCAAATACAAATTTTCCTCTGCTGATAACAAATATTATAAGTAAAGTGTGACAATGTAAATACAGTTATAGTTAACTTAACTTTGGTGGGGGGGGAGGAAGGTGGAAGGGAACGTGGGAATGGGATAAAGGAAGAAGGATGGGAGCAGATGGGAGGTTAGCTTTAATAATCTAGTTTGGGTGCAGTCGAGTCATTGAATTTTGTTCAATATTATGTATAGTGGAGTTAAAGATGTCGGTGTGGTGAGAGTTAATGTTGAATGAATTTGTAGATCTGTAAATGAAAGAGTTTTGTTCAGAGTTGGTGGTACAAGGAGGGAGGTGAAAAGTACGTTGCTGTCTGCTGTTGCGATTAGGAACTTGGAATAGTAGGAGTTGCAGGAGATCAGGGCTATTAACTAAATTGTGTACAATTTGAAATAACATGACTGAATCCGTTACATTTATTCGGGAAGTTAATGTTTGTAATGATTGCAAGTGGAAAATATGTGCAAGAGCGTCATTTGACTGAGAAAAATATATCTGCAGTATGTATTTATTATAAATGATAATGTGGTTTAAAAAACATTCGTTCTTTGGTATATTATTTCCAAAGAGTTAAAAAAATCATTCCGGAAAGGTCAAAATCATGAAATAAAAATGAATAATACTTTTACAAAGAGATACAAATTTGAAAAAGGGAGTACAAAAGAAAAGGGAACAAGCGAGTAAATACATACTCAAAATACTGATACGAGTAGAGATTAATTACTGATTAATAAAATTGTTGAGAAAATATCCTTCAAGTGCTTTTGGCAATATTTTTTTGTTCGCAGCTGGGAATTTTAATTCTTTGGGTAATGCGTTGTATTGTGTACATGCAATGTATTGTAAGGAACTAATTCCAAATTTAGTTATGGGAGTAGATGACGATTAGTGTATTTTATTTTGTGATCGTGTTTTGTGCTGGTGTATGTGTGAATTAAATGCTTCTTTAATGTTGGTGTGTGACGAGTGTTGAATTATTTGTAATATGGCAGTTGTAATGTTATATTTTGGCAGACTCGTAAGAGGAGGAATTTGTGTATGTAACTTTATATCCTTGACATGAGTATGCCATGGTAAAAAAGTATTTTTCAATTCTAAAAGAGCATCATTTGACTGAGAAAAAAAAATCTCAGTATCTCAATTTATTGCCACTCCAAAAGCAGTTTACACTGATTTACATAGATTTACTTGAGAAGTAGTAAGATCTATGGATCGCGAAAAGATAACAATACATATTTATTCCTAATATATAATATTGTCAGAGACGCTTGAAGAGTTGTTGACCCAGATAATATAATGATGGCGGCGAATTGGAAACAAAAAGACAAAAGCGCAAACCGAGAGAGACCTTCGACTGTTTTTAGTCAGCATTTTTCTTTATTAATATTCATGAGAGTTCTTCTAGAGATAGGAGGGGTGCGGATTGTGAATTCATCAAAGATATAATGTGTACTAGATGAGCCTACAATGATGGAAGAAAGTCACAGTACATATTTTTTTGAAGTCGTGGTGTAATTCCATTGTAGTCGAGTGATTTTATTTTTTTTTAAAGAAAGACAAACATTCCCGAGTTAAGAATAACCTGAAAATAAATATATTTTTTTAATTCCTACTACCGTCATAATAAGCGGAAAATATTGCTCGTACAGTGATGTAGGACTTAGCTAATGGAATAATTGAAACCACAACGCCTGGGTGGGAATCCAACGCGTTTGTCCATTCAGCTACTAACGGGTCTATATTAAAACCATAGATTCATCTTCATCGTGTAAAAGTATTGGCAATTGTAAGTCACGCAATTAAAGTTGACACAAAAACACACACATTTAGAATTGTGTATATTGGTGTATAAATATATATATATATATAATTCAGACAGCGATGTCCTTGCGTAACGTCTCCGAGTAAAAGCCTTTTGTCTTGCTTACGCCTACTTATTTCTTTTAACGAAAAAGGGACAACAAGTGCACACGTTGTTCGAATGTGAATACTCAAAAAAAAATTACAGTTATTCGAAGGTTTTAAAATGTGCTCTTTTTGTAATATTCAAAATTAACTCTTTTTCCATTTTAGCGGAATTTTCTTTTCTGAAGCCGAATAACATGCTTGAAGCGTGATGTATGCAAGCAATGCATCTTTGCGAGTAGTGTGTTCGTGCGAACTCTACCTGCCTATATAATTAGTCTTCTTACGCCAAGAAATGGGTAACCATCACGACTTTCCAAAATTACTTTATAGGAAGATCTTCGAAAGAAAACCTTAAATCGGCACGCTAATTGGATTGATGATTTAATGGAACGGTTGAAGGTTGTTGAAGATGGCTCAAGGGAGCAGATATCACTGGCCATCGTCAGCATCATCGGTATTACAAACCTTGGAACAAACCTTCACTCTTACATATGTCCTGCTATCTTCATCAATTTTCTTGTGCCTAAAGATATGGTGTTCTCCTCCACAGGACACCTAAGCTTAGGTTTTCCACCACATTACCATTAAAGGCTTTTTATATAGAAGCCCTTTTATATCTTCCAAGATGTTCTTTAAAAGATAAAAGATGTTCGTCAAAGAATGAGTAAAGCCGGAGACATTTGATAAAGGTCCAGAGCTGAATGCCAAAAGATCAAGACTGACTAGAATTGTCCTACCTTTGAAATTATAAAGACCAATCTGGTCAATCCCCTGCCAATGACCCGTGTAATTTTAACCACCTTTACCAAACCTGTCAACTGTCTGCAGTAGGTAGGTCCCGCTAAGGTAATACCATGACGTATTATGTGCACGTTGATCGAACATTATAATACAATATCATCGTTGTAATAAATCAATAAGTTGCCATCGATTCCGTGAACATAACACATTTTATCGATGGCTATCAAAACATGGACAAGAAATACGGATGACTCGCGGAATAATTTACAAAGTTCATGGAAAAAATGTCCATCCTGTGGAACTTGCGAAACTAACTTCACGCTTGGTGACTACAAGAACGTGTGAATAAACTTTTAAATTAATAGGTATTGAAATGAATAAAAAAAATCACAAGAGTTATTGTGGGTATAGTCCAAAAAGTTTTTGTAAAAGTATTCAATTATCATTCCATTCGTTTCTTTTATGATTTGATGTATCATGTCCTTGATTAAACTCCTTTAAATTATAACCAACGATTTAAATTTTCTTATTTATATAAACACATTAAAGCACACTATACTTGTTCTACTTTTACACTATTTGTTTATATTGTACAACTTTGAACACAGATGTATATACAATATGTTTTTTTATCTCTTTACAGATCCATTATATATATTTTTTATAAATTTATTTGTTCATGTCTTGAATTCAAATAGCCATTTTTTTTTAAATGGTACCGCACAAGAGTTTCAACTGCCTAAAAGCAGGGAAACTATTGCATCTCAGGGTGAAACTTATCAGGCTGAAGGAAATGGGGGAGGCGAGTAGAAAGGTAGGAAGAAGGTTATGAATATCTGACCATGCAGATCAAACTAAACATAAATGAAGCTACTTAAAGTAGCGTTTTGATTCTGAATGGTGGTCTGTGGCCAGGGCGATTTTGAGATTCTCCATCTTTATACCAAGTACAAATATATAAAACAGTTTAATTTTTTTTTTTTCTACAAATTTGTCAATATCTGTGTCAAATTTTTAAACAAACCGTCCCAATCATTTTAATCTTAAGCCGTAAACTTCTGTAATAGTGGCCTCTTGTGTAGTTGATGACACCTTTGATGCAATAAAAAAATCGTCCTTTGACTATAAAATTCATCTTACTGTTAAAGAATTGTATTCACTGGAAACCTAAGACATTTGCCTCACTACGTATATAGAATTAACAGATAAATCTTTTGTTGTATTGCTTGTATTAGAAAGTCAAAAAGTGTGTATTTATTGGGTGATTACTCTTAAGAAAATATATACATTTTTGATGATTTTCTCAAACCAAATTCCACCGAGCATTGTGCTTGAGAAAAGCTGGTCGTGAAAGATGTTGTATGTCCAATTTAATATGTAATAATCTATAACATTATGCTATCTAATTATAGTTAGTAGCTGAGTGGACAAATGCGTCGGGTTCCCATCCCATCCAGGCGTAGTAGATTATAATCCTCCTTCTTCAAGTCTGCCAACATTGCACAAGCAACATTTTCCACTTATAATGATAGTAGTAGAAGTTTTTCGAATATTGTCAGGCTACTCGTATTCCAGAAATATTTTCCTTTCTTTGAAAAAAATTACCTTACAGCTTTTTGCTTTCTAATTGAATGATAGATTTGTTATGATAGAGGAATAACCTTGAGAAAACCAAAAGAAGATTTTATGTATATATTAGTGTGCAGAAAAAAAACTGTAAAAATTCCAAGGAGAGCAGACCCAGCCCAGCACGATTTTAAGCACGATTTATGTCTGTTACCAGAAAGTAAATGATATGTATCGTTTGATAATTTGTTCAATGGTGTTTAAAACTTGGTACTACACCAAATATGAATTGGTAAATATGTGTGTGTTGGTATTACAAACTGAATTGCTCCATTGAATAAGTGTAAGTCTGGACGTGTTTGTATTGGTGAATATGAATAATAATTGTATCATGGTGTGGGTGAGTTTAAAAAACGTAAGTATTGGTGACGCGTATACGCATTCAATGTGATTGCACTTGACCTAGATTTTGGCTCAAAAACAACCACTTTGCAGTCATCGTACGTCGACGTCATGTGTGGCGTTTGGTGATGTGTGTGAGAGAGAGGGTGTTAGTGTGGCCGACACCGAATGGGTAAACCAATAGAACGGCGTTATTGGCGTTGTCCGCGTGCTCGAATCAAGCTAAAATTTTCATGATATTTCGGAATGTCAAAATTCTTTCTTGAGCAGATCAATTTCATTGGCCTGTCCTGAAGTTTAGTAGTCGAAAGGTCTTATCACCATAATACATTTGTGTAGATTACACTTCTAGAGATTATCTATTCGGTGGTGGCCAAAGATACGAGCATTCGGTGATAATGATCATTATGTGCAATATGTAATAGTTGTTTATGTATTGGTAAAGACAGAGTTAATTTGATAGTATAAACAAAACCTGGTTGGCGTGCAAAATTTTTTCTAAAACCTTGTTGTAAAGTTAAGGCAGAGAGAATGATATGGTATCATTATTGGATAGACAGCATTGTTTTTTTTTTATGAATAATGTTTTGAAGATTGTGTCGTGAGAATTTATCAGTGAGAAGTAAACATTCATTGGGAAGCCAATTACATAATACTTGGGAAAATATATTACAACAAAATCAAACAACTTTTTAAAATCAATTAAAAACCAGAAAACATTTTTGAGTCATTGTTAAATAGTTTTTCAAAGTGAAGTGTAAAATTTTAAGGTTCGTTACTTGGAGTAACAATATATGGAGAGAGAGTTAATTATTTTTACCCAACCTACACAAATTAGGGATAAATCACTTTCTCCGGATTTTTACGTCGTACACCATGAGAAAGAAAGAGACAAGAAAATTTCTCAAATTATCACACCGCTTTAAAGTATTGTAAGGATGTTCTTCGTGTCCCGCCTCTTCGTTTACTCCGCCCACACTTTTGAATATGTGACATATATGGCCATAAGTCAACGGTTTTTTCGGTTATATGCTATATTTTTGTTTATAACAATACTGTGAAAAAGTTGTTTTACGAATAAACAAAAACATTATGTCGACATGTGCTATGAATGGATGTATAACTACCCTAGTCTTAGTCCTAGCCACGCCCAGGCCTAACCGAGTCCGGCAAAACTCATAAAAACTGACTACAGAAGCGCTCCCTCTTAGAAGAGTCTCAACTGCTCCCAACCGTTTAGAGCCAGTGAGACTCTGGCATCCCGAATTGGGGTATGTTGTGAGGCTGAAGGTAGTGGGGAAAGGAAAGAGATGAGGAAGGGGAAAGTTGGGAAGTACCAAGATATTTAGATCTGGTCACCAAATACGGCTATAGCCACTTCAAGCAACGTTTTAATTCTGAATGGTGGTCTTTCACCAGGGCGATACTTAGTATCTACCACTCTGGAACGTGCCGCAAATACACTATATTATATTTTATATCAATTAAATGTGTAATGAGACATATTAATTAAATAAAATTTATTTGCGCACGCCGGGTTCGAACCCGCGACCTCTGGATTCGTAGTCGAGCGTCTTACCACTCGACCATGTAGGCCGTTCTGGCATTTAAAAATTTTGCACAGCCTGCAAATATTATACGTTCAGCTCACAACGTGATTTTTATATGCTATCAATTAAATATTCATTGAACCATCAAAACACGTGGATAGACGCCTTACCGTATCTTTTTAAAAGGTTTCGATTCTAACGATTGATGATGAGAATGATCTGATTACGAGTAGTAATTACTAGTTCTTAACGCATTTAAGTTTTTTATAGCAAATGTAGGTACCTACTCACCTAATTAATTGTAGCGTAAATATTGTGCAAACTCATTCGTTGATTTATTCCGATTGTATTGGTCAATATCCACATTGGACTATTCATGACCTTCTCCAATCGAAGGCTTTTTACTATGAACACAATTTTGAACGATTAGGGGAGCGGTAGGACTTACCGTACACCTAAGGCTGCACTTAATCAACTGCACGACTATAATGCATAAGTCTAAATAATCTTAAACCTTTAATCCTTGAACATATGAGAATATAAAGCGGACTTTCATTGTATATTATTTATAGCTTAAAAATCAAACTGAATTATTTATGGAATTTTCGGAAAACTAGGAAAAATTTACCCAGTGTAACGCGACAAGGCACGCGGTTCCGAATACTTTCTCGCTCCCGTCTAAAGCACTGTCCCCCTCTAGCAATGTCGAGCTGCGTAGATCTAGAGCCGGACTCCAATTGGGCAATCGCTAACGCAATTCTAGGAATTTCACCTACTATAACAAGCCCAATAGAATTTCTGTTCAAACCAAGACAACTTTTCAGACTCTCATTCTTTAAATTCATTAGAAGATTTTCACCATTATCTGTTCCTCACTACGAAAAATTTAAAAATACCTCCGATATCCCATATTTTAAATTTGCTCTCATGCCCTAAAAATGAAAAAATAATAATAAAAAAATTAAAAAACAAATAAAAAAATAAAATAAATGTAAGAATCAGCTAAATTGTAAATTATTATGATATGGTGATTGTGTCCTGCCAGGTTAGTATGTTGCTGTATATTTATATAAACTAAGAATTAATATTAAGTAGAAATTAAGATTGTACAGCGCCCTTGAGGTGATTTTTCACAAAACGGCGCTATACAAATTATCCAAATATTATTATTATTATTATTACTCCCAGTACGTGCTGAAAGCCGCTGTCCGCCGGCCTATAAAAGGCGCTGCGCGTCCTTGAAACAGCAAGGATCCAGAAACTAATCTCACAACCTGACTTCTGACTGCGCGGCATCCCTTTCAGCGAGGTCTTTGAGTTCTAAGTACGAAACATCTTTGAAGCGTTCAACTGAATTGTATGCCGTCGGCCTTTCAATTTTTTGTTTGTTTGTAAAATTGCTTAAATTTATAAGGGAAAACCCTTTTAACTCTCTTTTCATTTATTCTTGTTTAAATATAAAATAAATACTACGTCTCTGTACCAAACTCCACTCACTCTTTTAATATAACAAATAAGTTCCGTTATAAATTGTCGCCTAACGTGTAGCAACAGGCAAAATACTGTTATAAATTGGCGCCCAACGTGAGGCGCCAATTTACAACAGTACATATTTGTACCGTCAGGCAAAAAGTAAAAAAAAAAAAATTAAATGTGTGTGTAAAATATAGGTGTTTATTTTTTAATACCCTATAATTTCGACGGCTAATGACATTGTGATACTCATTGAAATAATAATAAACAAAAACACACATACCTTATCAAAATAATTATATTTTCAAACGAGCACTACAATAAATCGACTAACCATTTGACAGCTCAATGTAACACTTGTTCCCCTGGTATCAGTTTTAAAACTGTAATGTCCAATAATGTACTTACAAGAATAAAATATCAAAAATTGTTTTAGGGATAGAAGATGCATAAAGTTTTATAGACAGGTACGGATTTGTACCGTCAAGGAGCAAAAAGTTAATCGATATGTATTTTGGTAGAATAAATGTAAAAAATCAAACTCGTTATTAATCTTTAAATTTGTTATATTCAACATTTTTCAAAAACAAGAAATTTTTTCAAATTTTACGCCTTAACGATGAGCAAGAAAGAAAAGGTATGAAAATTACTTGCCAAACCCACAAATCAAACCATCTAGAGGATATTGGTCGCTACATAATATCTGGATTAAATTTCCACACCACAAGATATCACTGAAACCCCAAATTTTGCTGCAGTTTTACGTCATTTTGCACCTGCTGCAACAGCCATAACAGCCAGCTTGATTTTGCGAGGTGACCACATATTTTTTTAAATAGGTTATCTGAAAACACAAACAAAGCTTTCTGTAAAGAGAAAAAAAAATTACACCGTACAAAAATGCACGTACCGACCGGAATTCAATACTTTGATTGTGCAAGATTTTGAACACGCACCAAAATCATTTGAAATAACAATACAATCATGCAACCTAGTAATTAATAGTAATAATAGTGTAAGTAAATAGTTTAGTATTTTTTTTACGGAGATTTTTATAAAAATTGGCTCGAAAACGTAAAACACCTCCTGTTGCAATGTTTGTTGGTCGACTAACTCGTGACGGTTAGCGAAAGCATGCTCGTATATATCGTATTGTAGTAATTTTGAACCCTGCCAGAGAAAAATTCTCCCTCTTCCTGTATCACCAGTAGTTAGAGGTGCATTAATGAGGAGATAATCTTTTCTTCCCGGTAATCGGGCTGCCTTTTGCTACTGTAGGGCTTTTTGTAAATATATGTTTAAATATAATATAAGTTCTTAAAGTGAAATTTCGCAGACTGTTTTTGTGTGCTTATAGCATTTTTTTTAAAGCCCACTCACTAATGTAAGGGAGGGGTTTTTAAAATTTATTTATTCATTAACTAAAGGACTATTGTCCAATTACAAAAAAAAAATACATAACACGGAATGGGAAAAAAAGAGCGGCAGAGAAAGAACAGCACAAACATAATATTAATTGAAGCAATGACAAAAATAGGACAAAATGCATGAGAAAGAACGTTTAAATCAAAGCCAAGGTCAAGTCAAAGTTTTGGTAGAGTCATAAAGAATGACAAAAATAATTTTGACTGGTACCAAAAATTTCAAGAACATGGCTTTAGTGAACAAGTTTCGACATTCTGGACAGTGGAGAATGATACCCATAATTAGCAGAGTGATGATTGAGGAACAATAATTCATTATTTTTAAATAGAACATATTATATACTTTGTTTTTAACCACTTTAAAAAGTGGTTAAAAACAAAGTATATATGTTCTATTTATAAATATGGCAAGCCACAAAGTTAATGCTTTTTACGAATATACATTATTTTTAAGTCTAATTCTTAATACTCTTGGTTTCTTCTGAGGAATAAGATGGAATTTGGACGGAGACGAAGAGGGTTCGTACTGGGGGTCTAGCTGCCGAGGTTGGAGATGGAAGAATTCAGGTTTGATTCTAATTTGGAGTAAAATGTTTTGACTAAATCTGCTGTGTGTTTTTGGAGTGGAAGAATTTAACAAAAGCATCTGTGTCTTATTTTTAACCATAGAAAGTGATAAATGCATAATCCGGTTTTCGAGAAACTGATTATCAGGAATCACCTTCTGCACGGAAAACCCGCCGCTCCCCTACTTACACGTATCTGATTTAGCAATACTGATATCGATGGACTTTAACACATTTTTTTGTTGTAAGATTAGTTATCATTGCCAAGTAATTTAACCTTATAGCGCCCCTCAGCCACTCCCGAATTCCATGGTCATTTCAGAATATACATCGCTTTTACGGTAAATCAAAATACACCAAAAATGCCACCCTGTATCATTATATTAATGAGTGTTAATGGCTAATCCATCTTCTGCTGGCATAGATTCGAGGATTTAAGAATATTCACATAAATTGGATTTTTTTAAATCATAAATATATAAATATTTATAAACCGTAAACGTATAAACCTGCCTATTCATTATCGCGAAATTATATTCTCCTATCGTGGATCTGAAAAAAATATCTTGAATTATAATTTATAATTATAAATACCTATTTTTTTAAGTTTAAACAATTGCCGATAAAAAAATAGTTTTAGTATGGGTGCTAGTGTCCAAGGCCATACAGAAATATGTATATCTAGTGGAGGATTTGATTGCACGAAACAGAAGCTGTGATGCAGTAATTCTGTTAAATATTTACCTTAAAATGAATTTATTTTTGAAAAATTCTATGATTTACGCTATAAACACATAAATAATTTTTTGTGAGTTTTTTTTTGTATTTTTTATGTGATATTTTATAATATCCAGTTTTATTTTTTAAATATTTTATAATATTAAGGTATTTCGAAATGATGTTTTACTCCAATATTACATAGCAATGCATATAAGATTTTTACTATCGACCGCACACACGTCAATGCAGTCTGAAAGCCGTTTTTGTAAAAACAATTTTTTGTTTTGTTTAAATAGCGCCATTTTTGTAAAATAACAAAAATTATGGCTAAAATTACAATAAAAGTACTTAAAAATGCTCAACCTAGATTTAAATATGACATTATTGGAATAACTAAAAACTATAAGTACACAGCCTCAAAAAACCTTCAAACTTAACTATTTCAATACAAAATTATCGATAATTAGCTAGGCTATAGTGGCTCCCTCTTTCATATAAACAATTTGTTTAACAAAGAGAGAGAAAGAGAGAAGTCAAAACGGAACTCTCAGCGGCAGGCTCTTGGAACTGCGGCCAAATGTTTTTTTTTTGGCATATTATAATATTATATAATGTTTCGACATTAAATAACTTTCCCCAACTAAATATCCTCATTTACTCCACTAGTAATTTAGCGAATTAATTAACGTTTGGGACATTTCGTTCCTCGAAGTACACGTAATACACCCAATGTGTCGACCGCGTGGCTCGCATCACAAACGGATAATTGCAGTTTCTCAACGCGTGCCTAAACTTGACAAATAAGGTTGTTTCTTTTTGGTATCTTTGTTGCACGTGCTTTAGATTTAGCATAGATGATAAACTATGAAAGTATTGGTAGTAGGTGGATTATCTATAGCTATACTCCTTACTGTAAATTGAAAATGTTTACGGCATCATCAGGCTACAATCGTTGAATCTCGGACCCTTCTAGAAAATGCCCTAACTTCTGTCGTCTCCTGTTGTCTCCTAATGTCTTTTGCGGAATCTTTCCGGTCTCCTGCTGTTTCCTGCTGTCTTTTGCAGTATTTTTTCAGTCTCTTGTTGTCTTCTGGTGTCTTTTGCTGTATCTGGGCGATCTCTTGCTGTCTCTTGCAGTCTTCTGCGGTATCCTTCCGGTCTCTTGCTGTTTCCTGCTGTCTTTTTCAGTATTCTGCCGGTCTCTTGTTGTCTCCTGGTGCCATTTGCGGTATCCGGGCGATATCCTGCTGTCTTCTGGGGTACCCCTCCGGTTTCCTGCTATCTCTTGGTGTCTTTCGCGGTATCTTTTCGTTCTCTTGCCGTCTCCTGCTGTTTTCTACGGCAAACTACGATATTTGTACAATTCCTTGTATTCAGATAGGCGATTATAGTTATTTTACTAAGCTTAGTTCCCCAACGCTACGTCCTCCTGCAAGTTAAATATAATATCTGGTTTGTAGGTAATGGTTTATTATGCAGTATTCAATAAATACTTTCATGGTCATCATCATCAGTACGACAACTTTTGGAGAGTTTTGTAGTGATAGGAAGTGTCTTCTGCTGTCTATTTACATTTGTTCTGATCCTTATGTTTAGAGATAGGGTTTTCAATCGATATTTATGACTAATTTTAATTATTATTGCTGTCGCTATTTTTTTATGATGATTACCACACAAGTGTCTCAGCTGCGATTTTTTAAATGAATACCGCAATACTCAACTGCTCCCAACCGTCTAGAGCCAGCGAGACTATGGCATCCTCTATTGGGGAATATTGTGAGGCTGAAGGTAGTGGGGGAGGGAAGGAGATAAGGAAGAGGAAAGTTGTAAAGTACCTGGGTATTCAGATCTGGTCACCAAACATGGAAAAAACCATTTCGAGCAACGTTTCGATTCTGAATGGTGGTCTTTCGCCAGGGCGATTCTAACACTCTGGAAGGTGCTGCAAATATACTAGATATTATTTTTATATGAATTAGATGTTTTATGACAAACATTTATTTTAAAAAAATAAATTTGCGTACTCCGGGTTTGAACCCGCAACCTCTGAATTCGAAGTCGAGCATTTTACCACTCGACCACGAAGGCCGTCAGATTTTTTATTTATTTTGTGATGCGATCGTTCGTGGTTTTACCAGAAATATGGTTCATGGATCTAATTTCTGCCATATTCAGTCTACGCGTTACCTTTATCTGCCAAATCTATGCCTCTCATTCACCAGGGTTATTGCCTAAATTCTATTATGGACTGCTAGCCTTTCTTAATTCTACAACTTTACATTAGAGACTACTACATTTAGGCTTCCTTTAATTGAATTTTTTATATACACCCTTCTGTCAATGTCCTCATCCACCCCTTTCGCCAACATACTTCAAAACACATAAAATTATCCATTTGATCAACTCTCTTTGGACGGCCTCCGTGTCCGAGTGGTAAGTCGCTCGACCACGAATCCAAAAGCCGCGGGTTCAAACCCGTCGTGCGCCAAAATCTTTTATTTAATTGATATGTGTCATAACACATTTAATTCATATAAAATAATACAAAAGTATATTTGCGGCACGTTCCAGAGTGGTAGATACTCTAAGTATCACCCTGGTGAAAGACCACTATTCAGAATCGAAACGTTGCTTGAAATGGCTTTAGCCGTGTTTAATTACAGATCTGAATAGCCAGGTACTTTCCAGCCGTCTTCTTCCCCATATCCTTTTCCTCCCCACTACCTTCAGCCTCACAACATAGCCCAATTGGGGATGCCATAGTTTCACTGGCTCCAAACGATTGGAAGCAGTTGGGACTCTTGTGCGGTATTCACTATAAAAAATAAAAACTCTATAAAAACTATTACATCTGCATCAAGAAGCAATTGTAAGGATCAAGTCAATAATGATTGTCGTCTAACCTTCGATATTTAGTTTATAATTCATTTTTAAAACGGATGTCTGAACTTTGACAACTGAAATTTGAATAGTTTTAACTTTAGGCTTAACACAGGCCCTTTCCCAAGCCCTTGCTTAACGCTCTCCAAATACTTAACAGTCAGGCAGCGGTCACTCAGGGTCAAGCCTAGAGGAATAAGGTCTTGGCCATGCCATTGTATGCCTTGGCAAGGTATTGACTTACCAAAAAGGCTAACGGAGACATGGCTCGGCTTAGTAAAAGGCAAAATGACAACTGTTAACTACAGACCTACTATGGCAAAAGGTGTAGAGGTCACTGAGAAACCAACAGGTCAACAGTTGAGGTGGTTTTATGACAGCCGTCTCTGATTAATATTGATAATTTATTGTTATGATCACGATCTGTTAATGATTCGTCTTTACCATTGGCATTAAATGATGAATAAGTATTCACATTCATCAGTCCATAGAAAATAGATAAATGGTAAAATTGACAATGGTGTTTATCTTCTAGTAGAGGTCAGAGGTATTTAAATGCAGTAGTATGTTTTCAAAATTCATCGTTTCCTTTTGAGTGAATTTTTTTACCATACAGCAGATTAAATGCTCTGCCACTAACATCTTTATCTAGAATATTATCATCCACATATCTAAATTTGTTATGGCGGTAAAAAACCAACTTTTATTTTAATGCCATGTTCAATGTTCACATTGGCAACCAAAAAGCTTTCAATATGTCTAAAGAACGTCGCCACAACTTTACGGCATTAACTATAAAAAATATATAATTAAGAAATCCCTAAATAATATAAGACCAATGTAAGAGCAATTAGCAGAATTGAGAAAAGTGACGTTTTGATGTTCAGAACACATAGAGTGGATTGATAAAGAAAAGGGTAAGAAAAAGTCGGACACGTGCCAGAATAGTATAGTAATAGGAGTTTTTCAAATATTGTCAGATTATTCGTAACCCGGGAATATTTGTCGGATCATGTAAAGAGTGGTAAGACGCTCGACCACGAATCCAGAGGTCGCGGGTTCGAACCCGGCGTGCGCAAATAAATTTTATTTAATTCATATGTGTCATAATACATTTATTTGATATAATATAATATATAGTATATTTTCGGCACGTTCCAGAGTGGTAGATACTCCAAGTATCGCCCTGGTGAAAGACAACCCATCAGAATTAAAACTTTGCTTGAAATGGCTTTAACCGTGTTTAGTGACCAGGTTTGAATAGTCAGGTACTTTCCAACCTTCCCCTTCTTCACCTCCTTCCCCTCCCCACTACTTCCAGCCTCACAACGTTTCCCAATTGGAAATGCCATAGTCCCACTGTCTCTAGACGATTGGGAACAGTTGAGACTCTAGTCCGGTATTCGCTGTAAAAAAACAATAAAAAAATACTAAGGCAGAATTCTGTGACGTTGCATCATGTACAACCACCCTTGCGTAAAATCGTAAGTTGAGTATTCAGTGAATTTATTTCGTATTGGTAATTCGTCCCATTCTCTGAGGGGTACTGTTGTTAAATTTCGAGCAATTTTTGAAAGCCACAATATGGTAATTCGTGAATTCCATTCGATAAATCGTATGTGGGGTACAGCAATTATGCAAGTCACATCCTGTTGAAGTAAACGTTATGTATTATTAGACTCGGCTTTGCCATGATAAAATGATAATGCAGTGTATTATATAAGTGTACAGCCTTATTACTAAAGCGTCGTAATCAAACCACATGTGCAGCATAAAAGAATAAAAATAATACCCTCAGGCAAAAACGCCACAAACTGCAATAATAATGATTGCTTGTCGAGGGCGAGAAGCTCGTTACAAATCTGTTTGTAAGGCTGTCTGTGTCTACAGAGCCGAACCTCCAACAGAAAGCAGAAACACTGATTCAATTTAACAAACTTTTGAATATTAACCTTTTTTTTTTTAAATTATGCAAGGTAAACCTTGTTTTTTTTTCATTTAAAAACGCTTTATCTTTCTTTGAAATATTTACCATTCTTTTATTTTGTTCACACTTGTTTATGTTCTTACTTTCTTTGAAATACTTGCCATATTTTCATAGTGTCTACACTTTTATTATTGGATAATTAATTAAATTAGATAATTTCAACTAACATCACTCCCAGATTTACAAGTTCTCACTTGTACGGACGTACGTACTCATAAAATAAATTATTTATAGTTAATATGCTATAAACGCCATTATTTGCTTTTATAAACAATCCGTTTCAGTCAATAAGGTATATTATAGATAATTCGAAAGTCGTTAAACGATTAATATTAAAACAATTGTTAATTTGCAATTAGTGTCCCTTTACAAAAATACTCGTATGCATTAAGGCTTAAAAATCTTATTATAACTTGTTACTCCAAGAAACGTCCCGTTTATGCTTTTGGTCGGAAGATGACATTGGTATAGCGAACGTCTGTAGTCCATGCTTTATGTTATTATATAAATTGCAAAAATTGACAAAGATTTCTTTACATGTTTCCGCCCTTGTAACGCGTTTCATCTGCGCCATTGGTAGATCCGGCCCTGTCTACGTATACTGTCTAGTTAGGATGACTGTCATTACTCATTATACAACCGACATGGCATTCAAATCTAGAGCAAAAGTACGTGTTTTCTATCAGCAACATGTTGGCAATGCTTTTCATTTTACGATTATTGACACCATTTAAATTAATAGATGACTTGGTGCATTTATTATATTATGCGGCGTTAGTCCCGAGGAGAAAAATGTACATCAATATTTAAAAAATGTGAAGGTATACAAAAAAAATTTAGTACTTTAAGAAACTATGTGCAGGTACCGAATAAAGATTGCACCAATGGGGAGAGATTCCAAGAATCAAAACGATTTCCCCTTTAAATCTCTCCACACTGGCGTAAAAGTAAAATGAACTTATTTGTTTGTTTGTTTTTGTATTTTTAATTAGATGTTTGCAAATATTTTGTTTTCACACATCTAGTAAGAAAAACATTTATACATTTTACAATAATAGAACAAAGCATATAAGGTTCCTATACAGCAGAAATAAATTAAAATCTTAGTAATCTTAAGAATCACAGTTTTTTTTAAACATATTCAGCACAAATCCTACGAAAAGTGCTAAGACTTGAGACTTCTTTTAAGGCATTTGGAAGACTATTAAAAAGTTTTTGGCCTCTTACTATTAAATGGTTTTACTCCTTATCGGTAGTAAAACCATTGGCAGGTTGATATTACAGGCTGAAAGATATGTTGACTTTTCTATATTCATAAGAAACATAAAAGCGTATGCTCTTAAAAATGGAGTTATATAATGGAGGAATAAGAGTTCTAGAAACAATCTTACATCAGTCTGAAGAAGTGGATGGCAGCACACGGCATACTTCTCCCCGATGGGTTGAAGGAAGTAAGTTCTCTGGGAAAATCACAGAAATACTATACGAGTAATTAGGGGGAAATGAATGCCAAGAATTCTTTGATTACACACAATTTGTCCCACTTACGCTGGTAATTGGAACATATTGTGTGTACATCTTGGGTTTAAAGGTTTGGTTACGGTATTTTATATAGATATTGCCATTCGTCAAATGAGTGATCGATGCATGCTCTTATAAGTAATCAGGGCCTGGACTGAATGCAATATCATTCAGGTGTCACGTGTGGTGCCTTGAGACAGTGTACTACATTCATTGATGACTGACGGTGCAATACATTTTAGCTAGGGTTGAATACTGTTCTTGGGGTATTTTGGACTACCAATAGTAATAGACCAGAAATTCACTGAAAGAAAATATTTGGCATTGACCGTTAGTTTTTTAAACGTGTTTTTTCCTTCTTTTACCCATTATAAGCTTACAAAATAATATAAAGCAGTATACATTTTCAATATGCATATCGTCGCTGCAAATGCAAAACAGATAAAGCAACACTTGACTCGAAAAAATGTTTTAAATATGCAGTTTTTTTTCTGCATTGAATACTTTGACTCTCGTTTGATTCTGAAGACTTTTGTGGCCCTTTAGCCAACTCAAATATATTTATCATTTTGGAGAAGGCTTCACTCAACCGACACAAGTTTGTGACTTTTTAGCTTTTTTTCGCTTCGGGTAACTCAATGGGACATTGAGTTAGGTGAATTAACTTCTTTTAAAAAATTTGATAAAAAAAACTTTCAAAATTTTGGTTTGAGTTTTATTTATTTTATATTACTACGTGTACATTAAACTTTACAAAATATCTAATTATTATTTTTTTAATCAATAATATTTTAACTTAAATACTACTTATTATTTTGATTTATATGTATTTTAAATAGTTCAGACTACTTTGAATTTATTGATTGACATAATTTTGATGGTTTCCAGCAGCGCATTAAAAGATGTTATCCCTTGATCTGGTGTAAGCTTCCAAAAATCGCGCTTTAGCCACTTTTACCTTTTCAACGACGATATTATAATTGATCGGGAGTTTTCAAAATCGATATTATGTTTTCTGTAGAGATTTTTTCTCTGTAAAAAAATTACCTCTAGGAAAGATCTATTTCGTAACCCTTTGAATTGAAAACGGTATCATACATCCCTGCGAGTTACATTTTCTGCTGATTTCCAGCTAGATACTAGTACGACGGCCGAGAAACGAATATACGGGCACACTGCGAGTGTTGAATGCACGAGGCACACATGCCTGTAATTCATTGTCAGCCTTATATAGAGGTCTCTCACGGTCCGGTCCTCATCACCTGCATTTACACGATCACATTAAATGAATCCATAAATCATTAATATAATTCGACTTAGTCATAACGCCAGATGATATATTTTGTATATGGTTCAGCGTTTTAATGGTATATTAATTTATTATGTGATGAAATATATTTTTAACTGACCATTTGGTATATCGAGGCTTCGTACAAAATTGTAAAAATATGCGAATATTTTTTCTCGGGCTACAGCCTGGCAATAGACGACGGTACAAAATTAATAATCAATATAATATAAGCTAAAACTTTTTCTATCAAAAATTATTAAATAAAAATCCGAAACCAAAAAAAGAGCGAAAATAAACAACAAATTTTCCGCGATCGGAATTTAAAAGTAATTTTAATGCTATTTTTTTAAGTACGCTTGGAATAAAGTGAAAAAATCATCAAAGGTTTCGGCAAAATGCGGAGTCAAAAAGTTTATGGATTGGAAACAGATACAATTTTAAATTTCCCTTATGAATGATGAACGATTTAAAGAAAAAAATACATTTTAACTGAGGCAGTTTTTTCCGGCTCTATGGATTAGAATAAACTGAAACTTTGAATTGAACCTAGAAATGAAGACGATCCAAAGAAAAAAAAATATTTTGGAAAGAATATTCAAAATTATTATCAAAATGCAAGGCTTGGGGTCTAAAATAAAAAATCGTTTTCTCCGGTTCTGTGGATTGAAATCAACTGGAACGATGGATTTACCATAAAAAGGAAGGACCAAAGACGATACAAAAAAAAACTTCTACTTTCTTCTGGAGTTGGACATAAAATGTCGTTGTCTCCGGATCTGTGGATTTGAATCAACTGAAACTTTGAATTCACCCTATGAAGGATGGACTGAAGACAATACAAAGAAAAATAATCATTTTTTATGATCAAAATGATATGGATTGGAATAAAGTGAAACTTTTAATTAACTTTATGAAAGATTAACTGAAGACGAAAGGAAGAAAAAAATCATTTTTCAAAAAATTATCACATTTATGAACAAAACTCGAAGCTTGTGGTCGGATATAAAATTTCGTTTTCTCCTGCTCTATGGATTGGAAACAACTGATTCTTTCAATTAACCTTATGAAGGATGGACTGAAGACGATACGAAGAAAAAAAAACATTTTTCAAATAATCATTAAATTTATGATCAAAATGCGAGGCTTGGGGTCGGACATAAAGTGTCGCTTTCCCCGGCTCTATGAATTGGAATTAACTAAACCTTTGAATTAAATCTATGAAGGATGGACTGAAGACAATACAATGAAAAAATATATATATATCAAATTAATAATCAAAATGCGAGTCTTGGGGTCGGACATAAAATGTCGTTTTCTCCGGCTCGAAAGATTGGAATCAACTGAAACTTTGGATTTACCCTATGAAGGATGGAGTGAATCAATGAATTAACTCTATGAAGGATGGACTGACGACAATACGAAGAAAAAAAAACATTTTTCGAAAAATCATCAAATTAATGATCAAAATGCGAAACTTGGGGTCGGACATAAAATGTCGTTTTCTCCGGACTCTATGGATTGGAATCAACTGAAACTTTGAATTTTCCCGATTTGGGATAGACTGAAGACAATACGAAGAAAATAAATCAATTTTTCAAAAAATCATCAAATTTATGATCAAAATGCGAGGCTTGGGGTCAGACATAAAATTTCGTTTTATTCGGCTCAATGGATTGGTATCAACTGAAACTTTAAATTAACACTACGAAGGATGGACTGAAGACAATGCGACAAAAAATATTATTTTTCAAAATATTATTAAATTAATGATCTAATTGCGAGGCCTAGGGTCGGACAAAAAATGTCGTTATCTCCGGCTATATGAATTGGAATCAACTAAAACTTTGAATTTACCCTGAATGATGAACTGAAGACGATACGAAAAAAAAACAATTTTCAAAAAATCATCAAATTTATGATCAAAATGCAAGGCTTGAGGTCGGACATAAAATTTCGTTTTCTCCGGCTCTATGGATTGGAATCAACTGAACCTTTGAATTTACCCGATTTCGGATGGACTGAAGACAATACGAAGAAAAAATCATTTTTCAATAAATCGTCAAATTTATGATCAAAATGCGAAGCTTGGGGTCCGACATAAAATTTCGTTTTCTCCGGCTCTATGGATTGGATTCAACTGAAACTTTGAATTTACTCGATTTAGGATAGACTGAAGACAATGCGAAGAAAAAAAATCATTTTTCAAAAAATCATCAAATTTATGAACAAAATTCGAGGCTTCGATACAAAATTTCGTTTTCTCCAGATCTATGGATTGGAATCAGCTGAAACTTTGGATTTACCCTATGAAGGATGGGCCTAAGAATTGTCTAAGGCCCATCCTTCACAAGGTAAATCCATTCGTATTGACGAAGAAAAAAAATCATTTTTCAAGAAATTATCAAACTTATGATCAAAATGCGAGGCTTGGGGTCGGACTTAAAATTTCGTTTTCTCCGGCTCTATGGATTGGAATCAACTGGAACCTATTAATTAACACTACAAAGGATGGCCTGAAGACGTTTTGAAGGAAAAAAATCATCAAACTTATGAACAAAATTCGAGGCTTGCGGCAGGACATCAAATGTCGTTTTCTCCGGCTCTATGGATTGAAATCAACTGAAACTTTGGATTAACCCTTTAAAGGATGGACTTAAGACTATTGTCGAAGAAAAAAAATCATTTTTCAAAAAAATCATTTTTCAAAAAACATCAAATTTATGATCACAACGCGAGGCTTGGAGTCGAACATAAAATTTCGTTTTATCCGGCTCTATGGATTGGAATCAATTGAAACTTAAAATTAACACTACAAAGGATGGATACGAAGAAAAAAATAATCAAATTTACTAACAAAATTCGAGGCTTGCGGTCGGATATGAAATTTAGTTTTCTCCGGATCTATGGATTGGAAACTCCTTTTTTCTTTTTTTCTTCGCATTGTCTTCAGTCCATCCTAAATCGAGTAAATTCAAAGTTTCAGTTGAATCCAATCCATAGAGCCGGAGAAAACGAAATTTTATGTCGGACTCCAAGCCTCGCATTTTGATCATAAATTTGATGATTTTTTGAATAATGATTTTGTTCATTCGTATTGTCTTAGGTTTATCCTTCATAGGGTTAATCCAAAGTTTCAGTTGATTCCAATCCATTGATCCGGAGAAAACGAAAATTTATATCCGACCGCAACCCTCGAATTTTGTTCATAAATTTTAATAAGATATATTATTAACAGAATTTGAGACTTGCGGTCGTACATAAAATATCGTTTTCTTTGGCTCTAAGAATTGGAATCAACTGAAACTTTGAATTTACCCTATGAAGGATGAACTGAAGACGATACGAAAAAAAATCAATTTCCAAAAAATCATAAAAATTTATAATCAAAATGCGAGGCTTGGGGTTGGACATAAAAAGGGCGTTTTGTCCGGCTTTATGGATTGTATTCAACTGAAACATTTAATTAACCCCATGAAGGATGAACTGAAGACGATACGAAGAAATAAAATCATCAAACTTATGATCAAAATGCGAGGCTTGGGGTCGGGCATAAAATGTCGTTTTCTCCGGCTCTATGGATTGGAATCAACTGAAACTTAGAATTTACCCTACGAAGGATGAACTGAAGATGATACAAAGAAAAAAAATCTTTTTTTTTTTAAATCATCAAATTTATGATCAAAATGCGAGGCTTGGGGTCGGACATAGAATTTCGTTTTCTCCGGCTTTATTGATTGGAATTAACCTCACCTTTGAATTTACCCTATTAAGGATGGACTGAAGACGATACAAAAAAAAAACATTTTCAAAAAAAATATTGAACAAAATAACATATTTAAAAAAATCATCAAATTTATGAACAAAATTCGAGGCTTGCGGTGGGATATAAAATTTCGTTTTCTCCGGATCTATGGATTGAAATTAACTGAAACTTTGAATGTGGTATACCCTATGAAGGATGGACTGAAGACGATACGAAGAATTTTTTATTTTTTTTCAAAAAATCATCAAATAGCGATCAAAATGCGAGGCTTGGGGTCGGAAGATTCAAAGAAAAAAATCTTATCAAGTAACATATGTTAAAAAATCATTAAATTAATGATCAAAATAAATGTCTTGGGGGTCGGAAATTAAATGTTATTTTCCTTATTATTTGTTCACTTTACATGTGTGAGGATTTTGAAATAAAATATAGCAAGAAGTGTTACACGTATTGCGCAATTAATTTAGTAGGTAAGTTAAGCAACGACAAACATTTAAATCGTATAAGGTGTTAATTGTTTATCATAAAACGTTCTTCTTGTGCAGGTAGTATAGTGGAGATTACATCACAGTTGGGATTAGATCGATCGAGAAAACTTACAAGTTTTTTCCACCGTATGTACACCTCACTGAGGAGATAATCGCTAGAAGTGTGAAATCTGCTAATCTGGAAAGGAACCTACTTAGCGAAAATTTCGCTAATGTTCATCAGACATTTCGACTCCTTTGCGCTAGATTTGCTAATGAAATAAATTTTCTAAAAAAGAAATTTCGATATTTGAAAATTTTTTGATCAATTCCACCAAAGTAAGGAAAAATCGAGCTACAACACACTTCTTTCACAGTATATCTCTTCAGTGTACCCCCGGTGATCACACCACTTCTGTTGCACGAGAATTGATAAGTGTTCGTCATGAATTGTCAATGGTTTAAAATTTAACCAAGGAAATGTTCGGCGGATGATAGTGTATGATGAAACGGTGGAAATCCCCTTGAATATATGCCTGTTTTTTTCAAAACAATGGGATATTAGGAAAAATATCTTATCATTCAACAGTTACAAAAACGTAAGACAATCGTAAAGGTACCGTAGCCGGAGTTGAATCGAATACTGTATTCACACAGATGACTGGCATGCATACAGCGTGTTTAAATTTTGCTTTAAGCTGCTTCATATTAAATTTGTTATTCGGTTTCAGAAAGTAAAATACCCACTGGTATTGAAATATTCAAATTTGATCAACTTCAACACTTATAATTGTCCCATTTACGTTGAAAACATTAGAGGGCGTAAGCAAGACAAAAGGCTTTTTTCTCAGTAACGTTTTCCAATGATATCACCGTTCAAAGTATGTATACGAGTATATAGGCATCAATACACACAATATTAAGAATGTATTGTTCGTGTCAATTTTAATTGCGCAGTCTATAGCCCCAGGTGTCCTGGGCATCAGGATTCATCATTTTTTCACGTACACATTCTCAAACGAACAAGGTTTTTTTAATTGGATTTCCCAGCAATCAACTTTTAGGATACGGGGAGAGAATAATGCTATTCTATCGGGCATATTTTTACCAAACTCGTTAACTCTATAGAAAATCATCAAACCTGAAATCTGCTTTACAAATATATTTGCAAATATTTAAATATGTTATATATTTTAATATATTATATATATTTAAAAATGCTATCTCCTCCTTAATGTCCTCGTACAGATGTTTTCCATCAACCTTCAAAAGTCGATTTATTGACACATTCTTGAACGATTGAATTGTGTTAAGAATTCTGCCAAATCTGCTGCAAAGAATGAAAATTCTCATTCTTTTAAAAGTAGACATTGTTTTAAAAAAAGAACAAACCTTCCACTCTACTTTAAATGTAATTAAATGAAACTTAAACTATCGTGCATGCACAAATATTGTGTTTTTCCTAAAGAAATAATTCCTTAGGTTAGCACAAGAAACCATCGAACCCTTCCAAGTAAGTTCTTTTGATAACCTTTTTTGAAAATGTTTGTCTCTATTTTTAGAAATATTTATTTAAGCACTTTCGCTTCATAATTGAGCAAACTATTTTTTTTATTTTCAATCAATATAATTATCACCAAGAATTCGCTTTTAAACGGTTATTACCTTCGTATAAATAATGAACCAGTACTTTAAATAAGAGTTTTCTGTAATACCAGTAGATACACATTGTTACATAATTTGTAAATGGTCGGTGATGTACCCGTATAGGTAATCCTCTCGACTCCATCACAAATAGGATTTGCAGCCAATCAAAGGTGGTTGCTGTCCAATCACCCCCGTAGTAGCCAGTCACTTTGAGGGGTAAAGACCTCCGGGGCACAGTGGTAAAATCTTTGACTCTGGGTCAAAAGGCCACAGATTAGAAACCAGGCGGGTGCAAAACTTGATAAACTAGACACATTTGAAATCTGTGCTTATAATAATAATGCAGAGTGGTGGATACTCCAAGTATCGCTCTGGTGAAAAAACCATCATTCAGAATCAAAACGTCGCTTGAAATGGCTTTAGTCGGGTTTAGTGACCAGATCTGAATAGCCAGGTACTTCTTCCTGAGCTTCCTCTTCCTCGTGTCCTTCCCTTCTCCACTACGTTCAATCTCACAACACACCCCATAGTCTTACTGGCTCTAGACAGTTGGTACTCTTGTGGGATATTCACATTAAAAAATAATTAATTGTGGAAAATATCCTCAAAAATATGGAGGTTTTTCACAGTTTTTTCTACGTTAAATTTCAAGGTCAACGATTAACAGTATTTTCAGCGCTCAGCGTCATTCATAACATGAGCTTTCTAACTTTGAAATATCCATTTTACATCAAATTCACAAAAAAATAAAATGAGACGCCATATCGTTTGTTCCATATTTTAAAATAGTTTAATCAGAAAAGGAAGATGTTGGAATTCGGGCGAAGCCGGGTAGTAACCAGATATATATTTTTTAAATATGTCCTTAAAGACATCACTTTTTAGGAAGCTTAATGTCTGGTTAGCTAATTACGCAAATAACTCAAACATTTATTTTTCTTAAATAAAAAACACACGTTGTTTAAATCCACTTTATTTTTGTATAAGTCAACTAGTTTCGACTCTGCTGAGTCTTCATCGGGACTTAAAAATATACTAATGAAATTAGAGGAATGTGCATATATATATATAATGGTGAACATGGGGAAAAGAAAGATATAGTATTAGGAGTGAGACAACAATATAACAATAGGACAAAAGAAACCCTCGCCCACTTAACTAAATACATTATATGATACGTTTCTTTTGTCCTATTGTTAAAATAATGTTCCTAATACTATATCTTCCTTTTCCCCATGTTCACCATTATATATATATGCACATTCCTCTAATTTCATTAGTATATTTTTAAGTCCCGATGAAGACTCAGCAGAGTCGAAACTAGTTGACTTATACAAAAATAAAGTGGATTTAAACAACGTGTGTTTTTTATTTAATTAATCATGTCAATCCACAAAGTGTTTGCTTTTTCTGATAATTTATTTTTCTGTATTTTTTAACCATACTGCTCTAAATATTGTGCGTTTTAGTAAAAAAAAATATTTTTGATAATATTCCACCACTAGCTTACTAATTTACAAATTATTTTTTTTGGAAATTTAGTGTAGATATCGTCGCTGGAAAGGCAAAAGAACTTAAGCGACACATTGGTAAAAAAATGAGTTAAATATGCAGTATTGATCAGTATTTTTTTCTGCATCGAATGCTCTGACTCTCGTTTGATACTGAAGACTTTTGTGGCGCTTCAGCCATCTAAAATATATGTACCATTTTGGAGAACGCTTGACTCAAGCGACACAAGTTTGATTTTTATGACTTTTTGTCGTATAAGGTAACTCAGTGAGAGCATTGAGTTACCTTAGTTAACTTTTTTTTCAAAATTTAACCAGGTACTGAAGACTTATGAATTTTATTGCAAAACAAAAATACTTAAGCTTCCCAAAATGGCCCTTCAGCCCTTTTACTTTCAGGCGACGATACGTAGGTATTCAACTCACAGTGGAGTTTTTAAGACCAGTCCTACTAACATAGTTGCAAGCGATTTTCGTTGCACATCTTTCTTTTCTTGATTACTCTGGAGGTTGGCTATCGTCAGAACAATCTTCTCCCCGTGGGCTGCAGTCCGAAATATGTCACATAAATATTCGTAAAAAAATTCAAATACTTCAACTTTGTTTATACAAATGCATTGGATTTACATGAATTAAACCTGAGCATCAATCCCAAACATGTTAAAATATAATAAAAGTCCATCAATATCTTCAAGGATGAGTGTTGTCCATAATTAATAGCACTGCGACCAATGGCGGAATAGGTGACGCAATTCCCTCAAAGGGCAACCGCCAAAAGTTCAGGTTTGGTAACATTCCCAATATGGCCACATGTCCAATGGACTGTAAAAAAACGTACCTACAATGGCGTGTTACAGACTCGTGAATAACCTTTTACATAATATAGAATTATTTACGATTTAGAGTGCTTGTTTAAAATTATTTACTCAATGTTTTATACCCCTGAATTGTTATATTCAATTGCATTTCATGTTCCTGGCAGGACAGTTACAAGCATTGACAAAAAATACAAGACACGTCATATTCATACAAATCTTACGAAAAATGTAGCACCAATAATGTTGCACCACTAAATGTTTCACCCGCCTATGACAAGATAGCCATTCAAAATAATATGTATGTGCGGAAGAGATAGCTATATGAAGCGTGTTTCGAAGGTGTGTCTCGTTGACTTGGCTTAGTGCAACCAGGCGCGTTGTCTCAGTAACGTATCTACATTATTGAATTCATCTAAGGTTACAAGACAGTACCTACCATATTATTGTGACAATTCTACTTCAACATCACAATATTATAATCTTTGAGTAAGCATATATATGGAGAGAGAGGTAAATATTTTTACCCCACCTATACAAATTTACGATAAATCACTTTCTCTGGGTTTTTTCGTGGTACGCCGTGAGAGAGAAAGAGCCAAGACAAGTTGTCACATAATATCGCACCACTTTTAGGGATGTAAGATAATATAATACCATAATTATAAACTTTATGCACTACAGGCCCCATTGATTGAATACTTTACAGCTATCAAAAAATTTTTTTTCACGAAAGAAAAAGCGCGACACGGCTCAACACCTCAAATTAATTGTTTTTAATTTGGATCACGTCAACATAGTACTGTTGGCCGTGATAATCTAAAGCCGTATCATTCGTCATTCTGTTTTTCAATATAATGTGGGTAATATATATTAGATGTATATTCGCATTATGAACAAATCCCACCCACTCGCAAATGACGCTGTTAAACTATGACCAGGATGACAGAAAGCAGAAGCGATGACTAATATTTAACCTATAATAAAATATGGCTTCCTACTTATTGACATTTAAACTCGATCAGCTGTTGTATTTTAACACCCTATCCAGACATGGTCAACATTAACTTCATTTTCATGAACCTTCTGGCGTCTAGCTAAAGCCTTCCTCGAATGTCCCAGGTTTTGCCAATTCACGGAGTTTCTTACTTATTCGAAGCTGGCACCTCTCTTTTGGTCGTTAGCGCCAATCTTATGACATCTTCATTTCACTTTACTTCCCAACCTTCTTCTTTCCTATCTCCTTTCCCTCCCCACTACCTTCAGCCTCACAACAAGGCATGTTCATGAAATTTTTGGTAACAGTCAAAATGATTTTTGTCATTCTTTACGACACTACCTCTAAAACACGTGCTGAAATGTTTTTTTTTTTTAGTTATGTTATGATTAGGTTTGCTTTAGAAAATGTGCGACCCATCCAAATCTTGTCAATCACTCATTTTCGTAAGTCTGATGAAATATTTCACATTTTTATAATTTCGTAGAAAGTAAGCACTTTGTGGTTTGACATATTTATTGAAAATGAAATAATAATTATTCTCAACCATCAGTTTTTTTCCAGTAGTCCAATACTAAGTATATTTCCTGTAAACTCATTAAAAAATCTTATTATTCTTTAATCACCTTCTCAGTTGACGTTATGAATCTTTCGTTTCATAATATCTATCTCTTTCTCTCTGTTTCTTTGCTATAATTTTAAATCCATCTAAAATATATTTACCATCTGGGAGAAGGCTTGACTCAAGCGACACAAGTTTAAGACTTTTTAAGCTTTTTCTTTAAATTTTATTGAAAAAAAAGTAATCCAATACTAGGTATATTTCCTGCAAACTCATTAAATTTCTCATTATTCTTTAAATCACCTTCTCAGTTGACGTCTTGCCTCTTTCATTTCATATTATCGGTCTCTTTCTCTCTGTTCCTTTGTTACAATTTGAAATTTTATTATACTGTTTTCTTACTGTTCTCTTATTTTATTTTATATTGTGTTCTTTATCTGTATTTACTCGTACATAATCACATTTCTTATTTATTGTTTACTTTAATTTTGTAACACCATGATGCTTAAGCTAATTGAAACAGGTCGGTCATATTTTTTTAATAAAATCTGTGGTTTTACACAAAGTTATTATTCCATTTTCCTCAAATATGATTCGTCATATAATGCTTTTCTTTTAGTAAAGACAAAATGAAAGTGTGGAATTCTGACGTACGTAACAATAGAAACTCGTCATAAGACCAAAGTTCCGCCCACTATTAGATAATATGTGAAGGTATTTAACTATGACCAGGATGACAGAAAGCAGAATCGATGACGACTCTTTAATCTGAAATTCTGTAATTGGATTAACGGAAGCAGGAAGTAAACCCGGGAACTGGGGGGGCGTTATGTCACAGAAGGAGGTTGACGTGGACTTAGGAGTGATTCAAATGTGAATCATTATTTATTTGCAACAAATTAATTGTGTTGCATGAATATTCTAGTATAGCGTAGGAGAGAAAATGAATGAAAAAATGTACAGATTGGTTCATAATCTATATTTGGTTGTAGTTGAACAAATCTTTTTAAGGAGTTGTATAGAAATTTAGATTCAAATGTGTATTTTTTCTTTAGATTTTGTTTAAATATTGATGTACTCGTATTTGATCGAATGCCTATGAAAAGATGTTGAGATTAAAATGACGTTCTTTTTGATCACAAAGAAATGCGTGGGAGACAAATTTGGTAGAGCTGGAATTTATGTGCGAGTGGAATATATTTTCTCAAAATTTAGCTTTCACTTTTTTCTGTGGGCGATTACGTGTGTTATTTTTATGGTAAACGAAAATAATTGTTACACATCAAGGATGACTATAATTACAGTAAGCTCTCAGAGCGATAATATACACGAGGGATAGCTTTGCGAAACAGTGTGGTCATGATTGTTAATTTTTTCCTGACTCGCGCGTGGCTAAGGTTTTCGTGGACACACCTCTTTACATCCATTCATAACACATGTCGACATAATGTTTTGTTTAATTGTAAAACCACTCTTTCACAGTCTTGTTATCAACAAAAAAATAGGATATTACCTCAAAAATCGTTGAGTTATATTGCATAACACAACGCAGTGGTCGAAGTCGCCGGAGACGCAGGAGACAGAAATCATGCTTACATACCTAAAAAAGGTGCGATATTATGTGACGACTTGTCTTATCTCTTCCTCTCTCACGGTGTACGGCGTGAAAACCCGGAAAAAGTGTTTATCGTAAATTTGTATAGGTTGGGTAAAAATATTTCTCTACATATATTCTTGCTCTGAGAGTTACTAGTTGAGTTTATAATAAATTATTATCTAGTCAATTTATGCGCCTAGACATTTCTAACTACACAGGGAATTCACATCATTCGACCATGCAAAAAACTCAGGGAGAGATTTTGTCCCCTGTAAAAATATTCTTCACCGGCTCCGAAACATTGCCATTCGTCTCTAGTCCTTAAGTCTTCCAACCCTGTTCTAATCTTCTTCCACACAGTCAGTCTATCTTTTACTTGGTCTACCTCTAAGTGGCTTCCACTGGGACACTCACTTGGTCATCACTTTTGATGTCCTGTTATCTGGTATTATGTCCAGTCCATCACAGTCTTTGAATCTAAAAAATCAAGGATGGTTTGATGCTCAATTTGATATACGAGTTTTTAGTTCTTTGTAATTTGTAATGATCCGTTAGCAAAATTCGTTACACCAAGTCCATCAGTTTTGCATAGTTCTCTTTTTTGAAGGCAAATAACTTTGGCTTGTAAAGTAATCATTATTATGACATCAAAACACGATCAGCTGTTTTACAATGTCCGATTTTAACAATGATAAAAAATTTATGTAGAATTCCTGAAACCTTTATTATTCTGATTGATACAGTATCTAGTCAGCCATTCTAGTGAACTCAGGTAAACAAATCGTTGAACCTAATACTGTTTACTTGAATCAACTCACACGTGTTTGTCACCTTTTCGTGGTAAACAAAAAAAACAATCACAGCGCAAAGGGGAAAAATTGTTGGTTTTGAATAATCTAAAAAACTTTGTCTATCAATTTACAAGTTTTGTGTAAAAATAGTTTTCATTTCCGCCCAGATGCCGCTGTCATTTTTCCGCTGAGAGCTCCGGGGTGACCTCTCTTTCTGTTACGTGCGTAGTTTATGAGAAAGAGGGAGAGATTACAACGGAGCTGTTGGCGGTATGTCCATAGAGTTAATGTTGACCACGTGCAAAATGAATTAAAACTCTGCAAGGTAAACATGCCAATTAAGCAAGTACTTAGTTTTAAAATACAAATCGTAAAAATAACGCGAGAAATCTTTTATTCAAACATCAGATATTCCCAAATAGTCGGTTTTCAACTCTCCTAAAGAATTTGATAATCAATTACAAAGTTTTTCAATTATATTTTACATGTAGATAATTCGTATTCACAGTATTGTTACAGGAAAGGCAAAATGGCCGAAGCGCCATTTTGGGAAGTTTACACCAAAGCAATTTAAAAGTTTTTTTTGTTTTACAATAAAATTCATAAGTCTTTAGTACCTGGTTGAATTTTGAAAAAAAAAAGGTAACTTAATGCTCTTACTAAGTTACCTGAAGCGACAAAAAGCTAAAAAAAAGTCTTAAACTTTTGTCGCTTGAGTCAAGCTTTATCCCAAACGGTAAATATATTTTATCTGGTGAAGGGTCACAAAAGTCTTCAGAATCAAACGAGAGTCAGAGCATTTGATGCAAAAAAACAACTGATCAAAACTGCATATTTAACTCATTTTCGACCAAAGTGTCGCTTAAGCTCCTTTGTCTTTCCAGCGACGATATGTAAATTTAAAACAATAAATCTTAATTATAAATACTTATTTGTGAATATAAATACAGCAATCTCTCGAACGCTGAACTCTGGCATTATGAAGTTGGCACTTTTTTTCACCTGGCAACGTCATTTGTACGATTATCTATGGAATTTTTGAATATGCATTAAATATTAATAATTTCCTTTGTGAGTACGTACGTAGTGCATACGTACGAGATTGAACTATTCAAATTTCGAACTGATATTGATTTAAAATGTATTTTTTTTAAATCTTTTCAAATTCCTACTCACCTAATATAAAGAACCTACCTTTAACGTATTTTAGCAAACATTTTTCTAAGTTAAGTATATATCTCCTGTTTTTTTTATAAGACGAGTGGAGGCATAAATAAAATATATTCGTAAGTTCAAAATTTAAATTTTCAATGAATAGTTTCCCGATAAAAACCGTTATAAACCAAATCTAATTTGATTATGAATACCTATAACGGCTGTTTACGTTAAGCCAAGCGTTTAAAAATCTAATGTGTTAGTTTTCTGATAATATTTATGTAATTTGGCAGACATGCTGTCAAATCCAAATATATTATTTTTATTACCTAGCGAGGTTTATGAAACATGCATTTTATTGTTAACAATAAATCATTTCCTTTGTAAGAACAAACGAACGTGTGTGAACTTTTAAAATTTGGAACAATTGTTAATTGAAATTGTCAAATTTAAAAAATTATCTTTTCAAATCCCTGCTTACCGAAAATGTATTTAGCAGACATTTTTCCATATTTGAAATGGAACAAATATTTTTTCTTGGCAATTCAAGTTAAATCTCATGATTTTTCACGGGTAAAACCTTTATTGTTTTAATAAAATATCTTTACTAATTGATCATTTTTTTACAATTACATATTTTCGTACTTGCATTTTTATATCTGAATATCAAAAACGAGCAGGTACCTTTACAGCACGAGAATTAAAATGAAAAATTGTTTCATACATATAGATGTACCAACTCGTATATAATTATTGTACCTCAATCATTAGAAACCCACCTTTTCTAAATTTGCTTACAAGGGGGAAGCGTTATACCCAAAACAGGGTTTTTCTTTATAATCAATTAACTGGACGGCCTCCATGGTCGAGTGGTAAAAGGGTTGACTGCGACACCGGATGTCGCGGGTTCCGGCGGAACCCGGTGTGCGCAAACAAATTTTATTTTATCAATATGTGACATAACACATTTGATTAATATGAAATCATATATAATATATTTGCAGCACGTTCCAGAGTTGTAGATACTCTCAGTATCGCCCTGGTGAAAGGCAAACATTCAGAATTGAAACATTGCTTGAAATTTGCTATTGAAAGCCTACTGTTGATTTGTAAAAAGTAATATATATATATATATATATATATATATATATATATATATATATATATATATATATATATATATATATGGATATAAGCTATGTTCATTCCATGGTAGATGGTTTTTCACTGCTATTTGACTGATCACAAGTATACCCACGCACTGACTTTGCCTATGTGGGATTTTTTGTAATGTCTACATTGTTTTTTTCTTATTTTGTTTTAATATGTTCTTTTTTTATTTTTACTAAATGTCCTTATTTTCGTAATCTTTATATTTTTTTAAATGAATGAAACTTAAAAATCAAATTAAAAAAGCCGTATTTGGGAACCAGATCTCAATAGCCAGGTACTTCTCAACCTTCCTCTTTTTCGTCTTTTTCCTTTCCTCACCTTCAGCCTCACAGAATACCCCAAATGGGAACGTCATAGATCCAGTGGTTCCGGAGAGTTGGGAGCAGTCCAATCCTTGTCGTTGTCCAATTTTGGGCAAAAATACATTTCGTCAAGTTAAGTACTATCTCCTGATAGGTATTTTGTTTCTCAGCCCTCCTAGACGACTTTATAGGCTAATGACAGCTGGTGACCGATTTTCGACTGTGATCCAAATGTCGCCACGACTTGTGATAAACACCTTATTACTGTCAATAATTCGGTAATCCTATTAGAGATGACACAGCGATGACTGCGATAGAATACTGGCGAAGTTAAAACAAAGCCTTAAACATTATCCTGTAAAATTCATTCAAAATTTACGTTGTATTATTTTATTTTTATTAAATGTGAAAAGCACAAATTGATCAAATAAAATTTATTTACAAACGCAGGGATTTAAAGTCGTGACCTCTGGATTCGTAGTCGATGAACTTCTCGACCGAACCGCTCGACTATGAAGGCCGACTATGTCCAAACTCGATGCCAGAAAGTCCGTGAAGAAGAATATGAAATGAACTTTTTTGTGTGAAGCACAAAATAAAAATTGAACATATCACGAGTAGTGTTTGACGAAGGCCTGTATTTGCGCTAAGGAAGACCAAACACAGCTAAAGCCATTTCAAGCAAGGTTTCAATTCTGAATGGTGGTTTTTCACCAAGGCGATGCTTAGAGTATCTACCACTCTCATAAATTTTATTTAACTAATATGCGTCATAACACATTTATTTCTTAAAAAATAATAAATAGTGTATTTGCCGGATTTTTCATAGTGGCAGATACTTTAAGTATCGCCCTGGTGAATGACCACCATTCACAGTCGAAACGTCGCTTGAAATTTCTTTAGCCGTGTCTAGTGACCAGATCTGAATAGCTAGGTACTTCCCAACCTTCCTCTTTCCCAAATCCTTCCTCTCCCCACTATCTTCAGCCTCACACCATACCCCGTTTGGAGATGCCATAGTCCCACTGGCTCCACATGGTTGTGAGCAGTTGGACTATGCTCACTATAAAAAATAAAAATTTTAAAAATTGCCGGAATAATTCCAATAGAACTGAGCTCGTAACAGTAAAGATAATTATATTCCGACGGTTTTTTATCCATTAGGTTTCTTGACAATTCCACAAGATCTGATTCGAATGTTTCTCTCAGTTGTCAACATCAGAAGTATTCACAAGAAGTAGGTTTTTGTTGACAGCAATAACAATTCATACAACAAAAAAACACAATTAAAAAAGGCATGTAGGTAGTTTTTTCCGCGGGTAACCTTCATACGTAGACTATCCTTCAATGCATCGAGAATTGGGTCATACATAATTGATTTAATGACATGTTGTCTCCTTTCCTCAAATATTCTACTGTCGCGTACACGAGGTGAACTTCTTTCGGCTATAAACAGACGTTACGCTGCAAAAATCATAATAATTGCGTAAGGCATTTCAATCGAAATTCGCATGAATTATTTTAACACACATGCGAAATCTATTGCCAAAATCTCAAAGTCCGGGAGATTTCTTCAAAATAAAAGTTGATATTTAAAACATTTCAATAAATTCATTAGAAAAGCGTAAAGACTATAATTTAATTTGCATTTTCAAAATTATTAATTGTATTATTGACTCTCATTCTTTGTTGGAACTCCAGTTCAATATTTCTTGCCGTAGACTCAGAAACAATGGAATGCTGTTCCTCAATCATCACTCTGCTAATTATGGGTATCATTCTCCACCGTCCAGAATGTCGAGTCTTGTTAACTTAAGACAATGATTTTTGTCATTCTGTACGAATAAAATCTTCGAAGAATACAATATAATACAATTTATTATATCTAACTTTGACTTGAATGCTCTATCAAATGTATATTTTGTCCTATTTTTGTCATTGCTTCTTTCAACTATAATGTACATTGTGCTGTTCTTTCTCTGTTGCTCTTTTTTTCTAATTTCGTTTTGTGAATTTTTTGTAATTGGACATTGATCCGTTAATATAAAAATAAATAACAGTGATGTCAATTACAAAATTGCTAATTAAAAACTTTAAAAATACATCTATCGACTAACTATCGTACAAGCATCAAACATTTTGTAGTGTGGAAAGATCAATTGGAAATATTAAATTTATGATGACTGACGTATACAAAAGTTCCATATCTAAAAAAGACTGATTGGGTCAAACGTGAAAGGTAAAAGAAGCAAACTTTTCACAAACAAATCGAAAATTTAACCTACAGTTGTGAGATATAGCGCCTTACCAAAAATTGAGAAAGAGAATTAGTAGTCTCTGAGTGAACCTTGAAGTAACAATATATGGAGGGAGAGTTAATTATTTTTACCCAACCTACGCAAACTTGCGATAAATCACTTTCTCCGGGTTTTTACGTCGTACAACATGAGAGAGAAAGAGACAACAAATTTCATAGACCGCTTCTATATACTGTAAAGATGATCTTAAGGTCCTCGTTCACGGCGGGACTCCGCCCAAAATTTTTTAATATGCCACTAAACTTGACACAACTAAACGGTTTTTTAGGTTATATGCTATATTTTTGTTTCTGTGAAAAAGTGGCTATACGAATAAACAAAAACATTATGTCGATATGTGCTATGAATGGATGTATAAATACCCTAACCTTAGTCTTAGCCATGCCCAGATGCGACGAGTCAGTTTAAAATCATCAAAAACAAGTCAAAAACTGACTTCACTGCCTTGGATAGATACTACTCTACCAACTCTATGGAGTGAACTTAGTAAGAGCCTGCGTATTTTTGCCATAGGACATGACTGGTGGGGTGGTGGGCCGTTGGTGATCTGGTACTGGCTTTTTGTCTGTGGATTAGTTTAATATCATCAAATTTTATTAAGGATACGCAGTTTATTTTAATCTTTACTGTACTGTTGAAATAATGTAACGTCCTTTAATTTATCCCTTGATGTCATATCAATAACTTATCGTTTATCATTGACTATTTACCTGTCTATTCCTGTACTTAGCAAGATTACTGTGATAACTCGATAAATATAAAACAGTAAACAAACCTTGGGTTCAACACTCTTGCAGGATTGCATATTCACTGAAGCCATTCAAGGAGTATTAGCGAAGGGGTAATAAAACGTGGAGAATGATTTAAGTCTATTTACTATGAATTGTAATGTAACACGTAAATAGGTTTGCACCTGCGAGACCAACAACATGTTGATCAAATGATACAAATGCGCACTTTTAATTATGCTTTTAATATCAGATACACAAGATTACTATCGCATTTTGGATTAAACTGTGATATCTAAGTGGCGAAAACACTGTAATAAAAGAATAGTTGTGTACACGATGAGTGGAAATTAGATGAGTTTGTGTATCGGGGAAGTGTGTTCACAGAAGATTAGGCTGGTAACGATATTTAAAGAAGGGTAAATGCTTAGAGTACATAGAATGGTATCTATCCAAGGCAGTGAAGTCAGTTTTTGATGATTTTAACCTGACTCGGCGCACCTGGGCGTGGCTAAGACTAAGGCTAGGGTATTTATTCATCCATTCATATCACATGTAGACATAATCTTTATTCGTATAGCCACTTTTTCACGTATAGAATTTTTTTATTTAAACATTCGTATAGTATTTTTATCAACAAAAATATAGCAAATAACCTAAAAAACCGTTTAGCTGTGTCAAGTTTAGTGGCATAGTAAAAAATGTGGGCGGAGTCCCGCGGTGACCCAGGAGCTTAAGATCATTGCGACAGTATATTGAAGCGGTCTATTAAATTTGTTGTCTCTTTCTCTCTCATAGTGTACGACGTAAAAACCCGGAGAAAGTGATTTATCGCAAGTTTGTGTAGGTTGGGTAAAAATAATTAGCTCTCCCTTCGTATATTGTTACTTCAAGGGTAAATGCCAGACAGTATTTTAATGGAGGACTAAAATCGATAGTCGCTTATTTAGAAAAACGTCGTTGGCAGTGCATGGTGGAGTTGGGATGCCAACTCTGATAGATTGGTAGAGAATGGCAGTGACAGCAGTGGGGAATGGAATTGGAAGAGGAAGGACCAATGTGGACTACAGCAGAAATAATATCCCTGAGGCGTGTGGGTTAAAACCATCTACGGCCGTATTACGAATAAGGAGATCGAGAAATAACGCAAGGCCGATGTAAGCGCAATGAATAAGATTAAGAAAGAGACGATTAGATGGTTTGAGTGTATTTTGATGTAGAGCGGATAGACGAAGAAAGGAATGTGAGAATAATATATGCGGCGAAAGTGGATGGTAGAAGAAGTCGGAGACCCCGAAGAAGACATGGCACGATCAAGGTTAGGGAGTAGTAGGGACTTTAGTGAGGTATTCCCTATAAAAATAAAAATAAAGTGAATCAAATACTTGTGTCAGGCCATATCAAAACAGGCGGTAGCTGAGTGGACAAACGGGTCGGATTCCCACCCGGGCGTCGTGGGTTAAATTCGTCTGCTGATTCCATTATTGCACAAGCAACATTTTCCGCTTATTACGATGATAGCAGACTTTTTTTAAATATTGTCAGGTTGTTCGCGTAACCAGGAAACGTTTATTTTTCTTTAAAAAAAAATAATGAAAGAAAAGTCAGCATAACAGAGAAGTGTGTATGAGACGATATATGAATTTAAAAGAAGCAAGGAGTTTGTGCCAAGACAGAATCGTGTGGAGTCTCATCCTATCTGCATATACCTTCGGGGAAATTGCGTTATGATTATTCAGTTATGACAGAATCCAATGACAACAGTCCTGCCGCTGAGACTATTATTGTAACAACTCTTTCCGTTAAATGCGTCGTTCGTGAGGAAGAGGGAGAAGTTACAACGGAGATATCAGCATAAAATAACAGTGACATAAAAAATAACAATGATTAGCACCCAAAAACATGATTAAGTTGATAGAAATATTATAATGCAAATTAACACTAGTATTTTAGAAAGAGGTATGCTATTATAGCCTTCTTGTAACTAGATTCAGTGCAGTTGAATATATCTACTATTTCAGCGATAGAATCACTCACTGCATGCAATCTAGGTACAAGCGAGTATTTAAATGACATTATTGTTACATTTAAAAAGAATTTTGGATCGAGTGGATCTGTTAGGTACATAGAAGGTAATTAAGCTAAGTAAATCAGGGCTGTCTATAATACCATTAACAATTTTAAAAATAAAATTAAAAATGACAATTATCTAGAAGATGTGGTAAATGTAAATCATCGGGAAGGATTATCTCGTCGCATTTAGTAATATTATTTTATTTTTTAAAGAAAGACCAACATTCCCGGGTTACGAATAACCTGACAATATTTGAAAAATAAAGTTTTATTCCAGAAGGTATGCAGGAGTAGTGCAATTCAATACCTTCCATAATTGATATTAATATTTAGTAATAATAATATAAACATTAAAGTTGTAATACACACAATAATAATATTAAAGAAAAATAAAAATGACAGAAAGTTATAAGAAAAAAAATCAATAATAATTATAATAATACAAGTAAAAAATATTAATGAAGAGTATTAGGCCTCATTTCTGCAAAAAATTGTGCTACCACCATCATAATAAGCGGAAAGTGTTGCTTGTGCAATGATAGAGCACTTAACTAGCAGTGGTATTGAACTCACGACGCCCAGGTGGAAGTCCGACGTGTTTGCCCACTCAACTACTAACTGTTCAAATAGTATGTTATATCTTCTTATGACAGCATTAATTTCTAAAATAAACAACCTGCAACATTTCGTCATTTTGACATAGCAGTAAATCTAATTGGCGCGGCACTTTAATGCCGATTTATCAAAAATCACCAATAACATGTTTTTAAAGTAAAGTGTGGTGCAAATGCGCATATTACACGAGATTTAATGAACGCTCTGTAAAATATTATACAAACCAATTATCTCCAGGGTCGATGGGAATGCCAATTTCTATAGAATCCACTATTGTACCCCCTTCCAGTCTGGTTCATGAAGGTTGAATGAATCTTAATTGGTCAGTTCGTTCGTTATGACCCGGCTTTGCTCGGGTTTCAACAATCTTCCTCCGAAATCTTTATTCTTATTTAACTATTGAAAAGTAATGTAACATACAACACACATCTGTTGAATTAGATATTTTTAGCTCCATACATCGTGACAGGATTGACATCGCGAGCAATGTTAGCCGAAAATATTCTAGAAATAAATGACTGTGTTCATTTCGTGATTCCAGAGCTCTCCGATGGAGAGTTTTTGTTAGTTCACAACACATATTTTCTGCTTTATATTTAAGAATTTAGATATGGTTATCTGACAAGATTTTCAAAAAAATGCACAATAATATTTATAAAAAAATAGATAGATCTTGAATCTTATCACCAAATACTTGATCAATTCGTGAACTTTTTCCACAATTTTACGCACTGTTTTCCAAAAAACCTTTTAAGAATCGAGAATTTTAAGAATCAAGACTCAAAATTATTAAGATTCGAATGAATTTACAGTCAAAAGAATCAAGTGTCAGAAGAATCGAGAGTTAAACAAGAATCAAACGAATTAATAATCAAAAGAATCAGAATAATCTAGAATCAAAAGAATAATAAGAATCGATAAAGAAAAGAATCGAGAATCAAAAGAATCAAGAAAAAAAAATCAAGGATCAAAAGAATTAAAATAATAAAAAATAAAAGGATCAAGAATTAAGAATTAAGAATCAAAAGAATCATTAATCAAAATAATTAAGAATCAAAAGAATCAAGAATCAAAATAATCAAGAATCAAAAGAATAAAGAATAAAAATAATCAAGAATCAAAAAATCAAGAATCAAAAAAATCAAGAATCAAAAGTATCAAGAATCAAAAAAATCGAGAATCGAAAGAATCAAGAATCAAAAACAAGAAAAGTGAAAAGAATGAAGAGGGAAAAGAATGAAGATTCAACGTCAGCAACCTTCAAAGACTTTAAACAAAGCAATGCGCATGGCTTTTATTTTCTTCGCTTGTTGGCTTAGCAATAATTCAAACTAATTACTAATTTTATGAACGAGCATTGAACCAAGAGACACACCAATTGAGCGCACCGGTTACGTCCTACCTCTGTGGGTATGCAGTATTCACATGTGTAGTTGGCCTCTTGTTGCCTGGCCACAGTAAGTGGAGCAACATTTCGCAACGGCAATGGCCCGAGGGTGTCTCTACACCGACTCCACACCCACGGCCGTACGACAGCCTCCAACACGTAATATTATAATGCCTACAAAGAATGATAATATATTTGCACATATGATTATGCATGCGTCAGTGGCGTGCGGTTGCATATATTATGGATCGTACTATTTTCAATCATTTTTTTTAAATATATTTAATGCAGGAAAAGTTTATACTATTATTATTTTTGCACTATTTTTTTTATTTATGTTTTATGAGTGGGAACATGTGCACTAAAAATCGTAAGACTCACAGCTATTTTTTAACACATTTTTGAACATGCTTATAATAATAGTAAAATTTTATTCCAGAAGGTATGCAGGAGTAGTGCAATGCAATACCTTCCATAATTGATATTAATACATAGTAATAATAATATTAATATAAAAGTTGTAATACACACAATAATAATATCAAAGAATAATAAAAATGAACAGAAAGTTTTAAGAGAAAAAAATCAATAATTATTATAATAATACAAGTAAAAAATATTAATGAAGAGTATTAGGCCTCATTTCTGCAAAACGCCATCAAGAGGGAGTCCACCCTGGCAGCGTTAAGATTGATGGGGCCAATAATTTACTCCAATGCGCTTCTATACTTGAATTCGGGATCTGACCGGATTCCATGATGAGGTCATTTCTGGAGTTGTTAATCCTTTCCCGCATTCCTGCTACCCTGGTTCTCAGAAGGGCTGCAAATCCTGGAACTCGCCCCTCGGTGAACATACCGGAAGCACTGCAGTGCCTGCGAAGACTGAACACCATGCGGTAGGCGTTTTTGTGCTGGACCCGAAGCCTTCCCATGCTACTCTTCTTAAAATTGGTCCAGAGCTCGCACGTGTATAGGGTAGTACAGAACGCCAGGAAGAGTGTCCTTTTCACTGGTGGACTGCAGAGCTGAAATCTTCTACTGAGCATGTTTGATTTCGCACTGAGTGCTCGCCTTTGCCTGTCAATGTCGTCGTCATCCATTAGCTTGCTGGTGATGATGTGCCCTAGATATTTGGTTTCTTCTACCACCCTTAGAACCTCACGGTTCAAGATAGCTGCAGGAATGTTTTTCGGACCCTGCCCGTATCTGATAACCATCAGTGCCGTTTTTAGAGGATTGTAAATCATGTTTGTTTCCTGAGCAAACTCTTCACAGATATTCAAGAGGATATAAAGGCTCTCTTATAATGAACATCAAAATAAAGCTTTATTTAGAATTATTTATTGCGTACACAATAAAACTATAAGTGGATATAAAATCATGTAATACGTCATGCATATAATAGTCGATATCATGGAATAAAAACGTGTCAGAGACGAAATGGGGACGGTGCTAGTGTTCTAACCTATTTTTGCGAGCACTGCACAAGAGTCCTTAATTTCTCCCAACTGTCCGGAGCCAGTAGGTCTCTTACATCATCTATTAGAGTGTAAGAAGGAGATGGGGTAGAGGAAGATTGTGAAGTACCTGGCTACTCAGATCTGGTCAAAAAACACAGCGGAAGTCATATTTTTTAGTTTTTTTTTTTATAGTCAATACTGCGAAGAGTCCCGACTGCTTTCAACCGTCTGGAACCAGTGGGACTATGGCATCTTCTACTTATAATTTAGGTATGTTTTGAGGTTGA
Source organism: Drusus annulatus (assembly GCA_022651775.1). NCBI lineage: Eukaryota > Metazoa > Arthropoda > Insecta > Trichoptera > Limnephilidae > Drusus > Drusus annulatus. Next base: position 16,893 of record JAGWCC010000317.1, on the reverse strand, counting down.
AGGTAGTGAGAAGGACAACTAGATATGGAAAGAAGGAAGGTTGGGAAGTACCTGGCTATTCAGATCTGGTCACCAAACACGGCTACAGCCATTTCAAGCAATGTTTCGATTCTGAATGATGGTCTTTCACCAGGCCGATACTTAGTGTCTACCACTCTGAGACGTGCCGCAAATGAAGTACATATTATTTTTAATGAATTAAATGTGATATGACACATATTATTGAAATTTATTTTTTTGCGCACCTCTTGACTACGGAGGCTGTCAAAGCAACGTTTCGGTTGTAAATGGTCTTCTTTCACCGGGGCGATACTGAGAATATCTACCACTCTGAAATATCAGTGTAGAATATCATTGATGGACCAGAAGCTTGGCCGTAGAAGTTATAAATTTATTAATAAAAAATATGTAAATTCAATTTTTTACTCTAAATCTTGTCCTTCTTAAGGGTTATACGAAGATTTACATAAGTACAAAGATATGTTTACTTTTTCCAGTATTATCTTACATATAGGAATTTCGTTACAATGTACCGCACACCACTGTTATGTACACGTATAAGTGGCACAAATCGGAATGACAAAAAAACTGTGACGCTTTGCGTAATAGACAATATATGGCAACAAAATTGAAGCATCGTCAGATGGCAGTGCTCGCTTTACTGCATTTTAAATTGTAATAATTGCAATATACATTAATTCGCATTTATAATTACATTTGAAATTTATAACAGCTCACCGTGTAAGTCCACCGTAAACAATCTTTTCAATGTGAAATTGTCTCAAAAGTGTATGTGTTAATTATGGATTTAATAATATGTAGTTACCAATATGCAGCTTTTAAGCTCTTATAATACGTATATAAACTCATAGTATTTGTTGTATCAAGCTATTGCACGTGAATGTGTGGCGTAAGCAAATACAGAATGATACATGTGAAATATAGTATATAGTATATACTATCTGTATATACATTAAATCTTTTATTGCTTAGGGTTTTTTAATCCAGTTAAGATCTTTTCCCTAAGAAAACACAAATGTAAAATTAAACTCAGTCAATTAAATGAAACCATCAGATGATGATAGTAATATGGCCTAATGAGCCGCAGTACTAGTTAGATGGTCATTATGAGGGGTATTTGAATAAGCCCCAGCTAGTTAGTAGAGGATTACGAAAGAATCCTTAAAATCAAAAAAAAAAATAATCTTTTAAATGAGAACACACAATGGTGTGATGTAACTTAAGATAAATAAATAAATATCTACCCCATGAGCAGTGAATAATGCAAAACGTGATCATATATTGCCAATTCTTCTAAGAACAATTAAAATTATCCAAAGTATGCAGAAAAGGTGTCGGTATTAAGAGTGATTTTGACGAATTTCAACTAACCATCACGCCGTTTCCTCGCAGTGGTAGGCTTCATTCACATTCATAGATCGTCTCATATAAACTCTTCTACTCTATAAAATCACACCGACGATCTTTCGAGCCTTTATAACTACAGATATCTACTCATCCCACGGTACCCACCAATCTTTTAACTTTCTTTATATACTCGTATATATGTATAAAAAATAAATAAATAAAACTTTGAAATAACACATATCATTATACATATTCACTTCATCTAGATCGAACCTCTCTCATGTCCTTCTTTATCCTCAACCCTTTAAAAATACTGCTATGAAATTTTAAATTTATGCTTCTAATTTTTAATTTTTTTTTATTGTTGTATTTCTATTTTATTTATTTTTATGTGATGTATATTTGTTTTAAATTATATCTTAATTTCTTGTTTAATTTTTAAAATTAGATTCACTTACTAATATACAAATACCCAAGTGGAAACCTATAAATGGTTATGTTAATACTACCCATGTACCTACCTAGTTTGTATGTAAACTGTTGGTCTCACAAATAAAATAAAAATAATCTGACTCTTGAAATGGCCTGATTCGAGTGTTTCATTCACTTGATTGTGCCATTCCTCTTCCTCGGCCGTCCTCGACTTCTTTTTCCAGTCAACTTCGCGCCATATATTCTTTTCACACCCTCTCTTTGTTCAAATGAAAGTAAATACTTTACATGTCCAAACCATCTAAGCGTAACTTTCCTCATCCTATTCATTACGCTTTCATCAGCCTTGCATACTTTCCGGAAACACACATTTTTAGCACGGCCACACGTGGTTTTATCACACATACGCCTCAGGGATCTCATTTCTACAAAATTCGGTCCATTTATGGTTTTAAAGTTTATTTTGTAGAACTCAATTTCAATTTTTAGGTTTTTTAATTTTATTTAAACAATAATTATTATTATTTTAAATTTAAAAAAAAAAAAACAATTTTTTAGTTAAAAGTTCTGCCATGTAATTATTTTTACGCGTGACAGCTGTTTCGCCTTCTGAGGGCATTATCAAACATAGCAGAACTTTTAACAAAAAAATGTTTTTTCAAATCAAAAATAATAATAATTATTGTTTAAATAAAATTAAAAAACCTAAGAATTCGGTCCACTTTAATCCTTCCTCTGCCAATTTTATGTCTCACTGCCATACGTCTGGGTTGTTATAAGCACTATATTGTAGACTGCTAGCTTCGCTTCTTTGAACATCTTTTTTATTTGTGCCAACAGCGTTCAGTCCTCCATTAATGAAGTTTCTTGCACTCACCCTTCTTTAAATATCCTTATCATCAGCTTTTCCATCTCTCTATATTTCACGCTGTTCTCGTACTCTCTCTTGTAATATAAATGTTTACATACAAAATATAAGTTACCCAAATACACGCGGTGTCCATGAGTTCAGCATATCAAAGAGATGGTCAAAAATATTACATCACACAACCCAACGTCTTTCTACCAGAAGGAATAGTCATTCGGCAGTTTTTTTTTAATATACAAGAAGCGTCGCCTTCGGCTAACGATTTGTTTGTTTTATCACGTCCAACATGTTGACCACTTAGACGTTGACAGTTGTGTAACGCCTGTGGTAAATATGTTAATCATTAACGGGAATAACCAAGTTTTTCTGTAAGATATGAAACAAACAACCGATTGAAGGCAGCACACAAATACTGTATTGACTTCAGAGCAATAATACATAGCCTGTTCAAAAGAAAAGGTGAATTTTGATTTTTCGCGGGCTGTTAACATTCAATTATCGATTTTTTTTGTTTTGTTGGTACAAATATGTTTATCATAATGAATACTGGAATTAATTAAGGCTCTAAGTACCATATACTAGAACTGCCTGTCGTAACAAAATACTGATTTGCATTGTAAAATTATATGTAGCATACCTTTTAAAAAATGTTACTTTATAGTTTGGAGCAATCTCGACAGCTTCCATAATTTTAAAACTTAAATTTATTTTACATTTCTATAAAATAAATGTTTAAAACAGGCAACGACGGTTACGGTGTAAGTACCACGGCTAGTAACTTAATTAAGGCTCTAAGTGCCATCTCAGGGACGCTGGTATATACATGTACACACACCATCACATGGAGAATAAGGATGTGCATGTTAACAAAACAAAAAACATTTCTCCTTGAATTTAACTAAAAATATTTTTTAAATAATGTAAATAATAAAAAAAAATATTACAAAATATCACGTAACCTTTCACAAAACCCACAAAAATATTTTAAAGGTAATAAAACGTTTTACAAGTAATTTTTTTTTAAATTAACATTAAATTAAGAAAAAAATGTTTTAAAGTAATCACTTTTCTGTTGACGATACAAAGTGAAAGCAAAATTAATAAACAAATTAAATAAAAGTGTCGAGAACTTTTGGATAGCGATATATTACTGGTCATTTAGTGAGATCTTTGTAAAATTTCATATTTTGGTATTCATGTAGATAGGGAATCGTGTTTCTTATGTTAATGATTATCATTAAAAGAAGTACCTTTAAACTAAATAACATTTTATTTTTTTTAGATATTGGTGGTGTTTTAAATTAATTGAAGGAAAAAAAATAGTAAAATAAAGTTATATGTTAAAAAAAGCATTTTCACCCAACGATCTTTTAATAACATCTACAAGATGCGATCAAAATACGCCAAGCCTCGGAGCGCTTCTGTAGTCAGTATTGATGATTTTTGCCTGACTCAGGCGTGGCTAGGACAAGGGCTAGGGTATTTATACATCCATTCATAGCACATGTCGATGTAATGTTTTTTTATTATTTCTATAACCACTTTTTCACAGTATTGTTTTAAACAAAAATATAGGATATAACCTAAAAAACCGTTGAGTTATGTTCTGTTATGTCGCATAGTAAAACGTAGTGGGCGGAGTCGCCGGAGACGCGGGAGATAGAGAACATGCTTGCTCTGAGCGCCGAACGATAGCTTTTACATGGAAAAATATATAGAGGTGTAGATTTACAAACAAACTCAATTTGTTGACATTGGTCTGACTCTAAACTAGGATTTCAGGTTAACATGTAATGAATAGTGCGCGTCTCTTTCTAACATAATGATATCCTTGCTCGATTAAGAACATAGAAAGAGACAGAGATATATTTAGGGAGGCGATTGCTTTGTTTCGTTTGGACAATTTTTAATAAAAATATTTTTATCATTACAAAACAATATTATAAACACCATTCAAATGATTTATTAAGTCCTTTTATCACACACGTGATAATAACATAAGTTTTTTTTAAATAAAGATGGAAGCTTCTTTGTTGATATTATGTATTTTTATCATTAAAAAGTACAAATCTCCAAACGCACTATCAAACAAATAAATATTTGTGAAAAGTAGTCATTTTTATTGTTGTGTCCTTCTATTTGTCCTACTTATCCTATTATTACATCCACGCATGTAACATATCGCCATAATGTTTTTTCTAGTATAAAACTACAGCAAATATTTCATAAACGAAAAAATAGGGAATACCCTCCAAAACTGTGTGAATGTGGTTCCGATGAATGATGTGAAGTTTGCGCGTAAGCCGGACATGGTTACACGTGTCAACGCGGTGCAATATTTATGTGACTACCTGTTTTGCCTCTCGCTTTCTTATAGTATAAGAAGTAAAAATGGCGACGAATGATAGTAATAATTGCATACTGCTTTTAAAAATATATATTTAATTAATTAACGTAGTATAATAAAAAAAATACCTCTAAGGGGTTTGGAGGTATAATATTAAATGCATATTTTTATAAATATTATTATTGTTGTCAACATCGCCACACCCAATTTATTCAGAAAGGAGTATTGAAACATAACGGCAAATTGTTTACACAACGTACATAATTTAGTATAATTATTATTTTCATAGAATCACTAGGTATGTAATTTTAAAATGTACATAAGTAAAACAGTGAAAATAAGAGAATTACCTAAATACAAAAACATGTTTTTTTTTATTGGATATGAATATTACGATAGGCATGCACATCACTAGCGCATCACTGTCAAAACTAACAACATTCATAGAAAAATGTTAAAATGCAAATACCTCAGAATTTAGCGGTTTTTTGCCAGGAAACACTTTACTATTTATTGTGGAATACTCTTTGCCACTTGTTTTTAGCTTGTTTTTTGCATTTTGCACACTTACTTTACCTTTTTAAGGACGTTTTCTAAGCGATCTCGCGAGTGTCAATACACCGTCGCCAGCCATTTTATATGGAATATCGCTGGGAACTACAGTGGTACTTAGAGCCTTTTAAAGGATTATACACCAATGGACTTAGAACTTTGCCAGATTTCATTAATTTTTCATATTTTTTGGACTGCTTTAGACACTTAAATCCTATTTAACGCTATTGGCATCGGTACATAAAATACGATTCTACAAAAAAAATAGTTTTTAATTTTTTGGTACTTAGAGCCTTAATTAATTCCAGTATTCATATGTTAGCATCATCAGCCATTTTAGATTAGTGGTTTGTTTTTTGACAACTGGAAAGGTTGGTCACGTTTTTGTGTGTTCTTCGATTTTTTACTTTTGAAAAAAATGGATCAAAGAATAAAATCCATGATTTGTTTTTCCACAACTCCAGGACGCTCATCGTCATTAACATCTTCTCGGCCTTCTGTAAAGCGCTTGTACCACTTATAAACACTTTTTTGATACAAAGTAGACTCGCCGAATGCCACAGTGAACATTTTAAGTGCGTTGGAGCACTTTATTCCATTTTTAACGCAAAATTTCACACATATTCCTTGATACATTTTTTTCAAAAGTAATAAATTGAAGAATACACAAAAACGTGACTAACCTTTCCAGTTGTCAAAAACAAACCACTAATCCAAAATGGCTGATAATGCTAACATATGATAAACATATGTGTACCAACATAACAACAACAAAAAAACGATGATCGAATGTACACAGCCCACTAAAATTCAAAATTCACCTTTTCTTTTGAACAGGCTCGTATCATGAGGACTACTTACCGTTGTCATTTTAACACTATTTAAATGCAATGTTTTTATTATATTATTATTATTATTCGCGTAAATGCGCCGCGATGTATTCTACCGATAAAGTCAATGGTCCAGACAACCTTGCAGACAATAATACAACATCATCTCTAGAAGGCTGCACCTACAACAAAATGGTTGCAATCTGCGGCTTTCGGTTTGTCAGTCTTAAAATAAAATGTGCCTACCTTTAAAGGACGCGGTGAAAAATATTGAATATGTCATAGAGAAAGTATGGGAAAATGATTCGAAAGGTCTCCAGATTAATTTATGATGGCAATCAATTAGAAATTTTGTGTGGGTTTAGTAGCTACGGACAGTCACCGACTATTATATTACACGTTTCTACAGTCGTGTTACAAAAATGCACAACTACGAGTATGTTGGAAAGTTACGATTTGTAAGAAATTGTGAGCAAACAACATCTCCTAAATGATACATTTAACCGAATTAAAGATTAATTTATTTAATCTTATTTTTACTTCACTAGTACGAAGATATCTCTAGTATCTTTATCATCATTATTTTTTCTGTGTTTATTAAATGATTTTTAAAGAGGCTTTATTTGAAATTATCCCTAGGCTAGACGCTACTGCCTACTATTATAGTCTTGGAGGAAGAATATATATGAAGAGAGAGCTAAATATTTTTGCCCAACCTATACAAATTTGCGATAAAACACTTTCTCCGGGTTTTAACGTCGTAAACCGTGAGAGAGAAAGAGACAAAACAAGTTGTCATAAAATATCGCACCACTTGTAGGTATGTAAGCATGTTTTTCGTCATGTTCTCCGCTCACTAAGTTTTATTATGCGACATAACTCAACGGTTTTTGAGGTTATATCCTATATTTTTGTTGATAACAATACTGTGAATAAATGGTTATTTTATTTTATTTTTTTATATTAACTTTTTGTTTCTTACATTATTTTTTTACATTACCTGCCTCACTAGGTCATAAGAACCTGTTCTGAGGTAAGTGACAGTGAGTACAAGTAGAATAATTTTAAAAAAATGAAGATATTTGTTACACAATGTTCTAGTTTGTCATGGTGAAGAATTTCAAGTGCTATTTTAGGAGGTCTTCAATTTTCTTGCGGTCCTAACTCATTAATATACAAAACATTGTGTCGACATGTGCTATGAATGGATGTTAAAAGGTATGTCCATGAAAACCCTAGCCACGCTCGAGTCAGGAAAAAATAAACAATCCTGACTACACTGTTTCGCAAAGCTATCCCTCCTGTAAATTATTGCTCTGAGATCGTAGTCGATGTTTTGCAGACGTTAGCGCTCCACACGGCAATGGAACGAACCATGTACAGCAAACAGTTATCGTATTAATACGTTGACCAAGTGTAATATCTTTGGTCGATGCTTTAATACTATAGACTTGATTAACTGGTAGTTCATTAATAGGAAGATTCAAAGATCACTAACTGCATGGTTTTCAATATCTTGAAATAATCAATTGCTAGGAAATGTAGAAATTAGATAAAATCTTTTTTTAATATTCTCAGTTGAACTCTCTTCTCCATATTTTGTAAAGAATCAGCCAAAATCAACGAAAATTTCTTCAACTTGTTCAATTGTCAATAATTATTAAGAATTTTTCTGAAAATAAAAGACAATGGCGGCTTTGAGTGGGTAATTAGACTAATCGTTATGACAAGATCTAATTACTATGATAATGCTGCTGAGAGCTCCGCTGAGGGAACGGTTATTTTTTGTTACGTGGATCGTTTGTGAGAAAGAGAGAGGTTACAAAACAGCTGTTAAAAGTAGGCTTCTACATTCCGGATATCGCTTATTTTATTTTATTTAGGAGACCAACAGCTAACATATAAATTAGGTAGAATATTACATGGGTAGTATTAATATTTATTTATTTATTTATAAATTAACGGACTAAAGTCCAATTACAAAAGATACATTTAAAACACGAAATGGAAAAAAGAGCAACAGAGAAGGAATAGCATATACATAATAAAAAATGAAGCGATGACAAAAATAAGGTAAAATAAACATAAAAGAGAACATTCAAGCTATGGTCTAGTCAAAGTTTTGGTAGATTCGTAAAGAATGACGAAAATCATTTAGACTGCTACCAAAAATTTCAAGACCATGGCTTGAGTTAACAAGTCTTGACATTCTGGACATTGGAGAATTATACCCATAATTAGGATTGTGATGACCGAGGAACAGCAATTCATTGTTTCTGAGTCTACGGCAAGGAATGTTGAACTGGATAAGTTGCAACAGAGAAGGTGAGTCAATAAAACAATTAATAATTTTGTGAATGAAAATTAAATCAAAGTCTTTCCTGCGTTTTTCTAATGAAGACATTTTCAATAATAATAATATGACCATTTTTAGGTTTCCACTTGGGTATTTATATATAAGTAAGTGAATCTAATTTAAAAAATCAAACAAGAAATTAAGATATAATTTAAAAGAAATAAAAAAAAATAAAAATAGAAATACAACAATAATTTATTTTTTTAAACATAACTTGAAAGGTAAATAATGTAATTCAAATTTAGAACAAAGAAAAGCTGATTCAGTTGGGAAAAAAATTTACTAATTGGAACCCTTATAAGAGATGAATAAAATAGCCCCTTAAAATATTTGTACATTGGGTGGGGGCTAGGTAGGTCAGTTTGCTACCTGCCAAACGCGCCCCAGTGCCAACCATACCCCAGTTAATACTGCAGTTGTCAAAATAATCCGGGGATGTGACGTCAATCAGCAGCCTTCGCTATGTAGGCTTCCGTAGTCGAGTGGTAAGACGCTCGACTACGAATCCAGAGGTCGCGGGTTCAAGCCTGGCGTGCGCAAATAAATATTATTTAATGAATATGTGTCATAACACATTTAATTCATGTAAAATAATATATAGTATATTTGCGGCACGTTCCAGAGTGGTAGATACTTTAAGTATCGCCCTGGTGAAAGACCACCATTCAGAATTGAAACGTTTCTTTAAATGGCTTTAGCCGTGTTTGGTGACCAGATCTGAATAGCCAGGTACTTTCCAACCTTCCCCTTTCTCATCTCCTTCCTCTCACTACTACCTTCAGCCTCACAACATACTTTTATTGGGAATGCCATAGTCTCACTGGCTCTAGACGGTTGGGAGCAGTTGAGACTCTTGTGCGGTATTCATGTAAAAAAAAAATGGTTTTGCCACTGAGAGCTCCATTGTAACCTCTCTTTTTGTTACACACGTCGCTTATGAGAAAAGGGGGAGCGGTTACAACGGAGTTATCAACGGTATGCCCACATCATAATGAGCCTCAGAGCAATAATATACAAGAGAAAGCGCTGCTGTAGTCAGTTTTGATGAGCTTTGCCAGACTCGGCTAGACCTGGGCGTGGTTAAAACTAGGGATAGGGTATTTAGCTGATTCTTTTTACCCAACCTATACAAAATTGGTGATAAATCACTTTTTGCACGTTTTTTACGTCGTACACCATGGGAAAGAAAGAGACAACAAATTTTCCCGAATTATCACACCGCTTTAATGTATTGTTAGAATGTTCTTCGTGTCCCGCGTCTCCGTCGACTCCTCCCACACGTTATGATATACGACATAAATTGACATAACCCAACGGTTTATTAGGTTACATGCTATATTTTTGTTTATTACAATACTGCGAAAAAGTGGTAATACGAATAAACAAAAACATTATGTCGACATGTGCTATGAATTTATGTATAAATACCCTAGCCCTAGTCCTAGCCACGCCCAGGTCTAGCCGAGTCTGGCAAAACTCATAAAAACGGACTACAGCAGCGCTTGCCCTTATATATCATATATTTATACAAACTAAGAATTGATATTAAGTAGAAATTTAAATTTGTACAGCGCCCTTGAGGGGATTTTTCACAAAAACGGCGCTATACAAATTATCCAAATATTATTATTTTTATTATTATTATATAAGAGTAGAAGAGCGTAACTCACATATTGTTGTATCAAACAACAAAATCACCCATGAACCACAACACCCATACCAAAAAAGACCAGTTTGCATTTTGCATTCGACGGGTATCGAACGCGTGACCTCCGGCTGAAAATGCCAGCGTGCTAATTTAACACCACGGAGGTCACCCACTGCGAATTTTAAGTGTTTTTTTTATTGCTTACGCGTAACATAATCTATTTATACCAACCGATAAATCAGCCGTATTGAAGGAATTAATTACTTCAATTTGCAATTTTATTATTGTAGTACAGATAGTTGCAACCTCCTTGTTGAATGAATTGCCACTTTTGAGAATAGATTAAAAAATACTAAATCTAAATATAATCACAATCCGTCATTCACTAGAACTATCCCGGGTATGGAAAGGCGTCTTTGGTTGGGATAGAGAAGCAGAGGTCATTCACAGATGAGACAGGCCGATGATTTTTTTAAGCTGCCGACTTTAAATCGTGATCTGGCAAAACTGGAGGAATTTGAGTTATGTTATTAGTTAATATACCAGAAGGGATAGTTTTACGAAACAGTGTAGTCAGGATTGCTGATTTTTCCTGACTCGGGCGTGGCTAGGGTTTTCATGGACACACCTTTTTACATCCACGCATAGCACATTTCGACGTAATGTTTTGTTTATTAGAATAACCACTCTTTCACAGTATTGTTATCAACTAAAATATAGGATATAACCTAAAAACCATTGAGTTATGTGGCATAACAAAACGCAGTGGGTGGAGTCACCGGAGACGCGTGAAATGGAAAACATGCTTACGTACCTAAAAATGGTGCGATATTTAGCTCTCTCTCTCTCTCTCTCTCTCTCTCTCCATATTTATTCTTACTTCAAGGTTTTTGACTTATGCTTATATCGAAATGCTATGTGCTGTGAGCTGTGCGCACTTGTATATATATATATATAAATACAAAAATATTTAAATATATATTTTTTTAGATATAAATATATATTTATATATCTAAATAAATAATTTAATAATAATATTTATATATATCTTCCTCAGTATCACAATACAAATTATGGGTATAATTCTCCAATGTCAAGACTTGTTAACTCAAGCCATGAAAGAAATTTTTAGTAGCAATCTAAATGATATTTGTCATTCTTTACGATTCTACCAAAACTTTGACTAGACCATGGCTTGAATGTTCTCTCTTATATTTATTTTGCCCTATTTTTGTCATCGCTTCATTTATTATTATATACATGCTATTCCTTATCTGTTGCTCTTTTTTCCATTTCGTGTTTTTCGTAATTGGGCTTTAGTCTGTTAATTTATAAATAAATATATTTTTAAAGATGTATATAGCTATAATATATTATGGCAGAAGCGAAGATAGAAATGATTACGTTTTAAAAAAGCAATATGCCATAGAAGAAATTTGGACAAAACCAATTCTTCGGAAATTGAAAAACACCACTAGTTTAAATATAATAATGGTCGCTTAATCACTTACCTAATTGATTTCCATTCAAATACAACATATTTAAAATAAACAATAAAGTATTCATAATCTTAAATTAGTGATTCATTTTTATTTATTTATTGACAGGTCTTTTTAGTTTTTCACAACTCACAATTTTACTTTCACAATCTTTACCTACGCTATTTATTATTTATTCTACATCGGATTATGTTATGCATTTACATATTTGCATACCTATGCATAATGCAACCTTTTTCGCCACGAAGTGAATGCATAAAGTCATTTCATTCTTCAAAAATGACAAATGATCCTTAAAACTTTGTGCATATTCTGTATTACAGGTATTTTGGAAGTGTTAGTCCGATGTCCATGTATTGCCGTAGTACAAGGAAATTATGGTTGCTTAAATTATTCACCAACCTCCCATCAACTTGTGTATAGTGAAAACAAATTTGGGTAACAAACCAACTAGATAAAATAATAATTTAGAGACAGTCCCGACATCTTTGTGAACTTGATGTAACTAAATTTAAATTATCTAGTAAAAAAAAGTTCTTCAAGCTGCCGCTAGAGTCCGCTATATCGCATTGAATCTTCATTGAATCATATTACAATATTATGTTGAACACTATATATTAATGTACTTAAAATTTACAATAGAAGTTTAATTTCTTGAACTTATTCAGTACGTAGGTGTAGGTATGCAAAACTTTTATTTTTCTATCTGCTACACATTTATGAGTTTTTCACAACAAAATAATGTATTGTAAAAAACTATTTACAATTAATGAATAACCATAATATTTTTTTCGTAACCTAACTTACTTTTTTAACTCTGTTGGGTGTTCACGGCGGTTCCCAAACCATCCGAGTGAACCTGGGACCGTCGATAATTTTTTTTCTATGACTATGAACCGGTTCCTTTTTTTGCCAAATTAAAATATCTGGTTCCAGTTCTTTTCGTTTTTAATATAAAAATCTTCTTCGTGGATCTTTTCTGGCACCAGGAACTGGATAAATAACCAGTTCCTCACCGGTCACCGGTAACTGGAACCGCAGGTAGTCCCGAGTACTCTGCCCTGCGGCTAACTCAAAACCTGCCTCACGCTCAAGGAACCGCGCCACTTCTCCTCATCACGGGGTGTAACTTTGGTAGAGTGTACACGTTACGAGGGAGGAAGTACTACAGAAATGATCCTGTGAAGTACAGTCCTACAGGAATAGTGCAGCACAAACTATATATAAACCCGTTGAATGCGACCGTTTGTGATCTGAAAACGATGGTGGCGCCATCTAAGAGGAAAACGAAAAAATAAATTATGAATAACAATAATAATAATAAAAAAAAATACGTCCAAATGCTTGAAGGAACAATATATGGAGGGATAGCTAATTTGTTTTACCCAACCCATCCGAAATTGTAATAAATCACTTTTTCCGAGTTTTTACATCGTACACCATGAGAGAGAAAGAGACAACAAATTTCTTGGAGCGCTTCTATACTGTCGTAATGATCTTAAGCTGGTTATTTTCGCTGGTTAACGGCGGGACTCCGCCCACATTTTTTATTTTGCCACTAAACTTGACACAACTAAACGGTTTTTTTAGGTTAGATGCTATATTTTTGTTGATAAAAATACTGTGAAAAAGTGGCTATACGAATACACAAAAACATTATGTCGAAATGTGATATGAATGGATGTATAAATACCGTTGCCTTAGTCTTAGCCATGCCCATTTGCGCCGAGTCATGTGAAAATCATCAAAAACAAGTCCAAAACTGACTTCACTGCCTTGGCTTGGGCTACCTCTTGTATACTCTAAGTCCAAATGGTTATAATTTATAATATTATGAAGATAGATAACATTAAGTTTAAATAAACGGGAGTCAAAAAGAAGCATAAAGCATTCAACATGTAAGTATGTTAAATAAATGGTTGAATACGGAAATTATCCCATGTGTTTTCAATTATTATATATTTTAATTTATTTTCTAAAAAATTGTAGGCTCTTTTTAAATAATGTTACAGGTGATAGATACGTTATTTAGGCACTTAAATTAAATTTGTATTTATATGAGAAAAAATAAATACACACAATACGTAAGATGTAGTGATAGTTGATTAAAAAATTATCTCATTAGCAATGACATTCGAAACATTTTTTTTTGTGTGTTTTTTTGCATATATTTTTTGAAAAAAATAAATTACAAAATTAAGAACATCAATTAAAAGAAGTAAACATATTATAACGAATAAAGAAAAGAAATAACAAAATAAGGAAAAACAATGTACACATAACAAAAAATTATAGATAGGCAAAAGCTTAGAGTACAAAGAGTAGTATCTATCCAAGGCAGTGAAGTCAGTTTTGGACTTGTTTTTGATGATTTTAACATGACTCGGCGCAGTTGGGCGTGGCTAAGACTAAGGCTACGGTATTTATACATCCATTCATATCACATACCGACATAATGTTTTTGTGTATTCGTATAGCCACTTTTTCACAGTATTTTTATCAAAAAAAAATATAGCATATAACCTAAAAAACCGTTTAGTTGTGTCAAGTTTAGTGGCATAATAAAAAATGTGGGCGGAGTCCCGCCAGTGTTACTTCAAGGAACCAGCACCTTAAGATCATTATGACAGTATATAGAAGCGGGCCAAGAAATTTGTTGTCTCTTTTTCTCTCATGGTGTACGCCGTAAAAGCCCGGAGAAAGTGATTTTTCGCAAGTTTGTGTAGGTTGGGTAAAAATAATTAGCTCTCCCTCCATATATTGTTACTCCAAGGGCAAAAGCCAGTTCGTGGATGTAATACAAATCAATAGGAGGCTCTATGGCAATTATATAAATAAATAAACAATAAATAATATTCTTGAGGTGATTTTTCACAAAAACGGTGCAATACAAATTATCCAAATATTATTATTATTATAATTACAATCAATGAATAAATAAAAAGTTACATTTCAAAATAAGCAAAAAAAAGTTTAAAAAAAATTAATTAGCAGTTATAGTATTAAGAGGTTGGTATCTTTTTTTAATCGATTTTTTATTATATTTTTGTATGTATTTAAAGATGTTGCGTTTGAACACATCAAATTTAAAGTAAATTATATATTTTTGGGGCAATGAAGTATGCATGTCTCTGCGCAAGTTTAGTTTTACGGAGAGGTACGTCCAGTGCATTATTAATTCTGTTGCTGTAACGATTTTCATTTTTTGCAAATAGTTTACTTTGCGAAAATATGTAATTTAGGCACTGTATACAATATTTTTTTTCTTATTTCTAAGAGATCAGCTTCTTGGGATAATTACATGGAGGGATATGTAATATTTTTATGCAACATCATTTTTATTGAAAATATATATATATTTTTAATGGCTTAATATGAGTATTATAAATACCCCAACCGATTATCCCATTAGATACTAATGATTGCACCAATGCATGGTACACCAATTTCATTATTTTTTTTTATGTCAACTATGTTATTTCTTTACAAGCTTTTCTGCGTGATTCGTCCATTTGAGTTGACTATCTATTATAACATTAATATTTGACTGTATTTCCCGATTTTATTTCTATATATTTAGATTAATTAGAGGTGCTGCCTTTTGGTATTATAGAATGGAATATAATGTACTGTATGACAAATTCAGAAAGTCCATTCTTTTAATTTTGCTCCCATGCCGTTAAAATAAATAAATAAAAACGCCCTTGAGGTGATTTTTCACAAAAACGGCGCTATAAAAATCGACCAAATATTGTTATTATTGTTATCATTATTATTATAAATAGTTTTTTCACAGTTCAGAGTTAAAAGGTTTTGATTGAGCCATTCTTTGACAATAGAGGTGTATTTATTAGCATTTTCAGTGACTTCGTTCCAGGATTTTATCATGCACTACGATTGCAGTATCGTCAGTATATGAGAATAGTTTTACCAAAATGTTAATATTACAGAGATCATTAATAAAAATTTTAAACAATGACGGGCCGATAACTGTTCTTTGTGGAACCCCATGTCTTACAGACTCTGGTTTAATTTAACTAATATACGCACTATTTTTGTGCATTGACGGCGATAAGATAATTTTTTTATAGGGATAAACAGTTATTTGTAATTCCTACTATAACGATCAGGATTTTAAATAGTTTTAATTTGTGTACACATTATTTTATCCTTGTTAGTTAATCTTATTAGCATAATTAATTTAGAAATATCACAAAACTGCGCCATATAAGTTCACTGTTATTATTATTGTGGTCGGAATTCCTATCCCAATTACAAGGAACCAGTTCAAAGGGGTCACTGGAATCGTCAATATTATTCCGGTATTAATCGGTTCCTAGTTTGGGCAAATGAAAATGTCGAGTGAAATGCGAATAACCGGTGGTTTTCCACCAGAAACCGGAAGGATGAACTCGGTTGCGGTTTAACCCACGCTTGTTAGAAACAAGGAATCGTCTCCAGTTATTTTCGTCCTCAAAATATCTTCAACAAACGAACAAACCCCTCCCTCCAACACACGAAATAAAAATAGTCCGAGTTACCCAAATATGGCCACCTTAAATCTTCTTCGTTTTTGATACCACGAACCGGTTTTTCTCGTCATTCACCAGAACCGAAGTGGGAGTGACACCCATTTCCATATATAACCCATCCCCATTCCCCCTAACTCTATGAAATATAAAGATGGGACAGCGCGTACGCAGTCCCAACTACCAAAAATTACGCGCCCGAGTTATCCGCATTAGGGATAATCGCAAGGGTCAGCCCCAACCGAGTGCAATGGAAGAGCCTCGCCATGGGGGTACCGCCTTTGTGATCACGGTGTCCCCTACGCCAGGTAAGTATACCGTTGTTAAATAAATCGGACTATATATGAACCTACTGAAAGCGATTGTGTGTGTGCTGAAAACAGAAGCAACGCCATCTGTTCCTGAAAATTTTAGATAAAAGGTAGACATTTTCTCATAAGTGGGAACTCAAATCATTCACAACA